>JALXFT010004095.1:37500-380001 GCA_023376895.1 Aspiorhynchus laticeps
AGAGAGACTTTTAAACATCTCTTTAATCACTTGAAAAAAAACAATCAGCGCTTCTTAATTTATTTACTATGTTTTATTTTTTTGCATTACAGCTTAAGAAATCTCTTAGGCCTTATCCTTTTCTGTCAGTTTTACAGACAAAAAAACCCTAGAATCAGTTAATTTGTAGGGCACTGACAACATAATTTTATATAAATAGGTTAATAATTGTTAATTACAACATAAAAAAAAATCTAAAGATAAATACACGTGGTCTTATAAATTTTTGTGCTGCAAATAATAATTAGAATTTCATGAAACTCAACACACATATCCGTATTAATGATAGACAGACACTGGCAAAAGCTCATAAAAGGGCATGGAAGAGGCACTGCATAGCGCCACCTTTTCAGAAAACTTGGGGGGTTAGTTTTAGCTACAGTCACCAATACTGGTACATATATTGGTCTCATCAAGCTGGACAACCTTCTAATTTACAGTCATTAGCTACAACCAACAGGAAGTCGGCTATTTTGATTTGAATGTGGATATTTGGAAAAATATGGGTGTGAATTAATGCATACTCCTCAGAGGAGCATTATACTATACACACCAAACTTTGTCTACATGATGCCAAAACATTGAGGAACTTAAATTGTAAACGGATTTTGGATATCTTGAACGGTGTTGCCGTGACGATTTATTAAAGTAGCATTCTTTCACAGTCTTGATGGTTTTGATTAACCCTTTAATTGCTGTATCAGTTAAAATCAGACTGCCAGAGGGTTACTGTAAATGCATGTGCTCGCTGTGCCCTTTTTTCTTGATGCCACCGGGGTGGCGGTTGCACTGACAGCTTGGGCCCACCATCGCTGCTTGCAGCTATATTTAGGGCCCAAGCCAGTAAGGCGCAGGGCCCTATTGATTTCCAAAGGATTATTATTTTTTTTTTTTTTTTTTTTTTTATTTTTTATTCAACCATCCGGCAACTTTTGGGGGTCTTAACGTGCTCAAAAACTCTTGAAAATTCGCACGCACGTTGGAATCTGTTGGCGTCCGGACGCCACAGAGGCTGGGACCCGGGCGCGGCACAGGGGCTCTACGGCGCCCCCTAGAACACAGTTTGAAAACTTGATGTATAGCTCACACATGCTTGCACGTATTAATATGAAACTCGGTACACATATAGATCTCATTGAGCCGAACAAATTTCACACTGCATGTCATAGGCTCCGCCCAACAGGAAGTCGGCTATTCAGGGCTGTTTAAAAAACCATGCTCTGGAATTTGATATACTCCTCTGAAGATTACCACCCGATTGCCACCAAACTCGGTGAACATGATCTCAAGACATTGGGGACGCAAAATTGCCAGGATATTTTTGATATCTCGAACGGTTTGCCTGTGGCGAGGCGATGAATTTATGGCGAAAAATGAGAGACAGGAAGCGTCTAATAACATCCACATACATTATCTGATTTTGATCAAACTTCAGGGTTTTGTTCGTTGTTTGATGCCGAGCGCATAGATGTGACTATTAGGAGTCAAAGTTATAGCGCCACCAACTGGCAGCAGGAAGTGTGTCATTTTCAAAATGCTTTGAATTCAGCATCTTATTTTTAATCGATTTGCTTCAAACTTCATCAGAATAATGTCAAAGCACGGCCGATGTAAAACTGTGAAGGGAATATTGATATCTATAATACTGTTGCCATGGCAACGTTTCAAACTTGAAAATTTGTTTCTGGTGATTTTGAAGCAGATAACATGTTTAGAATGTCATGAAACTCAACACACATATGAGTATTAATGATAGTTAGACACTGGAAAAAGCTCATAAACGGGCGTGGAAGAGGCGCTCTATAGCGCCACCTTTTGTCAAAAATGGGGGGGTTAGTTTTAGCTACAGACACCAAACTCGGTACATAAATTGTTCTATTCAAGCCGGACAACTTTCTAATTTACACTCATTAGCTACAACCAACAGGAAGCCAGCTATCTTTTTTTTTTATTTAATTTTCGGGGAATATCAAGCTGTAAATAAATTGATACTCCTCGAAGCAGAAACAAGTAGTTCACACCAAACTTTGTCAACATGATGCCAATATACTGAAGATGCTAAATTGCTAACGGATTTAGGATATCTTGAACGGTGTATTAATGGCGATTTGTTAAAGTTACAGTAAAAAAGAGAGCAGTTATTTTCTTATCTTTAAAGTGCAGCTTCCAAACACTTCAAAACTTTTTACATACATAGAGCAAGTCATTCTGAAGAAGTATGATTAGTTTCATGACTTTACAAAAGGTCTATGAATAACAGAAAATTAATAAACTATCAAGACATTTGATCACACTGGCTCTGTGTATGTGGGGGGATGGGTGAGTCTGTGTTAAGTGTTAGTGTGAGGAGAGGGGTGAGAGAGACAGACAGAGAGACCCAGAGAGAGAGAGAGACTTTTAAACATCTCTTTAATCACTAGAAAAAAATCAATCAGTATTTATTTATTAAATTATTCTTTTTATTTTATTTATTTATTTAATTATTCATTTTATTTTATTTTTTATTTTTTTATTTTTTTATTTTTTTTGCATTATAGCTTAAGAAATTTCCTAGGCCTTATCTTTTTCTGTCAGTCTTAGGGACAAAAAAATATAAAAATCCAAGAACCAGTTAATTTGTAGGGCACTGATAACATCATTTTATATAATTAGGTTAATAATTATGTTAATTACAACATAAAAAAATCTAAAGATACATACACGTGGTCTTATAATTTTTTGTGCTGCAAATAATAATTTGACAGTAATTTGATACTGAACTCTGACACCCTCTGACATGATATTCATCTGAATTTACATCATCTCATGAATGTAACAGTAAAACAGTTCAGCTCACAAATGAAGACTAAGCTGTAATGCAGGCAAAATATTTCACAAATGCTTATAGATCATTAAAATAATTATTAAAAATGGTAATATCTCGAACAGTGTGGCAATGGTGATTTATTAAAATAACAGTAAAAAAAGATAGCAGTAATTTTCTTGTATCTTTAAAGTGCAGCTTCCAAACACTTCATAAAAAATTACATACACAGAACAAGTCATTCTTAGGAAATGTGATTAATTTCATGAATATACAATACACTATGGATAGCAGAAAATTTTAAAACTATCAGACTTTTGATGTCACTCTCCATCTGTCTGTGTGGGGGGATGTGTGTGTGTGTGTGTGTGTGTGTGTGTTCAGAGTCAGGGTGACACTGAAAGAGAGAGAGAGAGAGAGAGAGAGAGAGAGAGAGAGAGAGAGAGAGAGAGAGAGAGAGAGAGTGTCCTGAAGCTGCAAACACAAACTAACATGACTAACAGACCTCCAGCATCAGGACACTGAAACACCCATCCACAAAATTCTGCCCACCCAAATTATAAAAACAAACCTATTGGAATGAAACAACAGAAAAACAAAGTAAACTTGAATGTTATTTGACCCTAAATAGAGATTACACAACTGCAGAATATCTGAGTACAGTGAAAGACTGTAAATTAAGAAGACAAATGACGAGGTACAGACTGAGCGGTCATACTCTGACTATAGAGACGGGCAGATATCGACAGCACTGGCTGCCCAGAGAGAGCCGCATCTGCCCATACTGTACCCATGGAGAAGTGGAGACAGAGCAACACTTCCTTACCAGCTGCTATGAAGAAATTAGAAAGAAATGTTATCTTAAATTGGAAATACTTTACCCTGACTTCAAAATGTTAAACAAGAAAACACAACTTCAATATTTATTAGATGAAAAACAAGATTGTATCTTACTAGCAGCAAGATACATTGACGCCTGTCACAAAAAGAGGGAGGAGTCAACAAATCAGTGATGCACCCACACACACACACAAACAAACACAAACACACACACACACCACACTAAATTTTAAATTGTTCATAGAATTCTAGAATTCGTAGAATTGATTTGTTCTATTTTGTTTAATTATATATACATGCATGTGTTTATATATTTATTTATTTATTTATTTTTAATTATTATTTATTTTATTTTTTAAATACATATTTGTTCTATATTTAATGTAAACACTATGCTTTGGCAATACATTGTAACAATTGTCATGCCAATAAAGCACATATTGAATTGAATTGAATTGAGAGAGAGAGAGAGAGAGAGAGAGAGAGAGAGAGAGAGAGACTTTTAAACATCTCTTTAATCACTTGAAAAAAAAACAATCAGCACTTATTAATTTATTTACTATGTTTTATTTTTTTGCATTACAGCTTAAGAAATCTCTTAGGCCTTATCCTTTTCTGTCAGTTTTACAGACAAAAAAATCCTAGAATCAGTTCATTTGTAGGGCACTGACAACATAATTTTATATAAATAGGTTAATAATTGTTAATTACAACATAAAAAAAATCTAAAGATAAATACACGTGGTCTTATAAATTTTTGTGCTGCAAATAATAATTAGAATTTCATGAAACTCAACACACATATCAGTATTAATGATAGACAGACACTGGCAAAAGCTCATAAAAGGGCGTGGAAGAGGCACTGCATAGCGCCACCTTTTCAGAAAACTTGGGGGGTTAGTTTTAGCTACAGTCACCAAAACTGGTACATATATTGGTATTATCAAGCTGGACAACCTTCTAATTTACAGTCATTAGCTACAACCAACAGGAAGTCGGCTATTTTGATTTGAATGTGGATATTTGGAAAAATATGGGTGTGAATTAATGCATACTCCTCAGAGGAGCATTATACTATACACACCAAACTTTGTCTACATGATGCCAAAACATTGAGTAACTTAAATTGTAAACGGATTTTGGATATCTTGAACGGTGTTGCTGTGACGATTTATTAAAGTAACAGTCTTTCACAGTCTTGATGGTTTGGATTAACCCTTTAATTGCTGTATCAATTAAAACCAGACTGCCAGAGGGTTACTGCATGTGCTCGCTGTGTCCATTTTTCTTGATGCCACCGGGGTGGCGGTTGCACTGACAGCTTGGGCCCACCATCGCTGCTTGCAGCTATATTTATTATTATTATTATTATTTTCCAAACTTAATCGCATTTTTGAGGGCCTAAACATGCTCGAAAAGTCACGAAACTTTGCACACGCCCCAGAAGTGGCGAAAATTTACATCTGATATGGGTTTCAAAAGTGGGTGTGGCAAAATGGCTCGACAGCGCCACCTATGCACTTTCAACGGTGTACGCCTCGAGCTACGTTTCACGTACATGTATGAAAATCGGTACACTCATGTAACACACCAATACCTACCAAAAAGTCTCTTGAAGCAAAGTCCCAAACCCAACAGGAAGTTGGTTATTTTTAATTAACTCGTCAAATTTTGTGTCAATTTTGAGGTTTTCAGGTCTCATACTTTAACAAACTCCTCCTAGAGATTTATTCAGATGAACACCAAATTTGGTCAGTCTAATCTAAAGCCCTTTGTGACATTAAATTGCGAAGATCTAGAGTTTTCATTGAAGGGCGTGTCCGTGGCGGCCTGCCAAATTTCGATGCTTCGCCAAGAAACAGGAAGTTGTTATAACTCAGGCATGCAATGTCCGATCTGCACCAAACTTCACATGTTTGATAAGACTCCTGACCTGAAGAGATCTACGTCACTATATTCAGTTATTGTCATAGCGCCACCTGCTGGCAACAGGAAGTGACATGTTTTACACTGTAACAAACTACTCCTAGAGATTTAAGAACATCAACATTATACATGGTCAGTCTAATCTAAAGGCCTTTGTGATGTTAAATTGTGAAGATCTTGAGTTTTCGTTAAAGGGCGTGTCCGTGGCGGCGTGACAAAATACGATGTCTCGCCAAGGGAATAGAAGTTGTTGTAACTCAGACATAAAACGTCCGATCTGCCCCAAACTTCACAGGTTTGATAAGAGTCCTGGCCTGAACACATCTAAAGGCCAATATTGCATTATAATTATAGCGCCACCTGCTGGCAACAGGAAATGGCTTATTTTACACTAATATCAACATGCAATGTCCAATATGCACCAAACTTCACATGTTTGGTAAGAGTCATGGCCTGAGGACACCTAAAGGCCAATTTTCAGTTATAATCATAGCGCCACCTGTTGGCAATAGGATACGTCATGCGTTATACTAACTCAAACATACTATGCTCAATCTGCCCCAAACTTCATATGTTTGATAAATGTGCTGGCCTGAACACATCTAAAGGCAAATATTCCATTATAATCCTAGCGCCACCTGCTGGCAACAGGAAATGTCTTATTTTATACTACATCAACATGCAAAGTCCAAACTGGGCCAAAATTCACATCTTTGGTAAGACTCATACCCTGAAGACACCTATAGGCCAATATTCGGTTATAATCATAGCGCCACCTCTTGGCAATAGGTTAAGTCATGCTTTATACTAACTCAAACATACTATGCTCAATCTGCACCAAACTTCATATGTTTGATAAATGTGCTGGTCTGAACACATCTACATGCCAATATCCAGTTATAGTCATAGCGCCACCAGCTGGCAGCAGGAAGTTTGGCACATATAAATGATTTTGATATATTCCTTCTATATTTTCCTCTTTAAATGCATATTGCTCACCGCTCCCTGTCTTTCTGAAGCCACCGTTGGCGGTGAGCCCGGGTGCGAGGTCCCTTTCATCGCTGCTTGCAGCTTTAATTATTTTTATTCTTCTTCTCCAAACCTTACCGCATTTTTGAGGGCCTAAACATGCTCGAAAAGTCACGAAATTTTGCACACACCTCAGAACTGGCGAAAATTGACATCTGATATATGTTTCAGAAGTGGGTGTGGCAAAATGGCTCGATAGCGCCACCTATACACATTCAACGGAGTGCGCCTCGAGCTATGTTTCACGTACATGTACGAAAATTGGTATACATGTGTAAAACCCCAATACCTACCAAAAAGTCTCTTGTTGCAAATTCCGAAACCCAACAGGAAGTCGGTTATTTTTAATTTTCTCTGCAAATTTTGGGTCATTTTTGCCATTTTCAGGTGTCATACTTTAACGAACTCCTCCTAGAGATTAATTCAGATCAACAACAAATTTGGTCAGTCTAATCTAAAGCCCTTTGTGACGTTAAATTGCGAAGATCTAGAGTTTTCATTGAAGGGCGTGTCCGTGGCGGCCTGGCAAAATTCGATGCTTCGCCATGAAACAGGAAGCTGTTATAACTCAGCCATACATTGTCCGATCTACCCCAAACTTCACATGTATGATAAGAGTCCTGACCTGAAGAGATTTACATGCAAATATTCAGTTATAGTTATAGCGCCACCTGCTGGAAACAGGAAGTGACATGTTTTAGTCTGTAGCAAACTACTCCTAGAGATTTCATGACATGAAAGTTATATTTGTTCAGTCTAATGTAAAGGCCTTTGCGATATTAAATAGTGAAGATCTTGAGTTTTCGTTGAAGGGCGTGTCCATGGCGGCATGACAAAGTTCGATGTCTCGCCATGGGAATACAAGTTGTTGTAACTCAGCCATAAAATGTCCGATCTGCCCCAAACTTCACAGGTTTGATAAGAGTCCTGGCCTGAACGCATCTAAAGGCCAATATTGCATTATGATCATAGCGCCACCTGCTGGCAACAGGAAATGGCTTATTTTACACTTACATCAACATGCAATATCCAATCTGGACCAAACTTCACATCTTTGGTAAGACTCATGGCCTGAAGACACCTATAGGACAATATTCAGTTATAATCATAGCGCCACCTGTTGGCAATAGGATATGTCATGCTTTATACTACCTCAAACATACAATGTCAAATCTGCACCAAACTTCACATGTATGGTAAGAGTGCTGGCCTGAAGTCATCTAAAGGCCAATATTCTGTTAAAATTATAGCACCACCTGCTGGCAACAGAAAATTACATGTTTCACACTAACTTAAACATGCAATCTCCGATCTGCCCCAAACTTCACACGTTTTATAAGAGTCCTGGCCTGAACACATCTTAAGGCCAATATTCAGTTATAAATATACCGCCACCTGCTGGCAACAGGAAATGGCTTGTTTAACACTAACTTAAGCATGCAATGTCCAATCTGCACCAAACTTCACATGTTTGGTATGAGTCATGTCCTGAAGACATCTAAAGGCTAATTTTCAGTTATAATCATAGCGCCACCTTTTGGCAATAGGATAGGTCATGCTTTATACAACTCAAACATACTATGCTCAATCTGCACCAAACTTCATATGTATGATAAATGTGCTGGCCTGCCCACATCTACATGCCAATATCCAGTTATAGTCATGGCGCCACCAGCTGGCAGCAGGAAATTTGGCACATATAAATGACTTTGACATATTCCTCCTATATTTATCACTTTAAATGCATATTGCTCACCGTTCGCTGTTTTCCTGAAGCCACCGTTGGCGGTGAGCCCGGGTGCGAGGTCCCGTACATCGCTGCTTGCAGCTTTAATTATCTATATGACCTTATTATTATTTTTTGTGAGTATTAGACTTATTATTGCTGATCACTGTTGTTGTGCTATGATATTGTAATATTTGCCATTTATATAATCAGAGGAGCATAGAAAAGTTTATAAACGTGTCACTCCACAATACAATAGCAAAATATATAAATATGTATAGTATTTTTATGTTACATTAATCAGTGTCTAGCACACCTTCCTAAGGAAAGGATATGGACCAGAAGACATTGCAATCACTACATGATATTTAGACAGACTTAAAGAAGTTCCAGATCTATACTTGTGCTCTTATTATTTCAGTTATTTTGCCTTTAACGCAAATAAACATGTGCAAACAATATATTTACTCTTGTGAATTTATTTTTATGTTAATTACATTTACTTACAAATTCATCATCATCATGTTGATATGCTATGTTACTATAAAACTCTTTCGACAAACATGTCTTTTAATATCTTCAATTGTTGTGAGCTGCAGCGGACACAGTTGTAAACGACTTCACTTGGACCCATTGTGCAAGCTGTCTCTTTAATACCGCGTGGTTTACGGTGCTGGTCATATAATTAGAATATCATCAAAAAGTTGATTTATTTCCCTAATTCCATTCAAAAAGTAAAACGTGTATAATGTATACATTCATTTCACACAGACTGATATATTTCAAGTGTTTATTTCTTTTAATTTTGATGATTATAAGTGACAACTAATGAAAACCCCAAATTCAGTATCTCAGAAAATTAGAATATTACTTAAGACCAATACAAAGAAAGGATTTTTAGAAGTCTTGGCCAACTGAAAAGTATGAACATGAAAAGTATGAGCATGTACAGCACTCAATACTTAGTTGGGGCTCCTTTTGCCTGAATTACTGCAGCAATGCGGCATGGCATGGAGTCGATCAGTCTGTGGCACTGCTCAGGTGTTATGAGAGCCCAGGTTGCTCTGATAGTGGCCTTCAGCTCTTCTGCATTGTTGGGTCTGGCATAACGCATCTTCCTCTTCACAATACCCCATAGATTTTCTATGGGGTTAAGGTCAGGCGAGTTTGCTGGCCAATTAAGAACAGGGATACCATGGTCCTTAAACCAGGTACTGGTAGCTTTGGCACTGTGTGCAGGTGCCAAGTCCTGTTGGAAAATGAAATCTGCATCTCCATAAAGTTGGTCAGCAGCAGGAAGCATGAAGTGCTCTAAAACTTCCTGGTATACGGCTGTGTTGACCTTGGACCTCAGAAAACACAGTGGACCAACACCAGCAGATGACATGGCACCCCAAACCATCACTGACTGTGGAAACTTTACACTGGACCTCAAGCAACGTGGATTCTGTGCCTCTCCTCTCTTCCTCCAGACTCTGGGACCCTGATTTCCAAAGGAAATGCAAAATTTACTTTCATCAGAGAACATAACTTTGGACCACTCAGCAGCAGTCCAGTCGAGACGCTTCTGACGCTGTCTGTTGTTCAAGAGTGGCTTGACACAAGGAATGCGACAGCTGAAACCCATGTCTTGCATACGTCTGTGCGTAGTGGTTCTTGAAGCACTGACTCCAGCTGCAGTCCACTCTTTGTGAATCTCCCCCACATTTTTTAATGGGTTTTGTTTCGCAATCCTCTCCAGGGTGCGGTTATCCCTATTGCTTGTACACTTTTTCTACCACATCTTTTCCTTCCCTTCGCCTCTCTATTAATGTGCTTGGACACAGAGCTCTGTGAACAGCCAGCCTCTTTGCAATGACCTTTTGTGTCTTGCCCTCCTTATGCAAGGTGTCAATGGTCGTCTTTTGGACAACTGTCAAGTCAGCAGTCTTCCCCATGATTGTTTAGCCTACAGAACTAGACTGAGAGACCATTTAAAGGCCTTTGCAGGTGTTTTGAGTTAATTAGCTGATTAGAGTGTGGCACCAGGTGTCTTCAATATTGAACCTTTTCACAATATTCTAATTTTCTGAGATACTAAATTTGGGGTTTTCATTAGTTGCCACTTATAATCATCAAAATTAAAATAAATAAACACTTGAAATATATCAGTCTGTGTGGAATGAATGTATACATTATACAAGTTTTACTTTTTGAATGGAATTAGTGAAATAAATCAACTTTTTGATGATATTCTAATTATATGACCAGCACCTGTATATATGTTGCTGCTGATTGGGCTGACATTTCTGACACACCCACCAAACAAGAGAAAACATATCTCAAACCCTGTTGCACACCGTTGCACACTGTTTACAGGAAACATGTCGTTCAACCCGAAAACCGTAGCAAAACGTTGGGCTTGTGACGTGTGAACTTGAACGTGGCCCTGCTGTTATTGAGAATTACAGAGGATCAGATGTTGATGTTTTATTGGTTAAAATGATGCCACCATCATGGAGATAAGTGTTTGCTTTAGTTGGGCTCTTGACCCTTGACTTCTTGAGTTTGATCTCTCTCTGTAGCAATGCATGTGGTGTTGTAAGGCAGAGAGGTTAGTGCTGTACAGTTAGGAGATATTAGTTGTTTTATATGATGAATTAGTCATCATGAGCTGGCCTGATTACATTCAAAATAACTTTTATATGTTTAGGTTTTGCATAATCAACCCTGTGAAACTACAGAATGCAAGCAAAGTGTTGCTATAATAGTTATAGTGAATACATTTTAAAGGGTTAGTTCACCCCAAAATTAAAATTGTCATTAATTACTCATGTAATTAACTCACGTAAGACCTTCGTTCATCTTCAGAACACAAATTAAGATGTATTTGATGAAATCGGAGAGCTATCTGACCCTCCATAGACAGCAACACAACTGAAATGTTCCCAGGTCCAGAAACGTAGTAAATACATGGTTAAAACAGTCCATGTGACAACAGTGGCTCAACTTCAGTTTTGCGATGCTATGAGAATACTGTTTTTTGCACTAAAAAACAAAAATAACAATTTAATCAACCATTCTTCTCCCCGAGTTACGTTTTCTGCCATTTTATAACAGTATTAGTTAATAAGTAAAAATATAAGTTAATCTGCTACTTCATGGTGTAATGAGGAGGCAGTGTCGTTCAGATCCATTTGCAGCTTTATTACTTCACAAGACAGGTCATACAGGCATTTCACGAGTTCACACTTACATATAATAAATAGAATAAAGTTTAAGCGTATTTGGCGTGCTGTCCAAGGGGAGGGCTCCGAGCTTGGAATTTTGGCCCGAACCCAGAGTACCCCCCTTACAGATTAGGACACGAATAGTTGTAAGTGCGGAGAAGGGGTGGCGGAGGGATGCCGGAAAACTGCCAATGAACAGAGGTAAGTCTGCGGTGTATATATACACACCTCTTATCTTGTTAACTGGGTTGATTACTGATTGTTCTCCTCTTGTGTTAATTAGGTTAATTATCTGAACGTGCTCCTCCCGAACTTTGTTAATAAAACATCATATGTCAATCTCAGGCGTCAGATACCACGTAGGTAGGACAGAATCATAAACAGTGTTCAGGCTGGAGATCAGGGCAGGCGGCAGACAGATAATAGAGCAGATCAACAAGGCAGGCAGGGTCAATTTAGGCAGGCAGAGTTCTTTCATAAATGGGTAAACAGTCCAGGTCGGCAACAGGAAATTTAACACGGGAAAAACGCTCAGAAATGTCAGCATAGCAAAACAAGACTTCGCAGGGAGGTAATGGGGAGAGCAGCTTAAATAGACCAGAGTCAATGAGAAACACCTGTTCAGGTAATCAGTCTCAGGTACAGGGTATATGGGAAATGGAGTCCGAAGAAGATTAATACTCAGGTGAGGGTTCCCTCTGGTGGTGATCGGAGGGAGCCACAGAGGCTGAATTCGTGACACATGGTTTGATTCAGCAATGCGCAAATGTTTCTTATGAACCAATATTGCACTTGCTTAGAAACAAATTACTTTGAATTACCAAGAGGCTCAAGAGCCCAACTAAAGCAAACACTGACCACAATTATGGTGGCAACGTGTTTTTTTTCTTTCTTTCTACAGTTGATTTCATCCAAGGCTGTGGCTGAAGTCAGTTGTAGTTCTTGTGTTTCTCTTTTCTTCAATGATGCTGCTTGGTAACAGCAGGTGTTCATCACTAATGCACAGTCATCATTCAATTAGTCACTTAATTATCTCATTAACTTTAACTCTTTGAGGACTTGGGATTTGACTCTAGACTTGCTTGTGACTTGAAAAGAATGACTTGGTTCCATCTTTGGTGAAATCAGTTGGTTGAGTTCATGGGTGGAATGAACATATGGCAGGACTTTTACTTTCTGACCTCTGGACTTTCCACCTCTGCAACTTACTCAAACAAATCCTCATCTTTAGTAGTGACAATAATGGCTTGTAGAGACAGCAATTCCTCGGTTGTATCTCAATGCAGTCGCAAACTCAGCAGTAATTCAATGCACACAAGTGGCTAGTTGGGCGGTATTTGTTATGTCTGTTGTTTCATCGCAGCCCAGAGAGATTTTTTTTTTGTGGTGTCCTTCAGTGTTGTTTCAGTGTCTTGTGCCATATCAGTAATTTGCTCTGCAACGGTTCTTCAAGATAAACTGGCACTTTGCAATAGTTTTACTTTGTCTGGTGGTAGCAGCTCCACACTCTTTCATGAACTCTCCTTTCTGAATGAGGTTTCAGCTTCTTAGCTATTAGCTCACTCACCACAAAACTTGTATGAATAACATTTACTGTAAGTGGTGTTCTTGGACCTCTTCTAACCTTATGTTCAATGTAACTTACCTTAAGTTCTCTCTGTAGAATTGGTATTCCTAACGTCCTCTTTTGCCCAGAAGGGAAAGTCCAGTCAAGTGCCAATAGTCACTTTATTGGCCCACAGTCAAAGGGGTAATTTGTATGAGTAATCCTGCAGTGAAGTTGAAGGTGTAAATGTACTAAATATTAGATATTACTAGTCTCTCTGTAGACTGCGCTACATGTTATGAACACTAGATTGTACTGTTGGTCCTTTCATGGAATGGCCTATGCACATAAATGACCCTATCCTATATTTATTTATTTATGTTTCTTCTATATCTGTTGAGAAAGGTTGAATACTGAATAATTTAGGAAGTGTGCCAGGTGTTGGGCATCTCTCCCCTGGGACACTGGCCTGCCGTGGAAACACATCTGGTCATTGGAAAGCAGTACAGTTCTGGCATCTCACCATAAGGTCCAACTATATGAATAACAATGTCAGTGACTTTGGGATTGAACTCTGTTTACTGTAAGCGGTGTTGTTGAAACACACCAAATTGAGAAACTTATGGAATGCATAGTCGATATAAAAAACTGGATGACGATTAATTTCTTACTGCTAAATTCTGAAAAAACAGAGGCGTTACTTATCGGACCTAAAACCCCCACAAGTAATAACCTAGAACACTGTCTAACACTTGATAGCTGCTCTGTAAATTCTTCGTCATCAGTCAGGAACCTAGGTGTACTATTTAATAGTAATCTCTCCTTTGACAGCCACGTTTCTAGCATTTGTAGAACTGCATTTTTTCATCTTAAAAATATATCTAAACTGAGACCTATGCTCTCAATGTCAAATGCAGAAATATTAATTCATGCGTTTATGACCTCAAGGTTAGATTATTGTAATGCTTTATTGGGTGGTTGTTCTGCACGCTTAATAAACAAATTACAGATGGTTCAAAATGCAGCAGCTAGAGTTCTTACTAGAACCAGGAAGTATGAGCACATTAGCCCGGTTCTGTCAACACTGCACTGGCTCCCTACTAAACATCGTATAGATTTTAAAATCTTGTTAATTACTTATAAAGCCCTGAATGGTTTAGCTCCTCAGTACTTGAGCGAGCTCTTATCGCATTATAGTCCTTCACGTCCACTGCGTTCTCAAAACTCTGGCCATTTGATAATACCTAGAATATCAAAATCAACTGCGGGCGGCAGATCTTTTTCCTATTTAGCGCCCAAACTCTGGAACAATCTACCAAACACTGTCCGGGAGGCAGACACACTCTGTCAGTTTAAATCTAGATTAAAGACCCATCTCTTTAACCTGGCGTACACATAACACACTAATACACTTCTATTATTCAAATCCGTTAAAGGATTGTTAGGCTGCATTAATTAGATCAACCGGAACCGGGAACACTTCCCATAACACATGATGAACTTGTTACATCATAAAAATATTGACATCTACGCTAATATTAGTCTGTTTCTTTCTTATTCTGTTTCTCAGTCCGTGTCTGGATCAGATGGTGGATTGGCGCCGGGAGATGATGACTGCGGCCCAGATTGTCGGTGGAGGCCGGACCCCTGGATGAGCCCCGGGGACATAATCCCAGTGAAGACCTCGACTTAAAATACAATAAAACTAAAAATAAAACAAATAACTAAAAATATAATAAAATACCTAACTACATAATACTATTATTGTTAGAAATTGCAACAATATTAAAATAGAAATATAAAACATTTAAAGTCTTAATTAAAACAATAAATAAACAGTAATATCCTGGCCAGAGGAGAACTGGCCCCCCGACTGAGCCTGGTTTCTCCCAAGGTTTTTTTTTCTCCACTCTGTCACAGAGGGAGTTTTGGTTCCTTGCCGCTGTCACCTCTGGCTTGCTCAGTTGGGGACACTTAATTTCTAGCGATTATCGTCAATTGGATTTCACAGATACTATTTAAACTATACTGAGCTAGACAATGACATCTCTGAATTCAATAATGAAATGCCTTTAACTGAAAATTGAGTGTTTAATCTTATTATTATACAATACTGACACTCTATCCTCCAACTTGATACTGTTAAGTGCTTTGACACAATCTGTATTGTTAAAAGCGCTATATAAATAAAGATGACTTGACTTGACTTGACTTGTTGGACGACTTCTAACCTTAGGTTCAATGTAAGATAGAGTACTATATAGTGGACAAACAAGAGGATAAAAATGGATGCTCATGTGTAGCTTGATAAGGGTATAATCAAAGCTTTAATATGTAAATAAACTGAGAATAGTCAAATAAATTCTAATGAATATCTATGCAAATTGTAAGAGATATGATATTCAAAAACGCCACTCAAAATAATTTTTCCTTTCACAGATCCTGTGATGAAGAAATTTTTAAATACCACAGTGTCTGAATTGCATGAACTCAATAAAACATGACTAACAAGACAGATCACTATATAAAATGACACACTAAGTGGCGCTCGCACCAACGCCAATTCCGTCCGTGTTTTGACTTCAGTAAATCAGTTTTGGCAAAAACAAACAACGTGATTATTTCTCATAAGTCAAACATCCAGCCACGTAAGAAAACATGCAATCTACCCGAGACGTGATCAGTAAGGGAAGCCGTCTTTCACTATTTGCAAAATAGAGAAAAAACATTTTACATATAAGCAGGGTGCGATTTGTGAAAAAAACAGTGGGGGGATGCTTTTGAAAACTTTAATTTATTCCACTCACCCCGAATTTTTCCCACTACCATGTCCTTTAAAGGGCTCTGTACCATAGTGACAGCATTAATTAAAGTTTCTTAAGGGTCAAGATCAAGTTATCTGCATCTCCTGCTCTCCATCAAGACACTTCCATAATAGCTGTCACCACTCAAATTAAAGCACGGCTCAGATTAACTGTAGCTATGGCATGTGTGTAAGGTTCTAAAACAATTATAAAGTAATTATTTTAATATGAATAAATATTTCAGTGAATAAAACTGACTGTGTCTATAGTATTATAGACTACAAAACATTATTATATTATTTTTCAATTAATTTTTCAATTATTATTTTAAATTACTGTCCCTGGATCACTAGGGTACTCTTCTAAAATAACAGTGGCTGGGACAGATTTTAAGTATCAATTCTGCTTAAAAAGATGCGATCTAATCCTGTTTACATGAAATAATCCTGCTCCTGAGCAGGTTTAAATTTACTGACCTGTTGCTATGACAGCAATTCTGGGATGAGCTTTGAAGAGCCAACCAATCCAAGATCAAGCGAAATCATCAACAATCAAATCCAGCTAACTGAGTTATCGACGTACGAAGAACGGGCCCCTTGTCATTTCTGACTTTTAACAAAAAACAGAACAATGTATAAAAGCTACTATGTGACAAGGTGTACAGTAAACAAGCTAAAAAACCCAGAACTATGTTTTTATAAGCTTTCAACCCAAAAAATAGCGTTTAAGGACACAAAAGTAGAGCGCAATGTGTAATATTACTCTCAACATTGCTCAAAAAGTTGCACAGTGTATCATCAGCCTAAGTGTTCTGAACATGTACATTTGATTAGCCTACTGCAATAATATTATGCACACAATTTACAGTGTGCATGTTTTCAATCTATCAATCAATCAATCGATTAATATTACAGTAGACTCTCTGTTCTTCACATTATTATTATTATTTACATTAATTATGTAGTAGTGGTTCTGTAGGTTTTTAAATGCTTTCACATGTACCAGGCAAATATGGCGATGTAGTTTATTACAAAACACGAAACTAAAACAACAACAACAACAGTCCCTCATATATTTATTCACAATGCCCTATTTGTGCATAATAACATCATTGTTCAATGGAAAATCCCACTGAAACATTTTATAAGCTCTTACTACCTCTCATGAGAAACATTAATGCCACCCACTGGCATAAAGTTGGCTTGACATCGGACATTCGATATTCGCATATTTAGGGACCATCTCTAAAGTTACATGCGATATTGGTATACATTTTTCTAACTTCAATAGCATATGAGCAGAATGACTTACAGTCATAAAAAACTGGAAACTGTACATCTAGGTGTCAACTATAATGCACACATTTTAAATTTTTATATTTATTAAAATAAACACTAAATTATATGTAAAAATTCAGCAGTATTTATTAACAAATTCAGTACCGAATGGGCTTAAATGCAAATTTAAAGCTCAATAGCATTAGAGCAGAAAGACTTGCAGTCATAACACAAACTGTAAACTGTTCATCTAGGTGTCAACTGTAATACACACCTTTTATATGTTTGATATTTATTAAAATCTACTGTAAATCATATGTAAAAATTGCTATTTTTCATGACCGAATTGTCTCAAACGCAAATTTAAAGCTCAATAGCATTTGAGGAGAATGACTTAGTCATAAAAACAACTGTAAACTGTTCATCTAGGTGTCAACTATAATGCATACCTTTTACAATTTTGATATTTATTAAAATCTACTGTAAATCATATGTAAAATGTCTATTTTTCACTACCGAATGGGATCAAATGCAAATTTAAAGCTCAATAGCATTTGAGGAGAATTACTTACAGTCATATAAACAACTGAAAACCCTGATGGAGGGAACGGAGACGTCATGTCGTGACGACATTATGGGGGGGTACTGAAAAATATCTATTTTTACATATGATTTACAGTAGATATTAATAAATATAAAAAATGTAAAAGGTGTGCATTATAGTTTACACCTAGATGAACAGTTTACAGTTTATGTTATGACTGTTAGTCATTCTCCTCAAATGGTATTGAGCTTTAAATTATGGCATATTTTGCATTTGAGCCCATTTGGTAGTGAAAAATAGCATTTTTTATATATGATTTACAGTAGATTTTAATAAATATAAAAAATGTAAAAGGTGTGTGTTATAGTTGACACCTAGATGAACAGTTTACAGTTTGTGTTATGACTGTTAGTCATTCTCCTCAAATGGTATTGAGCTTTAAATTATGGCATATTTTGCATTTGAGCCCATTCGGTACTGAAAAAATAGAATTCTTAATAAATGATTACAGTTTATTTTAACAAATATCAAAAATGTAAAATGTGTGCATTATAGTTGACACCTAGATGTACAGTTTACAGTTGTTTTTATGACTGTAAGTCATTCTGCTCATATGCTATTGAAGTTAGAAAAGTGTATACCAATATCGCATGCAACTTTAGAGACGGTCCCTAAATATGCGAATATCGAACGTCCAACGTCAAGCCAACTTTATGCCAGTATGCCACCCGGGTGATTTAAAGAGTGACTCTGTGAGGTCTAAAGGTTTTTGATGGATCGCGTTGATTCAGAGGCGCGTTATGTTGAATGGATTATGTGGAATGCTTAAAGCATTTGCCACTCGTCTGCGGTTTAACATTTCTTGCCACGAAATCTGTCACGGCTTCGTCGTAAGACTTAGGCTGGGCTAAACGCGTGCATGGGGTTCTTTCCAGTAGTGCAACAAGTTCGCAGAGGGCTAGTACAAGCCGTGAACCAGTCGCCGCTCACACTGTCTTTCAGTGCATGAGCGCGCACCGCCCCGAGACGAATTGAAATAATACATAGTGATAGACTAGGTCATTCTCCTCCCGACAGTACTGGTGATTGCACATAGCAGTATACGGTTGAGAGTGCGTCATGCGGGTTTTGGGAGCAAATAAGGATTCCCGAAACGCGGCGAAAATGGAGAACGAAACCGATCATGGCAAGCGACGGCACTGTCTTGGAGCTACAGTGGATGTGATGCAGTTTGTGTTTTCTCTTGTGTCCTTCGCCTTTTGCTTTTTACTGAGTGTTCAGACCAGTGATATGAAGGACAGAATCGTGGATCTGGAGATTGGAAGTGGCGCGAGGGTCTTAAACCCGTTTCATGGGATCTCTATGGATCAATTTAATTCAATGATCCAGGAGCGAGTGGACGAGCTGCTGTCACAGGTGAGCATTCCATCCACATCTTCAACTCAAGACAATGAAGTTAACAGCATTGTCATCTTTTCTTACAAAAACGAAACACTCCACACTCCTGTATGACAGTGCAGTGCACCTTCATGTCACCTACATTCATTTAGGGCTAAGCATTTACTCGTTTCTTTTATCTATTGATTCTGACAGCGTTCTTATGAACACTTGGTTAGAATAAGGACTGCCCGTCAAGTCTCACCACCTGAATGCAACTGCCCACCAGGTACTGCCTTTATATATGTGTATGTTGGTTTTCACTGGTGGAATTTCACTGTCATTCATTAGTATTTATTTCTTATTTAGCTTACTAGTATTTCTTATTAACTAGGTTTCCAGTTTTCTTAGTATTCAAAAGACACTAGTACCCAATTTTTAGACTGGTATTTTTTATTTTATTTATATATATATATATATATATATATATATTTAGAATTGTTGAAGTACATGTAGTACAATCTATTTATATTGTTAATCTTATTAGTAATATTTCGATTAAACTAGCCATTCTGACTAATCGTTATATATGACAGGCAAAAAAGATACAAAATGTTATAAATAAATTAATACTAGTGTCTTTAAACAAGTACTATAATCTAACAAATAAGAACTACTGGAAGAAGAAGAACTGGAATACATACTATAAACTATACTATGCTATAAACCAGTGTTTCTCATCTCTAGTCCTTGGATCCCACCTCCCAGTATGTTTTAGATGCCTACCTATTCAACACACTAAGAAAGCAATGCTTTAAATTAGGTGTTTTAATTAGCGAGACATCTAAAACATTCTGGTAGGTGGGTACCCGGTACTGGAGTTAAGAAACAGTGCCATTGGAAATTATCTAATGAAAAAAAAAAAAAAAATTATGGTCACTATAGGATTTTCTAGCAGCAATCAAAAATCAGATTCATAAAAAGAAATAGGTTACACAAAATATACTAGTTAATTTTGAGGAGTAAATGCTTGCCATACTAAAATTTAAGTTGCTGTTTATGAAGTTTATTGATGGTATGCAATGTCCACCAGAATGCTGAAGACAGGATTGAAATCAGTCTGGTTGATAGGCCTAGATAAGAAGAGATGTCATCATGAATTTGGCAAGTGACGATAATGTGAATTTAATATTCAGATTCTGGAGTATGTCATTTAGGGGCACTCAGCAGAACAAAGCTGCTGTATTACATGATCTAGTGCCCTATTATTATTTCCCTTAAACCTGTTAACCTGCACCCCCCATATTGGGAATCACAGCTGAAAATGACTAACTAACTTAAAATGGTAACAGCTCCTGACTTCAGTGTGCCACACACACAATTGTGGTGTCTTTGGAAAGAAGACCCTTTGGCCTTTACTATCCATCATCCAGAGTTGATGATGCTCAAAAATATAAAAAGTTATAGACACTGAAGTGCCTTGATAAAAATTGTACCACACTGAATTTTTTTTTTCATATAAAAATACATGAAATCAGTCCTTGAGCAATCTAGAAAAGTAATGGGTTGAAAGTCACATGTCTCATGAGATTATATTTCAAATCTGAAGAAGATACCATGAAAAATGAGATTCCTGCAGACATTTTTCTAGCCCCCCCCCCCCCCCCCGTTTGAGGAAAAATATTTACCAAATTATTGAAGGGTTCTACTACACACTATTTAGTCTTTATACATGCCACTGCAGTTTTTCAATTATAAAACAGTAGACAGAATCTTAGAAATCGTATAAGTGATTAATTTGAGCACTAGAAAAATACAATAATAATAATTTTTGAGTGATGAAAAAAAAACAATAATAATAAAAAAACAAACTTAATTACATACTGATTTCCTGACAAACAGATGCTCTCCTGCTCATACATTAGTAATCACATGCTGAAGATCATTCATACAGATGCTAATCATACTGATGGCTGCCCAATATAGTCAATATTCACATTATAATGGACTTTTATATAGACTGCATTCACACTGATATCTGTGAACAGTCAGTAATTACATGCTCATTATCAGTCATAGAGATGTTAATCATACAGATACAGGCAATTCCCCACAAAACACGCAAACATATATGAAAACTGCTGAAGAAGAAAAAAAAGAAATGTTTTTTCTTTTTTTCTTATTGTGCTAAAAAGATCGTTAAGTTACGCCCCATCAGATGACAGGTGCGTCACAGCGTGCGTCACGCGCCGTCGCGAGGGAGCGCCAGAATTCAAATAAACAATCTTCCGTGTATCTTTGACTTTTTTATTTTTGGATGATTTCATTCTGTTTGGGACATTGTCTGCTACAAAATCGTGCTGTTTTTTTTTACCACCAAGACGCTGTTTTTGAGCGTAATTTGTTCCATAACGGACACAAACAACAACTTTCCCTCAAGAGATGAGACGTAAACAAAGGATTAACGATCTAAATTACAGCGTTGTTGTTTCTTTGGACTAAAAGTGCTTGATGGAATGTTGTTCACTGGACCCTTATCTTTCAAACTAAACCAGGATTTACAGCAGTGGATACATTTGAGAGTCGTTATCAGGATGAATATGGTATGTGCTGCGGGTTTTTTTCTACATGTTTTGATGTGTACTGCTTACACAAATTTAGCAAATACATTCCGTATAAGCTTTCTATCGAAAAACAGCGATCTGTCGTCGATGCTAGAGGCTTAGACCTTCAAAATGATATATAGTTTGTCAAGATTCATTTTGTCCTGTTTTACTTTATCTGTTTGAAAACAATGACGTGTGCAAACAAAGAGCTTTCAAAGAGCTTTCAGTGCGCCCGCGTCCTGGTGCATGTTAACAGGAATAGTGCTTTTTGCAAAACTAATTTTTGTTTGATTGTAAGGCATACAAATCATAAGTGGAAGGTGTATTTCAAGTCTACTTTTAAATTTTGCTGCATGACAAATGACAACTAAATAGTAATTTATCCTCTAACTACAATGATTTTTTGAAAACTCAATTAATTTGTTGTCTTAGTCACTTGAGATTTACAGAATGGCAATTCTGAATGGCAAATATATATACAGTGGCATGCAAAAGTTTGGGAACCCCTTGTAGAATCTGTGAAAATGTGAATAATTTTAACAAAATAAGAGAGATCATACAAAGTGCATGTTATTTTTTATTTAGTACTGTCCTGAGTAAGATATTTTACATAAAATATGTTTACATATAGTCCACAAGACAAAAATATAGCTGAAATTACTCAAATAACCCCCCTCAAAAGTTTGGGAACCCTTGGTTCTTAATACTGTGGGAGGTTACCTGGATGATCCATGACTGTTCTTTTGTTTTGTGTTGGTTGTTCATGAGTCCCTTGTGTGTTCTGAACAGTTGAACTGAGCACTGTTCTTCAGACAAATCCTCCACGTTCTGTAGATTCTGCAGTTTTCCAGCATTTTTGCATATTTGAACTAGGGATGTGCGCTACAACTAATTTGACTGTCGTTTAAACGGAAGTTTTGTATCCGACTAGTCGACTAGTCTAAAAGCTAGAAACCCCCCAAAAACGGCAAAAAACAACAACAACAAAACTGTGCGCGTGTCTATATAACAGCAAACAGTTGAAATACTTAATCTTTGAATCACACTGTCAAATCCCTCAATGAATTCTGCTAAAAATAGGTCACGATTATGCCGTATGCTTGCCTCGCGTTATCATCAATTAATTTTAGGCGGACGTTAAACAGGAAAAAAAGGAAGAGCATACAATCTTCATAAACCAGTGCATAGCTTATTTATTCAGATCGGCTGGAGCAATGCAGAAATTGAAAATCAATCAATAGACTGACAGAATTCTTCATTTTCATATAACGTTAGCCAACATATTAAAACACATATTAAAACAAAAGTTTAAAACAATAGGAAAGTTTATCAAGGAATAGCATTAAAACGGCTTTTAAAAATGTACTTCATGTTGGCTATATTGTCTAAAAACAAAACAAAGCTTGCTTTACTTACTCAGACCATGCGCATTTGTTCAGTGAATTTAACATGTTAATGTGGTCTGGAGAAAGACGGGACAAGAGGCGATTCTGCAAAACGCGCTCGGCAGGAACTGAAGTCACAGGCACACCGAGAGATAACTACAAGCAAGCAGACAGTTTGAAAAGAGCCTGGAAATCCCGCACCACCACCGAAGTGGGTCTTCGTTTAGAGGAATAGTCTGCACGGATAGGATCGCGGACCGCAGCGGCAGGTTGTAACGTTAGTGTATGACATGATAGACATTTGGCTTTGGCTAGCCTCCAAGCCAACGCATACATGCCTGTATTGAATATGATTACGCATAGCTCCAGTAAAGTTATTGTTAGCCAATTTGACATTACACAGTTTACAAAAAACGTTTCCATTTCCTTCTAATTCAAAATAATCCCACACCTTGCTGGTCTTTCGCGTGGAGCTCGCCGCAACTGACATGAAGAAAACGCATGTGAGGTAAAATTATAGTTCCCGCCCAGATACGTTTTTAAAAATATTTAAATATTTTGATATGTATTCTTTTTCAAAAGTTTTATTTTAAGTGTTCTTTAAAATGTTTTAAATGTAATGTTAAAATTATGGTAATTTGAATGATAAAATCATCTTTTTTTTTTCTCTCGTGTAGTCGACTATTGTTTTCAGTGTCGACTAGTAGGAGCTGTACCGTTTAGTCGACTAGTCGACTAGACCCGCACATCCCTAATTAGAACCCTTTCCAGCAGTGACTGTATGATTTTGAGATCCATCTTTTCACACTGAGGACAATTGATGGACTCAAACACAACTATTAAAAAAGGTTCAAACATTCACTGATGCTCCAGAAGGAAACACGATGCATTAAGAGCCGGGGGGTGAAAACTTTTGAACAGGATGAAGATTTCCAACTTTTTTCTTTTGTTGAAATATATATATTTTTTCCATTTATTACTGCCCTTCGGAAGCAACAGAAGATACTTGCATGTTTCCCGGAAGACAAATTAAGTACAATTTACCTTGATCTTCAAATTCAAAAAGTTTTCACCCCTCGGCTCTTAATGCATCGTGTTTCCTTCTGGAGCATCAGTGAATGTTTGAACCTTTTTTAATAGTTGTGTTTGAGTCCATCAATTGTCCTCAGTGTGAAAAGATGGACCTCAAAATCATACAGTCACTGCTGGAAAGGGTTCAAATATGCAAAAATGCTGGAAAACTGCAGAATCTACAGAACGTGGAGGATTTGTCTGAAGAACAGTGCTCAGTTCAACTGTTCAGAACAAACAAGGGACTCATGAACAACCAACACAAAACAAAAGAACAGTCGTGGATCATCCAGGTAACCTCACACAGTATTAAGAACCAAGGGTTCCCAAACTTTTGAGGGGGGTTATTTGAATAATTTCAGCTATTTTTTTGTCTTGTGGACTATATGTAAACATATTTTATGTAAAATATCTTACTCAGGACAGTACTAAATAAAAAATAACATGCACTTTGTATGATCTCTCTTATTTTGTTAAAATTATTCACATTTTCACAGATTCTGGAAGGGGTTCCCAAACTTTTGCATGCCACTGTATACACAACCCCAAATCAGAAGTTGGGACAGTATGGAAAACGCAAATAAAAAAAGAAAGTAGTGATTTCTAAATTTACTTTGACTTGTATTTCATTGCAGACAATATGAACACAAAATATTTCATGTTTTGTCTGGTCAACTTCATGTCATTTGTAAATATACTGTACATCCTTTCCTGTCATTCAGACCGGCAACACATTCCAAAACAAGTTGGGACAGTAAAGCATTTACCACTTTGTAATGTTGCCATTCCTTTTCACAACACTTAAAAGACGTTTAGGGACTGAAGACACCAAGTGATGAAGTGTTTCAGGTGTAATTTTGTCCCATTCTTCCTGCAAACATGTCTTAAGGTGGGCAACAGTACGGGGTCTTCGTTGTCGCATTTTGCGCTTCAAAATGCACCACACATTCTCTATTGGAGACAGGTCGGGACTGCAAGCAGGCCAGTCAAGTACCCGTACCCTCTTCCTCCACAGCCAGGACTTTGTAATGTGTGCAGAATGTGGTTTTGCATTGTCTTGTTGAAATATGCATGGACATCCCTGGAAAAGATGTCGTCTTGAAGGCAGCATATTGTTCTCCAAAATCTCTATGTACCTTTCAGCATTAATGGTGCCATCACAGAAGTGCAAGTTACCTTTGCCAAGGGCACTGACACAACCCCATACCATGACAGACCCTGGCTTTTGGACTTGTTGCTGGTAACAGTCTGGATGATCCTTTTCTTCTTTGGTCCGGAGCACACGGCGTCCATTCCTCCCAAAAAATACCTGAAATACTGATTCATCTGACCACAGTACATGTTTCCACTGTGTGATGGTCCATCCCAGATGCCTCCGAGCCCAGAGAAGTCGACGGCGCTTCTGGATACTGTTAACATAGGGCTTCCTTTTGGCACAGTACAGTTTTAACTGGCATTTGTGGATGTAACTACGTATTGTGGTACTTGACAAAGGTTTGCCAAAGTAGTCCTGAGCCCATGTGGTGATATCGCTTATAGATGAATGACGATTCTTGATGCAGTGGGACCGCCTGAGGGATCGGAGATCACGGTTGTTCAGCTTAGGCTTGCGCCCTTGTCCTTTACGCACTGAAATTCCTCCAGATTCCTTGAATCTTTTAATTATGTTATGCACTGTTGAATGTGAAATATCCAAATCTCTTCCTATCTTTCTTTGAAGAACATTGTTTTTAAACATTTCAATAATTTTCTCACGTATTTGTTGGCAAACTGGCTATCCTCGGCCCATCTTTGCTCCTAAAGGACTAGACCTTTCTTGGATGATGCTTTTGTACCAAATCATAATTACAATCACCTGTTGACATCAACTGTTTCAAATCACATCATTATTTAACCAATTTACCTCATTACTAGCCCTAAATTGCTCCTGTCCCAACTTTTTTTGGAATGTGTTGCAGGTCTGAATGACAGGAAAGGATGTATATTTACAAATGACATGAAGTTGACCAGACAAAACATGAAATATTTTGTGTTCATATTGTCTGCAATGAAATACAAGTCAAAGTAAATTTAGAAATCACTACTTTCTTTTTTTATTTGCGTTTTCCATACTGTCCCAACTTTTTCTGATTTGGGGTTGTATATATATATATATTTATTATTATTATTTTTTTTTTTGTATTGCAAACAGTTTATAAAGTGAATATGTCGTCAGTTTCAAAGCTGAGTGAATGTCTTTGTGCTGAAACACTGAAAATACTTAATTCAACCAGGAGGTGGAAACAAAAAATTACTTGTAGCTGAGGTTCAGTAATTCAAAGTCAGGCTGAACTAACACTGACTGAAAGTGTTAAGAGTCAGTGTAGCAGAGCAAATAAAGTGCGCTTACAGGACATGAACAAGAAGACAAGCACCCAGAAGATATGACTTGTAGTGTGTGCAAAATTTTCACAAGAAACTTTTTATGACTAGTTTGATTAGTCAAACGGGTTAAAATGCATTACAACATATTCAGTCAAATTAAATTGAATGGGCAAGCAAGAGTCAAATCATGGTACTAAGCTGATCGCCCCTCCATAACAATTAAGTAAAGGTAATCATTAGTGCTGAAAAAGTGGCAACGTCAACAATGATCAATATTACACACAACCTTTTGAGAGGAAATTTGGAGGGATGTCATATTTAGTAGAAAGGAGTTACTGTAAGTATACAATTATAATAAGCCACAGTCTCCATCAATAGCACTTTTTTTTTTTTTTTTTTGCTTGATGGGTGGTCTGGTTTGTGCAAAAATGAAACAAGTGAAATATTGCGCACCAGATGAGTTACATCAACAAAACTTGTAGCTCTGGACCACCCCAACAATATCTCCTATTAGCACTACTAATTTATAGTTTTACAGTTGAAGGAAATAACTGACTGTATTATCCTTCTTGGCTTTCAACAGTGTTGATTGCCAACTCATGCACTTCATACATTGATAAAGGGTGTTTCTTCAAACTGCCTTTTTTTTTTTTTTTTTTTTTTTTTTTTTTAGCATCGGCAGCACTTTCTGCATTCCGCATGGCGGGTTGTTGTTCCATAGGTTATTTAATAGAAAGGTGCAGGCGATGAGGTTCCTCAATCTTACATTATCTCTTCCTCCTTTTAGTAATGCCTCAAAAAATGTGGCTGCTTGCTTGCCTGATATATATATATATATATATATATATATATAAAAAAAATTTTAGGGGGGGGGGGGGGTTACTGAAGCACACAGTGGAATTTCCCATGAAAAGTATTTGCGAAAAAAGTGAAAGGATTATGGACCATAGGGCCAATGGGGTCAGCGCCCTGGAGGCTTCTGACTGCCAGGGGCTCCGAACTACAGTCTGAGACCTGGAAACAAGCTATGCTAAACTGATAGATGAACAGACCTTTGAATGTGCAGATGATCCCAGGGACATCTTTAGGATGGTGCAACGGATGCGACCATGACTAGACTGTATTTTCCATTACTCCATTGTACGACAAAAGGGTACTTGTAGTACCATACAAGGCTAAACTGAAAGAAGGTACCAGGCACTTCTAATGGCTTCACTGCCTAATGGCAGTTTAGAAGACAATGAGCAATCCAGTCATTATATAGATCAGTGGGAAGGGAAACACTCATTTTTTTTATAGGGTTAGCATCATTTGGGCAGGCTACAGTAAAAACAAACAAATCAAACAAATGTTGCCACAAAAACTGACTACGGAGAACATCCATGACAGAGCTATAATTTATAAAAATGTAATCACAAATGCCAATACAAAAATGTGAAAAAAGATGGTGTGATGATCATGGTGTATTATTTCACTGCTATGCAGATGATACCCAAATTTATCTACCTCTGAAATGAAATAAACATGCTGCTCTGGAATCTCTTTTTGCATGCCTGGATGAAGTGAAAACATGGTTCTCTCTAAATTTTTTATTTCTGAATGAATCAAAGACCAAGGTTATAATCTTTGGCCCTAGTGAAAATGCAGGGAGCAGAAGTATCGATCTGTACTACCTTGCTCCTTTTACTTCTTCCTGTATTAAGAACCTAGGTGTTTTCAGGGATCAGAGTCTTAAATTTGATAAACAAATAAATGCGGTTATTAGTTCCTGTTTTTTTCAGCTACGCCTTCTCTCCAAAATTAAATCTTTTCTCTTTGTGAAAACTTTAGAGATTGCTATCCATACGCTCATTACACCTCGCTTGGATTACTGCAACTCTCTCTATCTCGGCATTTCGAAATCTTCCATCGCTCGTCTCCAATTAGTACAAAACGCCGCTGCTAAATTCCTCAAAGGACAACATAAATTTGATCATGTTACTCCAATTCTGAAATCGCTACATTGGTTACCTGTGCATCTTAGAATTGAGTTCAAAATTCTTCTCTATGTTATTAAATCTATAAATAATCTGGCACCAAGCTATCTATCTGATCAACTTTATCCATACAATCCTACTCGAAATCTGAGGTCTGGTGATCAAAGACTTCTCTCTGTCCCCAGATCACGGTTAAAGCATAGAGGGGATAGAGCCTTTGCGGTTGCTGGCCCTAGGCTGTGGAACAGCCTTCCAGCCTATATCAGATCGGCACAGTCTTTAACTGTTTTTAAATAATTTCTTAAAACCTATTTCTTTTCCTTGGCTTTTAATTCACTGTGAGTTTATGGTATGAATTTTTGGGTTGTCCTGTGTTCTATGTCTTTGTTTGTTCAGCACTTTGGTCAGCCGTGATTGCTGTTTTTAAATGTGCTATATAAATAAAACAAACTTGAAACTTGATAAAACCTGGATAGTTGGAGCACCAAGATTCAAAATCTGCCCTGGATAGACAAATGACCTGACTTGAATATTTGTCTCAGGGCAGACAATGTGCACACTGAAGGCTATGAAAACAAATATAGTCATAGTATTTTTGTAGGTTGAGCTATAGCCTACCTACATTATGGCCAACAAAGGGTTAAAATATAAACATTACATTCTAAAACAACAGTTGCTTTTTAAAGAAGAACTTAAACATTTAAATAAAAAAAAGAATCACTGTATTGTATATCGATATAAATGATTTTTGAAAAGATATCAATATACATATTTTAAAAAGCCTATATGCCAGCCAGCCCTGAAAGGTGGGCTGTGTAATTATTACATGCTACATGAAGCCATGCAGATACCCAGTTAGACTGTAAAGCCAATTGTCTGCATTTGACAGACACTAGAACTTGTGTTGGTAAATACTTTGTGTGCAAGATGGGGGTTAGGGACATGAACCCCACCCCCACTACTGTGTTCTTTGCTTTCTGGAGTCATGTGGCTTGGTAAATTCAATTAATTTGTGCACTTATACATTAGGCCTAAAATACTATAACATTTTAGCCAGATTTATTTACTGTAACACATGCATAAATAAAACTATTAAATCATACCACCTTTTTCCATACAATCACGTTTTTGATGGGCTTAATACTTTCTAGAATAGAAAATTATGAAAGAGAACATTTTATAGAGATTATTTCTTTAAAGTGATCTTTAGGAAAGAAAACAAGAAATGATGAAGAATCTGTAGATGATATGCCTTGCAAGCGGCCAAAGCAAAACAAACAAACAAATAAAAAAACACAGCAGAGTGAGTGAGCGACTGAGTGAGAGTGCAAGCGGAAGAATGTCAGCTATAATAAAGGAGAACACAAGACCATGGGCGTCATGCACTCATTATTTTTGAGGGGGCACGAGTTGGGGGTTGGTGGTTGGGGGTTGGTGTGGGGTCGTCATGTGACACACAGTAACCACAACAGCACTTATGTTTTATTTATTTTTCCTTTTTATTAGAAACATTCCCAAACGCATTAACTATATCATGAAATATCTTGATTCTCACCTTTATAGATTGTTAGTTGATCCATAGTGGGCAATGGTCAAAGTAACCTAATAATGTAATCTATTAACTATGCATAAAAACCTGTCTGTTTAATTAATTAACTAACAGATATGGGTGTCATGCCATAACATATTTTTAATACGACTGACTTTATATTTAATGTGAATTTAACATTGAAAGTTAATGTGAATAAAAACATTAAGTTAGGCTACTAATCAATACTTTCATTGTACAGAATGAGAGCAAAGGACATTTACATTATCAAAGAACATTTTCACTGACAGTCTAGAGTTCAAGCACACTCTCAAAAACTCCCATTATTATCACTGAAGCTGTTTACACTATGAAATGAATATCTTACTTACAGATTCGTACACACATTTGCACTTTGTTGTTTCTAACAAGAGAATTCGCCAGAAAGAGGTATTCAGTCAGCGAGCGAGTGAAGAAAACACCAACATTTTTAGCGATGACTCATCTGAACACCTCTGATTCATCATTGCATTCATACGCTCAACAGCATTGTGTGTGATTGGTTGTAATGCGCAGTGCTGTAAAACGCATCTGTCTCTGGCTCAGCGCCAGCCAGCGAATGCAAATTTGAATTTAGCAGCTGATGATATCACACGCTGAATGTTCTAATCACGCCTGTGTGATTGTATTAAATATAGAAAATATTAATCGCTATTTTTTGTCTTTTGGAAGCTGCATTCAAAATCCACTTGGCTCAAAAATCTGAGGTTTTAACTCACTTTGAATGGGCATGACGCCTCTGCACAGGACTATCAGGGAACCATTCTGATGCTCTGTTGCCCAGCTCTTGGCCTCTTTCCATGGATAATTGGAACTGGAAATGGGGTTGAGGCAACAGACATTGCTTTAGGATGCATTTGGTGTTAATTTCACCCACAACAGATGTGGCCCGTCACCAGTTCAGTGATAGAATTGTTTGAATGCCACAGTGAAATGTTCCTGACTTAACTTGCAGTTGAAATATAAAAATTTCATACTGTTATTCATTAACATACTGATTTTACAGTACTCTAGCAGGCAAGTACTCTAAGAAATTGTTAGTTTTTATTGGAGGTTTAGTTCTTCAGAATCAAGTTTTTGTGGACAAAATATGGTTAAATCAAGGCTAAATTAGTGAAGGTCTTAACAATAGCTGAATACATTAACAGTGGCATAAATGTTTCTGCCTTGCACAACAGTATCTTTATGAATAAGCAGTCATATTTACAGACACATATAGACAGCTGTACTGTCTACTACAGTTGTGGTTGTCTCTGTGTGTGAGAGACCCTTGTGGATATGAATCCACAGTGTTATGCATCACAAAGACCCCTCTGTCTTCCAGCAGAAATATTCCCACCTCTTTCTCTAACCTGACCAATGTCTCTTCAAACAGGGATTCCGCTGACCTGGACATTCACACAACAGGTCATCTGTCCTAGTTTAGGGGCTGGTGGGTACTGGGTGCTAGGTTTTACAAAGGAGAGTTGGTAACATTAAAGGTCATATCTGTGGATTCTAGACAATGAGCCAGTTATGATTTAACTGATGATTCTCATATATAAATAATTTGACAATTGGTTTGACTGAACTGAGTCAAGTCTGTGATCTGTGCTCTGCTGCTAATTTTATTGTAACCACTGAACATCACTACATGAGTTGTGTTTTTTTATTACCTTTATTTAACCAGGAAGAAACTCACTGAGATTAAAAATCTCTTTTTCAAGAGTGTCCTGGCCAAGATAGGGTAGCAGTACAACCATACATACATACAGACACAAAATACACAAAAATAATAATAGCATAAAACAACTGAAATAGCAAATCCTTTAAAGTCAACCAGCTTCAGGACTCGCAAAATTTCAAAATCCCTGGTAGCCCTTCGGGCAGGTGCTCTTCAGATTTTGGTAGCCCGAAAATTTATTTAACTAGCCCAAATAAAAAAAAAAAGACCTTTTAATAATAATAATATAATATATAATAATAATATTATACTGTATATATATATATATATATATATATATATATATATATATATAACTGGACTCTGTGCTGATTCCAGCATTGCGCGAACTGCGTGAGGACATACAAGCGACCAATATGTCTGTTAAAGTGCTAAGAGAGGAGTTTGAAGCCATAGCTACAAAGACAAAGCAGACACGTGACCGCGTTGATTCTGTTCAGGCAGCGGCGCGGGAAGATAAGAGAACAGTTACGGATTTAAAGGATCAGCTGGAGCGACTCACCGAGAAGATGACAGATATGGAGGACCGGCCTAGGAGGAACAACGTTAGACTGGTGGGGCTCCCAGAAGGGATGGAAGGTCCAGATGCAGCTAGTTTCCTCCGAGCTAATCTTTCCAAGTGGATTCCTTCCTTGAGGGGCCGTGACATTGAGATTGATCGGGCGCATCGCGTGTATGACAGAGGGAGGGGCTCCGATCGGCCGCATCTCATCTTCCGTGTACTGAGATGGCATGACAGATCAGATATCCTGAAAGATGCTCGGCAGGCGTATCCGGTGAAGTGCGCACAGAACAATGTCACACTGCTGTTTTTTCCTGACTTTAGTCCGGCTACAGCGATCAGGAGAAAGGCATTTGGTCCGGTTTTGAAGAAGATGACAGCACTTGTTCTCCAGCCCTTCCTCATCTATCCAGCGGTGATTAAGCTACGGCACAAAGGGGAACAGAGGAGCTACGATTCCCCTCAGAAAGCGGAGGATTTTATCAGTTCCATGTCTCAGCAGAAGTCCTATGCCGCCACTCTGCGGGGGACGACAGAGGAGCAGCGACCGCTGTTTCTCCAATTCGACGGGAGGGGCATGACGGCCGGGATGGACTTGGCCCTAGCTGCCCAGAAGGGGATGATAGCAGGATGAGCATGGATGCTTGCTAAACCTGTTGTTTGCATTTTCTTCTCTTATACTGGGATATTGTCCTTATTTATCCGGTACAACGATCTCTTTGCTGGTAAGACTGACACTCCAATTTTCTGTTTTGGAGGGGACTAATAGAGAGTATGTTTAATTAATAATAATATATATATATATATACACATATATATATATATATATATATATATATATATATTTTTTTTTTTTTTTTTTTTTTTTTTTTTTGGCTGTGTGAGCCTTTCGGGAGACATGTCTTGCATTGGAGTGGATCGGTCACGACCTATCACCGTTTTTTGTTGCTCAGTCAGATCTATGTTCTCGGTAATGTGCGGTCTGAGTTGTTCTTTGTTTATGGTTGTCGGTTGTTCACATTTTTATGTTGTTTTTATTTTTTACAGCAGACATTTATACTTTTATCTATTTTACATTATTTCTAAAGGGATTTTTCATATAGGAGTGTTGGTATCTAAAATGCACATCAGTGTTTACATGTTATTTACGGAATGGAAGTGCTTCTGTTTTTTGTTTTTTGCATTTATTGTGTACAATCTTGGGATTATGAATATTCAATGCATACTTTAAATATTTTATTACTGAATGTGAATGGTTTAAATTCTGCTGTTAAAAGAACCCGTGTATTAGAATATTTACACCGTAAATCGATTTCCTGTGCCTTAATACAAGAGACACATTTAAAACAATCTGACGTGGCACGTTTCCAGAAAGTATTACAAATTAATAGCTTTTTCCTGCGCTCAAAATAAAACTAAGGGGGTGCTTATCCTTGTTAACAGGAAGTTAAATTTAACAATTGAACACCTTGGTAGTGATGAGAAGAGTAGTTTTGTTTTTATCCGATGCAAAATATATAATAATAGGTTAGCATTGGTCTCTATTTATGGTCCGAACGAGACATTACGAGACTTTCTCTAGGATAGATTACATATTTCTCAGCCCATCTTTAATTTCATCTAATTCCTCTATATCTATATTACCAATTTTATTATCTGATCATTCTGCTATGTTGTGCAGTGTTCCTCTTTCCGATGTCAAAGCCAAGTCCCCTAGATGGCACTTTAACATATCATTATTAAGTAATCAGACTTTTATTACCTCTCTAAAAGAATATATTAAGGACTTTCTTGAAATTAATATGCCCTCTGATGTGGATCCTCAAATACTGTGGGAAATGACTAAGTGTGCTATACGAGGTTTCTGTATATCTTTCTCTTCTACTCTTGCCAAAGCGAGAACTCACCAGTTTACACAATTAGAAAATAAAATCCAATCATTACAAAACCTACAAAAACAACATTTTATTAAGCAACAGACTACACAGCTGTCCTCTTTAAAAAAAGAATATGATTTACTTTCACACTCAAAGGCAGAATTTATTTTACACAGGACTAGACAAAAATATTATTTTGAATCAGAGAGACCTAGTCATTTATTGGCCCTTAGGTTAAAAGAATGCGAGTCTAAGGCATATATTAGCGCAATAAAATCATCGGATGTTCAGTTCACCACGAACCCTGTGGCAATTAATGACATATTTAAAGGTTTTTACACAAATCTGTATAAAGCCGAAACAGATTTTGATGAGCCAATTTGTAAGCAGTATTTAGATAAATTGGAACAAAGAAATTTGGGATTTGGTAGGGATACTTATGCTTAACTCATTTAATTTTGCAATTGAACATGGGGCATTTCATAGAGATCAAAAAACATCACTGATTTCATTACTTCTTAAAAAAGGGAAAGATCCATTAGATTGTTCCAGCTACAGACCGATTTTGCTTATCCCTTGTGATCTAAAAATCTATGCTAAAGTGTTTGCTTCTCGTTTGGAGAAGGTAATTCACAGTCTGATCAAGGAGGACCAAACTGGTTTCATCAAGGGGCGCAATGCATCTGACAATATGCGTCGACTCCTTCATATTCTTGACTTTGCGGACTCCCACCCAACACCTTGTGCGGTCTTTTCACTTGATGCAGAAAAAGCCTTTGACAGGCTAGAGTGGAATTATATGTGGGCGGTTCTGCAATGTTTCGGCTTCGGTGAATACTTCGTTTCTATGATTAAGACATTATACCATTCACCTGCAGCATCAGTCATAACTGGTAATATTATTTCCCCCTCATTCCCTTTACATCGGGAACGAGGCAGGGGTGTCCACTTTCCCCCTTATTGTTTTGTCTATCTCTCGAACACTTAGCACAAGCCATCAGGAAATCTGAAGTATCGATTAAGATTCATGACCATAATCATTGTATTTCATTATACGCTGATGATATTATTCTATATTTAGATCACTTTGATGTTTCAGTCTCTAGTGTAATTAAGGAATTTGATAATTTTAGTAGCCTATCAGGATATAAAATAAATTGGAGCAAATCTGCTCTAATGCCAATTAACAATGTTAAGGTTAATTTTTCTATTCCCTCATTTATCCCTATTAAGAAATCTTTCATCTATTTGGGCATTACCATATATAAAAACCTTCATAAGTTTGCCAGAGACAATTTTAATAACATTTTAGTTAAGGTCAAAAATGACATTCAAAGATGGAAGAATCTTAAAGTCTCTCTCCAAGGAAGAATCTCCACTGTTAAGATGAATTTGTTACCTCGATTTAATTTTTTTTTCTCTATGCTACCACTTTCTCCCCCTCCAGGTTACTTTAAGGAGATCAACTCCATAATTTCTAAGTTTATCTGGAATGATAAATGTCCCAGAATTAAACTTACCACATTACAAGATCCTAATAGCGCAGGAGGACTGGCTGTACCAAATTTTGAATTATATTATTGGTCGTTCCAGCTTAAGGCCCTTCATAATTGGGTTGATCCTCAATCTACAGTTTCATGGAGGGTGATTGAAGCTGACAAGGTTAAACCAAATAGACTTCAAGATATTTTATTTACTGGCACAGGAAAAAAAGGGGATAATTATAAATTTGGTCCGGTTGTGGCTAACTCTATTAAAATCTGGAAAACAGTTGAACGTCGGATAGGTGGACCCTTCAAATTCTGTAACAGTACACCTTTATGGCACAATTTTAACTTTGTATGTGGAAATCGTCCATTTGTCCAACCCTCTTGGTCCTCTTTAGGTGTGAACACGTGCGGTGATATGTATGATAACCAGGGCCTCTGTTCATTTCAGGCATTGAGAGCCAAATTTTGTCTACCAGCATCTGCATATTTTGTTTTTCTTCAATTACGTTCTGCTCTCAAAGCGTATGGCGTTCCTTGGTCTTCTTCCATTTCCTCTCATCCTATGCGGGACTGGATTGCACCATCTGCTGTTCGGCCATCTGTTTCCTTAATATATAATAAAATTATTGATTGTATTACAAAACCTCTTTCTATTAAAACTATTTGGAATAGGGAATTATCTGATCTTAATTTATCTGTCGACTGGGAGAGAGTGTGGTCTAATCTCAGCTTAACATCTAAAAATCTGGCTCATCATCTTATTCACTTCAAAGTCATTCATAGAGCATACATAACTCCTTACAAAAGATTTAAAATGAAACTGCAGTCAAATTTGAACTGCCATATATGTAACACTACATCAGCGGGCACTTTTCTGCATATGTTTTGTAAATGTCCTTCGTCATCAGTCTATGGACATATGTAAACCTGGTTTTGTCATCATTACTGAGAATTGATTGGTCTGTTAACCCAAGTTTATGTCTTCTTAATGATGATTCTGGTCTCTGTATTAGTTCAATGCAAAAGAGAATGTTGTTTGCTGGTTTTACAGCTGCAGGGGTGCAAACTTGTCACCTTTCGGCGAAATTCGCCGTTTTCACCTTGAAATAGGTCATTCACGTGAATCGTGTAGATCTGTAAAAAAAAATATTTGAGGAGTGGAGGGGGGTGGGGGTGGTGGGGGGGGGGGTGTCGTCGTCGGATCTGCGAGTCATCTGTGTCACGTCACCTGCAGTGTCTTTTCCCCCTGATGGCAATGGCAGGATGGACCCGCCCTACTCTGTCTCTGATTGGCTTACCTTGGGGTCGAAGCCGCACTGGTGCAGGCTGTCTCCTATTTTCTTTATGACCGCGAAAAGAACTAAAAATACTCTTGTCAGTTTTGATTGTACAGATAAGAATAAGGTATCATTTGAAACTGCAAAGGGTCTCCTTTTATTTCTGTATAGTCATAATAACAACGAAATAATGTGCTTTTCTAAAATTTATAAAATAAACGGGGTGCGTTCTCTGCCGGCTCTGTCACCTTTCTTCACAGACACGTAAATAAAACAACCTGAATCTCCACGAATACTCGCCTCAAATACATGAGAAATATATGTATAGAAAGCTTAAAATGTCTACTTTTAAATGAAGTAAGTTACGTCCAAAACAAATATTATATGTTAAAGTAATCCGTATGAAAATGACGCGATGTCCAGTTTTCCCGTCTCAACTCATTATATCTAATACGGTCACGCCCACGCGCCGTTCGCGCCTTTCAGATTCAAACATCAACGTGAGGCACGCTCGAATGTAAACAAATAAGTTCATCCCGGCTACTTTCTGTTTCTGGAAGAAGATCTGCTGAGAGAAATAACCCAGAATTTAAAAATGTGTGTTTGTTTTTTGTTTTTTTTTTTCCTTCAGAGCACATAAACAATATACACTATGAAAATGCCAGGTTTTGTAATGTTTTTGTAAATAATTCTCTTCTTCATTACTTCAGTCTTACTCCAAGTGTAACAATATACACTATACCATTCAAAAGCTTGTAGTCAGCATATAGAAATTAAAACTTTTATTTAGCACACAAGTGATGATAAAGACATTTATCATGTTACAAACTATGCTGTTCTTCTGAACTTTCTATTCATCAAAGAAAAAAAAAAACTTCTCAGCTCTTTTCAACAGAATAATAATAATAATAATAATAAGTGTTTTTTGAGCAGCAAATCAGAATATTAGAATGATTTCTGAAGGATCATGTGACTGGAGTAATGATGCTAAAAAGTCAGCTTTGATTGTTCCTAATAAACTGTTTAACTGCCCTCGCAAGTGAATCTCAAGTTATTTTGTGTGATAGCTAAATATATTCTAAATAAACTACAAACAAAAAAAATATAAATTAATCAATAAAATTATTAATTTACTTAACGTGTTAAATTGATTTACAGTACTTTTTTTGCTGTTTTCTAACTGTTTGGACTTGAATAAAGAAAGAAAACTTGCACTTAACCTTTTCACAGGCATTTTGTTTTCATAGTTAGACAGATATCGTGATGTATCATTATATGATTGTCTAGCAATATATCGATTATCGCAGAATTGCTGTATCGTGATTATATTGCATCGTGAGGTACCCTGCGATTCCCACCCATGTGTGTGTGTATATAAGGGGGGGGGGGGGTGGAGTTTAGTTTGTCACCTTTTTCACCCCTGACGAGTTTGCACCCCTGAGCTGTGAAGAAGACAATAATTCAGAACTGGTTTACACCACACATGTGTAGAGAGGCATATTGGATCCGTAGCCTCCTGCAAATTGTCTCATGTGAATGTACAATGGCGCGAGTCGGTGGGGCCAGGCCTTCAACCATTGAGGCTTGGCAGTGTTTTTTACTGAATATACGTGATTATTTAAAGGAGTAACTTTTGTGTTCTTGTTGTCCTTCCCTCTCTCCTTCCCTTTTGATTGAACCTTGAGATGTTGAGTATATGTCTGCTGTTTTGTTTTGTTTTATTTTGGATATTATGTTGTGTTGTTTGTGAAAAAAATTAAAATAAAAAATTGTTGATAACAAAAGAAAAAAAAAGTTGCAGGCGTACACAAAGCAGAATCAGAATCCAAGTCGTAGTTAAAACAGGCAATGTTCAGATGAACAGGATATATACAATTTGATCTCAGAACAACTAACACTCAACAGATTTACTATACTCAGAATATCTCTCTCTGGCACGACAATCCACAGGACAACAGTGAATCAAAATTCTAGTAACACACGACGGCACGAAGTCAACGAGGCTCAAAGGCCCTAGACGAGTGTTTGGGGAGGTCCTTATATCTGGAAAAGGTGCATAGAGAGACCAATCACCACCTCCAGCTGGTTAACAGAAGCCACACCCACCTGAAACACAAACATGTCTACACACCAGAGCAGAGAGATCAAATACAAAAACAATTCAGTTACATAGAATATCTCAAGGTCATAACACCCCCACCCATAAAATAAAACATACAATGTTTTACTGATTGACACGGGACAATGAGTCAGCAATAACATTTTCAATACCTTTCTTGTGACATATTTTCAAGTTGTAACCTTGACAGATCAGAGACCATCGCATTAAACGATGATTGGCATTAGACATTTGTTGAAGAAAGGTAAGAGGGTTATGATCAGTGAAAATAGTAACAGGCTGTACAGACGAACCAATATACACTTCAAAGTATTGCAAGGCGAGGATTAATGCAAGGGCTTCTTTTTCTATAGTGCTGTAGTTCATTTGATGTTTGAGGAACTTCTTCGAAAAGAAACTGATTGGATGATTCAAACCATCTTCTCCGGTCTGCAATAAAACAGCACCGACACCGGTACCACTGGCATCAACTTCTAACAAAAACGGTTTTCCAAAATGAGGGGCAACAAGCACAGGGGCACTAGAGAGCAGAGTTTTCAGAGCTTCAAAAGCAGATTGACATTCTGGAGTCCACTTAAAAGAAACAGCTTTACAGAGTAACCCCGTAAGAGGGCTGGCAACAACAGAAAAATTCTTACAAAAACAGCGATAATAACCAGTCATACCGAGAAATCGCTGAAGCTCTCTCATAGTCTTAGGGACTGGAAAATCAAGGATAGCCTGGATCTTTGAACTCAGAGGACGAACTTGACCACTACCGACTTCTTTACCGAGATATGTGACCGTAGCACAACCAAATTCACACTTTGCTAGATTCAAGGTAAGATTCGCATCAGAAAGACGTCCGAAGACTTCATCTATAGTTTTAAGATGATCTTCCCAAGTGTCAGCATAGCAGACAACATCATCTAAATAAGCTTCACACTTAGACACATTAGATAACACGATAGACATTAATCGCTGAAATGTAGCTCCCGCATTTCGAAGGCCAAAAGGCATGACCCGATATTGTAGGAACATGTCAGGGGTGGCGAAGGCAGAGATTTCAGAGGCACGCTCAGTAAGCGGCACCTGTCAATAACCTTTTAGCAGGTCGAGTTTTGTCACAAATTTAGCATTCCCCACACGGTCTACACAATCTTCCATGTGCGGTATAGGAAAGGAATCAGCTTTGGTAAATGCATTAACTTTTCTGTAATCTGTACAGAACCTTGAAGCACCATCCGTCTTAGGGACAAGAAGACATTGGGAACACCATGGGCTAGAACTAGGGACTGCTAAGTTTTGTTCAAGTAGATACTGGGTTTCTTGCCTCATTAATTCTCTCTTGAGTGGATTTACACGATATGCACTTTGCTTGATGGGTGCATGTGAATCAACATCAATGTCATGAGTTAGCACTTGTGTGGTGGTGGGGAAGTCACTGAATAAAGATGGATATCTCTTAATCACATCTTTGACATCAGCCTGGGCATGGATAAGTGAGACAACTTTGCTGAAAAGTTTAACAGAGTTTCTGAATTAGACAAACGAGCAGAAGTAAATGTAGCACTATTCATCTTCAAACCAGCAATTTCTGGAGAATATTCAGAGCGTGGTGTAATGAATTTAATCATGTTTACATTGTTTAATTTAGCTCTTTGGTTTAAGCTTTATTTTAGCTTTAGGGAATCTTAGGATTTGATATCGATATGATCAATTGATATTAATCAAAACGTCCAACTTATACCTTATTTAACAATCGTCCAGCGAGTTGTTAGATTTCAATATATCTGAGAAATTCTGTTTATTCTTGTGGCCATGATATAATAATACAGAATTATTTGAATAACCTTATGACAGTTATGAGTAGGGATGGGTATCGTTAAGGTTTTAACGGTATTACTACTCTTATCGATACTGCTTATCGGTCCGGTACTTTAACGGTATTCTTATCGGTACTTTTTGTTATACTGTATGTATATATATATATATATATATATATATATATATATATATATATATATATATAATAACAAATTAGGAGCTGAATTAACATTACTTTATATTCTGAAATGTAAAATAAATATTTAATTAAATTAATATAAAACATCAATTTGTAAATGCACCAGTGTGCATGAATTTTTAGTGTTTTATATACATAAGATACAGTAAGAATATTAACAAAGAAACAAAGTAAAAACAAACTGACAAATACAATAAATATACAAATTAAATGAAATAAACAGTGCTTTAATTTTTCCATGAAGGTCTACTAACATTACTGTTCAGGCAAGTAATAGCCTACAAAAGAAATCTAAAAGTAATCAAATGTAAATGCACACTGCATAGTTTTCACTGTATGTATTGATAGATTAATGCTTATTAAAGCTATACCGTTATTCAGATTAAGAGCTGTGGTGGATTTTCTCTTTGCATTTTGTTCTTTGATTAACATTGAAGCGCCAGTCTGTCACTTTAAGGCAATATATTGACACGCATCGGATTTTCTCCGAACTGTTCTGGTCCACTTAAGACAAACTGTTTAAGTGAATACTCTCGTAGTGTAACAAGGAGGCTGTATCGTTAAGATCCATATGCAGCTTTATTAGTTCAACAAGCAGGTCAAACAGGCATAAATCACACTCCAATGACAGGAACAACGTAGATAAGGCAGAATCATAAACAGTATTCGGGCAAGTGGTCAGGGCAGGCGGCAGGCAGGTAACTAAACAGATTAACACAGCAGAGAAGGTCAGATCGGGCAGGCAGAGTTCATTCGTAAACGGATAAACAGTCCAGGTCGGTAACAGGGAATCAATCAGGGAATAAACGCTCGGAATTGTCTGCATGGCAAGAACAAGACTTCGCACTGATGTGAATGGGAGAGCATGTTAAATAGACAAGAGTCAATGAGCAACACCTGTGCAATGAATCAGTCTCAGGTACGGGGTGTATGGGAAATGAAGTCTGAATAGAGTTAAAACTCAGGTGAGGGTTCCCTCTGGTGGCGATCGGAGGGAGCCACAGAGGCTGAATTCGTGACAGAGCCCCCCCCCTGTGAGCGGCTCCTGAAGCGAAGAGGCAAACGACGCCGGGGTCTTCCGCGGGGTCTGGGGGCCGGCTTCTCCGGGTGGTCTCGATGGAAGTCTGTGGTGAGAGAAGGATCCAAGATGTCCTCTGCATTGACCCAAGACCGTTCCTCCGGACCGTACCCCTCCCAGTCCACTAGATACTGCAGTATCCGGCCCCGGCGACGGGAGTCCAGAATCTCCCGAACCTGATAGGCCTCCTCGCCGTCTATGATGAGGGGAGGAGCCCTCTGGTCACCAGCCTCCTCCTGGACCTCCTCTCCTCTCGGACCACCAGCGGGCTTGAGCAAAGAGACATGAAAAGTGGGTGAGATACGGTAATGAGCAGGCAGAGCTAAACGAAATGAAACAGGAGTGATTTGTCTAATGATTTTGAATGGACCCACGTACCTGGGACTGAGCTTCTTGCAGGGTAGTCGGAGACGAAGGTCCCGAGTGGACAGCCAAACCCATTGGCCTGGTTGGTACTCAGGATTTGGACGACGGTGACGATTGGCTTGGTCCTGTGTTCGGCGAACTGCTCTCTGAAGGTGTGTGTGTGCCTCATTCCAAACCTCCTCACTGCGTTGAAGCCAAGAGTTAATGGCGGGAAGTTCAGATGGTTCCCCTGACCAGGGGAACAGTGGTGGTTGAAATCCCAGAATACATTGAAATGGGGTGATTCCGGTGGCGGGTTTGTGGAGTGAATTTTGTGCGTATTCGGCCCAGAATAGGTAACGGCTCCAGTCTGACTGATTACGGTGGCAGTATGAGCGTAGGAATCGGGTGAGTTCTTGATTGAGGCGTTCAACTTGTCCATTCGATTGAGGATGGTATCCGGAGGTGAGGCTTACGTTGATATTAAGTTTCTGACAGAATGCTTTCCAGACGTGTGACGTGAACTGGGGACCTCGGTCTGAGACAATATCCTCGGGGAGACCGTAAAGTCTGAAAACGTAATTGCAGAGAGATTCGGCAGTCTCTAAGGCTGTGGGCAGTTTAGGTAACGGGATCAGACGACAGGCTTTGGAGAACCGGTCAATGACCGTAAGGATAGTTGTGTGACCCTGTGAGATTGGCAGATCAGTCACAAAATCGATAGCAATATGTGACCAGGGGCGTTGTGGAATGGGTAGTGGATGGATCAAACCGGCAGGTAATTGATGTGGGGATTTGGATATGTTGCATGTCTCACAGTTCTTGATGTATGTTATGGTGTCAATGGGAATTGAGGGCCACCAGAAACGGTTGTTCAACAATTGTATAGTTGCTGCAATACCTGGGTGACCGGAACTGGGAGCTGAATGAACTAGTTTGAGCACTCTTTGTCGTAGAACTTGAGGTACATAAGTGAGATTCGGTGGGGTTTCGGCTGGGGAAGGGTCTGTGTTCTGAGCCTCTGCAATCTCCGTCATGATGTCCCATTGGATGGGAGCGAGGATAATGGATGAGGGTAGAATGAGTTCCTGACTGGGCTTTGAGGTGGAAGATTCGTAGAGGCGTGATAGGGCATCTGCCTTGGTATTCTGTGACCCTGGACGGTATGTGATTCTGAAGTCGAAACGTGTAAAGAAGAGAGCCCACCTGGCCTGCCTGTGATTGAGCCTCTTGGCGGATCTCAAGTATTCCAAGTTGCGATGATCCGTGAGGACTGTGAAGGGATGTTTGGCTCCCTCGAGCCAGTGACGCCACTCCTCAAGCGCCGCCTTCATGGCTAGAAGTTCTCGATTGCCCACATCATAGTTCTGTTCTGCTGGAGTAAGTTTGCGTGAGTAGAAGGCGCAAGGGTAGAGTTTGAGTGGGTCGCCCTGGCGCTGTGAGAGTACTGCCCCGATGCCGGTGCTGGAGGCGTCCACCTCTACCACAAACTCACGTTCTGGATCTGGATGATGTAGAATGGGGGCGGTGGTGAATCGTTCTTTTAGGGCTTGAAAGGCCTGTCGGGCGGTAGGAGACCAGGTGAGGCGTTGACTACTTTTCTTTGTCATGGAAGTTAATGGAGCAGCTATTGAGCTGAAATTGCGAATGAATCTCCGGTAGAAATTGGCAAAGCCTAAGAAGCATTGGAGTTCTTTCAGGTTAGTGGGTTGAGGCCAGTTAACGACAGTGTGGACCTTCTGATCTTCCATGGTTACCCCTCCCGAACTGATCACATAGCCGAGGAAGGATACTGACTCCTGGTGAAATTCACATTTCTCAGCCTTGGCATACAGCTGGTGATCGATGAGTCGACGAAGCACGGCCCGGACGTGCTGAACGTGTTCCCTGAGTGACCTGGAATATATTAGGATATCATCAATGTAAACAATTAGCCAACGGTTTAGCATGTCTCTGAATACCTCATTGATGAATGATTGAAATACTGAAGGACTATTGGAGAGGCCGAAGGGCATAACCAGATATTCATAGTGACCTGACGTGGTGGAAAAGGCAGTCTTCCATTCATCACCTTCTCGAATGCGGATGAGATTGTATGCACTCCGCAGATCCAATTTGGTGAAGTATCTGGCCTCCCTGAGTTGTTCTAGAGCCGCTGGTACTAGGGGTAATGGGTAACGGAACTTAATGGATATTTCATTTAGGCCTCGGTAATCGATACATGGACGAAGTCCCCCATCCTTCTTCTTGATGAAGAAAAACCCAGCAGAGGCAGGAGAGGTCGATGGTCTGATGAACCCCTTAGCTAGTTCCTCTTCAATATAAGACTTCATAGCTTCAGCCTCTGGTTGGGAAAGAGGGAAAATTCTACCCTTGGGGGGTTGTGAGCCGGGTTGGAGATCTATGGCACAGTCGCCAGCTCTGTGTGGTGGAAGTTGGGTAGACTTGGTCTTGCTGAAAGCCTCAGTGAGATCGTGGTACTCAGAGGGAAGTTGTTTCTTGGAAGTGTCTGACGAACCCTTGACGGAGGTGAAGTGAAGACAATTCCGCTGGCAGTATTCTGACCATTGAGTTATTTGACGTTCTGACCAGCAAATGGAGGGGTTATGTTTCTCGAGCCAGGGTAGTCCTAGGATAATGGGTGTTTGTGGTGATTGGAAAACGAATAGTCTGATGAGTTCTTTGTGAAGAGCCCCAACACCTAATTGCAGTTCTCTGGTGATGGAGTGAACTCGACCGGTGCCCAGCGGTCGGCCATCTAATGCTGCCACTGCTAAATGAGACACACATGAGTCAAGAACAATATTGTGGGTCTTGGCAAAGGTAGAATCAATGAAATTTCCAGCCGCACCTGAGTCAATCAAAGCCCTAGTTTCAATGATGTGTCCATTAAACATTAGTGTGACTGGAAGTTCAAGTACATTGAGAGGGATTTGATTGTCACTCACCGCTGAAGAAGTACGGGATGGACGAGTGGGACAAGTCGCCCTCAGATGCCCTGAGAGTCCACAATATAGACACAGATTCTGACGAACGCGCCTCTCTCTCTCCTCCATACTGAGATGCGTAAATCCGATCTGCATGGGTTCGGGGCCCGAAGATGACGTAGTCATGTCGGTGGCAGTTGAGAGGTGACGCTGCGGACGGCGCGTGTGAACGAGGTTGTCTACTCTGATGGCTAGATCAATGAACTGGTCCAGAGTTTTCCCATCATCCCGACAGGCGAGCTCCGATTGCAGTTCCGAGTTCAGCCCCTTGCGAAAGTGCAATTTTAATGGATCATCCGGCCATCCAGTCTGAGCGGCGAGTGTGCGAAACGAAAGAGCGTAATCAGCTGCTGTGCCTCTTCCCTGCCGAAGCGAAATCAGTTGCTCCCCTACTTCCCTTCCTCCTGCAGGGTGTTCAAATACCTCCTTAAAGCGTTGGATAAACGCCGAAAAGGTGGGGAAAACTGAATGATCCTCATTCCACACAGCAGTAGCCCACTCCAGGGCTCTTCCCGTTAACAGTGAGCAGACGAAAGCAATACGGCCCTCATCTGTAGGATATAGCAGAGGTTGTTGGTTAACAAACATGGAACATTGTAACAGGAAACCCTTACATTTCGAGGAGGTGCCGTCAAACTTGTCGGGGAACGCCAGGCGAGGACTGGTAGGTGATGAAGATGCGGTCGCTGTGTGTGGTGGAGCTCGGGGAGGTGGTTGAACTGCAGGTGTATGCAGACGCAGATCCTGTAAAGCCTTTAACATCTCCTCAGACAGTAAGGTAAGGCGATTGAGTTGTTGCTGATGGGTGGCTAAGATTGAGGCTTGAGTAGTTACCTTGGTGGTGAAGTGATAGAACGCCGCTGGATCAATATCTGGCGAAGTCTTCTGTAACGAGGAGGCTGTATCGTTAAGATCCATATGCAGCTTTATTAGTTCAACAAGCAGGTCAAACAGGCATAAATCACACTCCAATGACAGGAACAACGTAGATAAGGCAGAATCATAAACAGTATTCGGGCAAGTGGTCAGGGCAGGCGGCAGGCAGGTAACTAAACAGATTAACACAGCAGAGAAGGTCAGATCGGGCAGGCAGAGTTCGTTCGTAAACGGATAAACAGTCCAGGTCGGTAACAGGGAATCAATCAGGGAATAAACGCTCGGAATTGTCTGCATGGCAAGAACAAGACTTCACACTGATGTGAATGGGAGAGCATGTTAAATAGACAAGAGTCAATGAGCAACACCTGTGCAATGAATCAGTCTCAGGTACGGGGTGTATGGGAAATGAAGTCCGAATAGAGTTAAAACTCAGGTGAGGGTTCCCTCTGGTGGCGATCGGAGGGAGCCACAGAGGCTGAATTCGTGACACGTAGCTGGCCATTGTGACATATTTTTGTGTGTATTTGATCGTTTGGACGTGCCGAAGCTCAAACTGTAATCTGCTTGTCTGTTTTGGAGCGCTCCGCGCAGGCACGCACACACACACACACACACACACACACACACACACATTTCAGCCTGGGAAACAGCGTCTCTTGTGCGGATTGTACTTTCAACGTTTTATTATCAAACATGTCCCGCAATTTAGCAACAGTAAAGACGGCATTTTACAACAATCACCGATTGAGCTGATTCAGACTTTAAGTTTTGGTTAGGGAGGAACGAATGCGCGCCGCTGTAAAGGGATGGAAGTTGTGCTAGAAGAAACGCGGCTATAATCCTTAGAAGCCAAAATCAAAAATAAATAAATAAACTTAGCTTAATATAACAGCCACAGACCTAAAGCGTAAGCAGCTGTTTGAATAGTTAGTTCTCTATTCTATCATAATTAATCAGGGCTTTCATGTTGCGCGTGCTGAAGCTCCTCCACGTGAGCGCGATCTTGCTTCTGAATTACGAATAGCAAAAATGCATCATAGACAAATGTTTGAATTGCATATAAAACAGCTGGCAACTCTGGTGAGATAGAATTTGCAAGATAATGTGTATATGTAGCAACAATAAATGTGTGTTTTCATAATTTCTCCAGTACCGACAGCAGAACCGATAACGTCAGAGCTTATCGATACTCCGGTCTTTCATAATTTAGCACCGAGACCGATTTAGTACCGAGTTTCGGTACCCATCCCTAGTTATGAGCTTAGGTAACATTATCTGAGCTCAGTTTGATTTGAATATTTCACAACAAAACACAGAACACTTCTCTATAAATCAGACGAGAGTTTATTTGCTATCTTACTACAATACATGAACTAAGCTAAATAACATAAAACAAAATACATACATACACAAACATAGGGGCAATGAATTTAATTGAGAATGATTACAATCTAGCACTGTTCTTCTATTTCCACACGATTTTTCCCGTGTCGATCATCAAGAGGAGAACTCTCTTAATTTTACTTTAGAGATAGATACGACACGATTCAGTAGAATAAAGATTTTGTTTGGTTACTTGCTTCTAAGTTGAAATGATCGCTGATCTGTGGTTTCGTTTCCTGGCTCGAGGGAATTCCGCGTGTCGTTGAGTGACGTCACTCTGGGGATGCCCTTCTGGTGGTTTGCTGCTCGGTGTTGTTTGACACTCGAAGTTCTTTTCGCGTAGCTTCAGGCTTTCGAGGGTTTCTTCAGAGATTTGACTGAGTGTTGGCTCAATGTTCGAGACTCGGCCAGATGTTAAGGCTAAGAGCTCTTTTTGGAGCAGCTCCAAGTTTCAAGAAGTGCGAATTTCAAGCAGCAGCAGAGAGAGAGAGAGAGAGAGCAGCTGGGAGTCAGTTTTAGACCGGAGATTTCGGTCCCTCCCACTCGATGCTCTTCCAATGAAATGGGTCTTGAAGGGCGGAGCTCCGCCTACACAAGGCTTCTTCCTGTGCATACATTATCTGCCTATTTATGTTGTCACATGAAGAAAATATCTTTTAACACGTTCTAATCACACATTATTATACTCAATATCAACTTCCCATGCACACCAAATTCTTGCATTTGTCCTGACTGTTAATATGAAACCAAATATAAGGTATTTGACATACATTAATAGCTATCATGCTAAAACTAACAAAAAAGGGTTCAATTTAAAGATTAGAAATAACAAATCATGCATATACTACTAGAAGGTCTAGTAGTTCTTGCATAGGAGAAAATTATACCTCAAAAGATTACACAAAAATACCATTGATTACAATGACACAGTCAGCTTACTTTCATTTCATAAAATGCAGCCTGACTATATATATATTGTAAATATAATATATATATTGCTTTTGATATATTGCTTTAATAGCCCAGTAGCTATTATTAATTGTCTTTTTGGAACACTTTATAAAAGTGTTTGAGTCCTTTTAGCAAAGTCAATAAACAGAAACAAGCTGTGGAATGCGGGAGAAACGGGAGGTCAGGAAAGTCACTGTCCAAGTCCTGAGGATGTCATGTTTGTGGAGATCTGGTCTTTCTTAGCTTGGACGTCTGTCGTAAAACGTCTTTTCTTGTTGATAAAAATCATTAAATTATGCGTTAATGATCAGGGGATCCATAAAGCTTGTCGTTTGACCATAAGCAGATGTTTCGTCCTGTTTCGGTCGAGTTATGGTTAAGTGATAAGAACCAAGTGAAGTCCTGTTTTAAACCACATTCAAGATGTTCGTCTCCAATTTCTCCTTGTTTTAACAAAGTCTCTTCAGATAAGGAGGTTTTATGGCAGGAAATCTGAACTCAGGAATGTGCTCGCCATTATGTTCAGATGTGTGTGCGTTCTACCTTCCCCAAGGTCTTACAGTGGTACACCTACCGGAGTAACAGTAAGGACAGGGGTCTTAACCTCAGAGTCAGAGCGTGCCACATATGCTTTCAGCATATTAATATGACAGACACGTGATTTACGCCTACGATCGGGGGTGTAAACAATATAATCAGTGTCATTCAATTTTTCCTTAATCTCATAGGGACCAGTGAATTTAGCTTGAAGCGCAGAACCAGGCACAGGAAGCAAAACGAGAACTTTATCACCAATTTGGAATGAGCGCTGGACAGCCTTTTGATCATACCGTGTCTTCATTTGGTCTTGCACAGAATCAAGAGAGCGTTTAGCCAGTTTCCACAACTGATGCAGTCGGTCACGAAATGAACTAATATGATCTAAAACGTTCTTAGTGGGGGAGGGATGGTCAGATGAAAGAATTTGCTTCTGCAAAGTGTGCCCAAAGATCAACTCTGAAGGACTGAAACCGAGGGAAGCTTGAGTCGTAGTACGAATGGCAAATAACAACAGTGGGATTTCCTCATCCCATTCTTTTTTTTGTTCAACACAAAAGGTTCGGAGCATGGATTTGAGAGTCTGATGAAACCGTTCGATGGCACCTTGGGACTGAGGGTGATACGCACTAGATACCTGATGTTTGATGTTTAATTTCTGTATTACTTTGGCAAACACTTTAGACATGAAATTTGTGCCCTTCTGTTGGTTCGACTGGTTGCTCGGTGTTGTTCAATGCTTGAAGGAAGTCTGTTTCGATTTCTTATGGCTTTAGATGTTGAAGTTCCTTTCGCGTAGCTTCAGACTTTCTTCAGAGATTTAACTAGATGTTGGTTCAATGTTCAAACTCGGCCAGATGTTAAAGGCTGCAAACTTTTGTTGGAGTATCTCCAAGTTTCAAAGAAGTGCGAGATTTCCAAGCAGAGCAGAGAGAGGGGAGAGAGCGGGGATCCGTTTTTTTATAGGGACTGACGTCAGGGCGTCCACTAGCGCTCTTCCAATGAAAGGGTTCCTGTAGACGAAGCTCCACCTACACGGCTCATTTTCCATGCGTAAATCCTCTCGTCTAGTTGCTTTAGTCTCATGAGGAAAATATCTTAGCACATTCTGTATGCGTTGTAATCATACATTATTATAATAGAAAAGTTAACTTTCATTTACACCAACTTGTTGCATTTATCGTGGCCGTTAAAATGAAACCAAATTCAGCATATTTCCTACACGTTAATAGTTTTCCTGCTAAGACACACAAAAGGGTTCAAATTAAAGATTAAAACAACACATCGTGCATATGACGCTATAAGTGTAGTACTCACTTTACAGGAGAAAATTATACCTCAAAAGATTATAAAAACATACCATTGATTACAATGACACAGTCAGCTTATAAATTACATAAAATACACATTGATATATTTTGTAAAATATATTGTATATATTGCTTTTGATAACATAGCTTGAATAGCAGTAGTGACTACTATCAATTGTCCTTTTGGAACACTTTATAAAAGTCTTTGAGTCTTTGTTCTGTTAACAAAATGAAAGGCACATATCCTTGCAATGTCCTGGGAGGACGGGAGGTCATAAAGTCACTTTGGGGGCTGTATCTGTAAAACCTCAACACTCGGACATTTCCATAAAACAGTCTTTGTTCTTGATACCATCATTGAGTTACTGCTTTAACGATCAGGGGATCCGTGACATTTGTTGTTGGACCATAAACAGATGTTTCGTCCTGTTTTGGTCGAGTTATGGTTAAGTGATAAGAACCAAGTGAAGTCCTGTTTTAACCACATTCAAGATGCTCTCCTCCAATTCCTCCTTGTTTCCTACAGTCTCTTCAGATAACGAGGTTTTATGGCAGGAAATCTGAATTCAGGAATGTGCTCGCCATTATGTTCAGATGTGTGTGCGTTCTACCTTCCCCAAGGTCTTACAGGAGTTTGACAAGCCAGCGTGCGGACGAAGTCTCGGATCAGCGCTAGACAATCTGGGCTCTTTCTTTTCGTTTTTCTGTCATGACAAACTTAGCTAACTTGACTAAATTGTAACGATAGACTACCACTGAGTTTTTGACTACTGCCGGATACTGTTGTTTTAACGAACGATGTTCGTTTATTTTTAAATGACAGCTCTTTTTTACTTTTAAACTGTATGATCTTACTTAACGGTCTGATATTTTTTATTTCACAACACGGTAAGATAAGACAGCATTTTCTAATGTTAACGAACGTGTTTGGTGCTTTTTTGTTAGATGAACAAACACTCTCAACTCTTCTTCTTTTTATTTAACTTTGTCAAACTATCTATAATTGTAATGATAGAAAAACTAACGTATCTAATGCTTTATTTTCTAACTTTGCCTAAAATTGTTTTAATTACAATAACACATCTTGACTTGTAGGGGAAAACAGTCATTGTATGTTTTACACGTATATTTGATGTGAAAACACTTTAATAAAAACTTCCCTTTAACACTATTTCACCATTTAAAGTTTAAAAACACATAACAACGGCCCACACACAAAAACAGTCATAAATTCCTTAAACACACTGGAGTGGATAACCAGATCACCATTTAGACATTGGGGGTGTACAACAGGTGTCAAAAACAGGTGTCCAGTTATGGCGGGCGGGAGGGAGGGAGGGATTGGGGGCTTGGTGGGTGGTATTTTTATGAGGGGCAATAAATCAAATTTTTTGAGACATAGTACCCTACATAGTGCTCTCTAGTTGTTGTCTTATTTTTATCTTCCTATTTAGACATTTTTGTACAGCACATCGGCCAACTGTTGTTTAATTGTGCTTTATAAATAACCTGATTTGACCTTGACCTTCCACATTATGTATGCTAAATCAATGTTAAACGGATGGTTGATTGCGATATCACTTTTTTAGCGTTAGTTAGTGTGTAATGTTGCTGTTTGAGCATAAACAATATCTGCAAAGTTACGACGCTGAAAGTTCAATGCAAATGGAGATATCATCTTTTAAAATTGCTTGTAGTTTCAGCAAACTCATCACTTCATCACAATTTCACCTTCCAGTTAGGCTTATCAACCATAACTCCTTCAAAAACAGCCAGAAATCTTGGAGTTGTGATTGATGATAAGCTGAATTTCTCAGACCACATTACTAAAACTGCCTGTTCCTGCAGATTTGCTTTATACAATATTAGGAAGATCAGGCCCTTTCTCTCGGAACATGCAACACAACTCCTTGTTCAAGCTCTTGTTCTGTCCAGACTTGACTATTGCAATGCTCTCTTGGCAGGTCTTCCAGCCAGTTCTATCAAACCTTTACAATTACTCCAAAATGCCACTACAAGGTTAATCTTTAATAAGCCGAAAAGAATGCACGTCACACCTCTGTTCATCAATTTGCACTGGCTACCAATAGCTGCTCGCATTAAATTCAAGGCATTAATGTTTGCCTACAGAACCACCACTGGCTCTGCACCCCTTTATCTAAATTCATTACTTCAGACTTATGTGCCCTCTAGAAGCTTGCTTTCTACAAGTGAACGATGCATTATTTTGCCATCTCAAAGAGGCACAAAATCACTTTCACAGACTTTTTCATTAACTGTGCCCATCTGGTGGAATGACCTGCCCAACTCTATCCGAGCAGCTGAATCCTTAGCCATCTTCAAGAAACGGGTAAAAACACATCTCTTCCATCTTTATTTGACCCTCTAACTCTAGCACTCTCTATTCTAATTTTATCTATGTCTTTTTATTTATTTAAAAACAACAACAACACACATTTGACCCTCTATCAATTGCATATTTATTCTCTAACTGCTAGCTTTTCTTGAAAAACTAACACTAGCTTTCTTTTTCTGTTCTATCTACTTGTTTCTTATATAAAAACTCCAAAAAACGGTTACTGTCGTAACCTCGGTTCCCTGAGATACGGAACGAGTACTGCGTCTTGATAAAGACGCATATAGGAAAAAGCCTTTTTTCTCCTGAACTGAAGTCTTATTCAATCACGCAGTGAAACTGCACGACTATTGGTTCGTGCAGTGGTAAAAAACTAACCAATGGGTCGGCAGCGGAGCTGCACGAGCCTATGGCAACGAAACCCACCAGATCCCACCAAAATGGGCGGGCAATCTGGCTATATAAGCGGCCGTTTCGCCATAGGATCCTCAGGTTACTTCGACTGAAGCGACGACTGAGTCGTGCAGTTACCTGGCACGACAAAGTACACAGTACTTGTTCCGTATCTCAGGGAACCGAGGTTACGACAGTAACCGAGTACGTTCCCTGTCGATACTCCACTCGTACTGCGTCTTGATAAAGACTCATAGAGGTCAGTTCAACCGGAGTATGCAGGGTGCCAATCAGAGAGCCTGAGCGCATTGCAGTCAAGAAGTCTCTGACAGGATTGTTCCCACAGCGTATGCATACAAGCTCATCTAAGCAGAGAGGACTCTGGCCTGTAAGGCAGGTATGTCCAGGTTATAAAACCTAGCAAATGTGGACGGCGTGGCCCAGCCAGCCACCGCACAAATCTCTGTAATGGACACACAGCTAGACCACGCCCATGACAAGGCGATGCCTCTAGTCGAATGGGCTCATACTCCAATGGGGCATTGTAGGCCCAAAGAAGAGTATGCCAGCATGACAGCATCCACTATCCACTTAGAGAGTCTCTGCTTCGTGACCGTATGCCCTTTGGCGCGGTTACCGAAGCTAACAAAGAGCTGTTCCGTAAGCCTAAACGGGACGGAACGCTCGAAGTAGATTCTCAGAGCTCTGACAGGGCATAACAAGGATAACTCCCGGTCCTCTTTAGACGGAGGAAGCGCGGAGAGTGTGATGACCTGAGCTCTGAACGGGGTTGAAAGTACCTTAGGTACGTAACCATGCCTTGGTTTCAGGACGACCTTGGAGTCGTTGGGCCCGAATTCCAGGCAGGCAGGGCTAATAGAGAGCGCCTGCAGGTCTCCAACTCTCTTAACCGACGCTAGTGCTAGTAGCAGAGCAGTTTTCAGCGAAAGTGACCGGAGGTTCGTAGACTGTAGCGGCTCAAAGGGAGGGCCTTTCAAGGCCCTCAGTACAGTGGGCAGATCCCATGTAGGGACAGTAAGGGGCCGAGGTGGATTCAACCTCTTGGCTCCCTTCAGAAAACGGACAACTGAGTTGTCTCTGCCTACCGATTGGCCCGCTATAGGGGCATGAAAGGCCGCTATAGCTGCTATGAACACCCTGAGTGTAGAGTGAGAACGTCCTTTATCTAGCAGTTCCTGCAGAAAGGAAAGAATCACCGCTAGCTCAGAGGTAGAGGGGTTTTCACCACGGTTGAGGCACCAAGTGGAGAAAACAGACCACTTAAGGGCGTAGATGCGTCTCGTAGATGGGGCTCTAGCCTCAGAAATGGTGTTTAACACTCGCTCTGGGAGGCCGGTAGGCTCCCGTCCAGTGGCCAAAGGTGGAGAGCCCACAGCTCGGGTCGAGGGTGTCATATTGTTCCAATCGCCTGAGAGAGGAGATCCCGTCTCAGGGGCACGGGCCAGGGGGCTGATGTCAGTAGCTGAGTCAGCTCTGACAACCAAGGTTGGTTCCTCCACAAGGGGGCCACCAATAGCACCTTGTGACCCTGTTCCCTGACACGCTTGATGACCTGTGGAAGCATGGCGATAGGGGGAATGCATAAAGGAGGAGGTTGGGCCAGTCGTGGGCCAACACGTCCCTGTCCTTCGAATAATAAGTTGGGCAGTGAGAGTTGTCTTTGGAGGCGAAAAGGTCTACTTCTGCCTTGCCAAAGGTCTTCCAGATCTTCTGAACCGTCTGCGGATGGAGCATCCACTCCTCTGAGGGGACATTGCTCTGAGATAACATATCTGCTCCTTGGTTCAGTCTGCCCGGCAGGTGTGCTGCCCTCAGCGAGCGCAGGTTGAGCCAAGCCCATTCCAGAAGGTGCTCTGCCAGAATGAAGAGGCGTTTTGAGGAGACACCTCCCTGGTGATTTATATAGGACACCACGGACATGTTGTCTGAGCGAATCAGCACATGGCGTCCTATTAGGTCTGGCAGGAAAACCTGGCAGGCTCGACAAACTGCTAGCATTTCCAAACAGTTGATGTGGAAGCCCTTCTTCGCCTTCGACCAGTGGCCGAAGGTCAGTTTGCCTTCGTACAGCGCCCCCCAACCTGTGTTGGAGGCATCTGTCGTGACAACTTTCCTGCTGTGGACCAACCCCAAGGCCACGCCCTTCTTCATCCATCGTGGGTTCTTCCAGGGGGTCAGGGCTGTCACACAAGCCTGATTCACCCTGATGTGCAGGCGTCCGTGACGCCATGCGTTGTGTGGAACCCGTGGTTTCAACCAGCATTGAAGGGGCCGCATGCGGAGCAGGCCCAGCTGTAACACTGGCGATGCTGCGGCCATGAGGCCCCGCATTCTCTGAAACGCTTTGAGTGGGTGAGCGGTGCCACTCTTGAAGGTGGCCGCGAGTTTCTGAATGGCCAGAGCGCGTTCTGGCGCTATCACCGCTCTCATGTGAGCTGAGTCCAGAACTGTACCCAGGAACGATACTCGTTGGCTGGGAGACAGTGCGCTTTTGGCGAAATTGACCCTGAGCCCCAGGCGCTCTAAGTGGCTGAGGATGAGGGTTCTGTGTGGAAGTAGCTCCACCTCTGACTGGGCCAGAATGAGCCAGTCGTCAAGTCAAGTCAAGTCATCTTTATTTATATAGCGCTTTTAACAATACAGATTGTGTCAAAGCACTTAACAGTATCAAGTTGGAGGATAGAGTGTCAGTAATGTATAATAATAAGATTAAACACTCAATTTTCAGTTAAAGGCATTTCATTATTGAATTCAGAGATGTCATTGTCTAGCTCAGGATAGTTTAAATAGTATCTGTGAAATCCAATTGACGATAATCACTAGAAATTAAGTGTCCCCAACTGAGCAAGCCAGAGGCGACAGCGGCAAGGAACCAAAACTCCCTCTGTGACAGAGTGGAGAAAAAAAAACCTTGGGAGAAACCAGGCTCAGTCGGGGGGCCAGTTCTACTCTGGCCAGGATATTATTATTTATTTATTGTTTTAATTAAGACTTTAAATGTTTTATATTTCTATTTTAATATTGTTGCAATTTCTAACAATAATAGTATTATGTAGTTAGGTATTTTATTATATTTTTAGTTATTTGTTTTATTTTTAGTTTTATTGTATTTTAAATCGAGGTCTTCACTGGGATTATGTCCCCGGGGCTCATCCAGGGGTCTGGCCTCCGCCAACAATCTGGGCCGCAGTCATCATCTCCCGGCGCCAATCCACCATCTGATCCAGACACAGACTGAGAAACAGAATAAGAAAGAAACAGACTAATATTAGCGTAGATGTCAATATTTTTATGATGTAACAAGTACATCATGTGTTATGGGAAGTGTTCCCGGTTCCGGTTGATCTAATTAATGCAGCCTAACAATCCTTTAACGGAATTTGAATAATAGAAGTGTATTAGTGTGTTATGTGTACGCCAGGTTAAAGAGATGGGTCTTTAATCTAGATTTAAACTGACAGAGTGTGTCTGCCTCCCGAACAGTGTTTGGTAGATTGTTCCAGAGTTTGGGCGCTAAATAGGAAAAAGATCTGCCGCCCGCAGTTGATTTTGATATTCTAGGTATTATCAAATGGCCAGAGTTTTGAGAACGCAGTGGACGTGAAGGACTATAATGCGATAAGAGCTCGCTCAAGTACTGAGGAGCTAAACCATTCAGGGCTTTATAAGTGATTAACAAGATTTTAAAATCTATACGATGTTTAGTAGGGAGCCAGTGCAGTGTTGACAGAACCGGGCTAATGTGCTCATACTTCCTGGTTCTAGTAAGAACTCTAGCTGCTGCATTTTGAACCATCTGTAATTTGTTTATTAAGCGTGCAGAACAACCACCCAATAAAGCATTACAATAATCTAACCTTGAGGTCATAAACGCATTAATTAATATTTCTGCATTTGACATTGAGAGCATAGGTCTCAGTTTAGATATATTTTTAAGATGAAAAAATGCAGTTCTACAAATGCTAGAAACGTGGCTGTCAAAGGAGAGATTACTATTAAATAGTACACCTAGGTTCCTGACTGATGACGAAGAATTTACAGAGCAACCATCAAGTGTTAGACAGTGTTCTAGGTTAATACTTGTGGGGGATTTAGGTCTGATAAGTAACACCTCTGTTTTTTCAGAATTTAGCAGCAAGAAATTACTCGTCATCCAGTTTTTTATATCGACTATGCATTCCATAAGTTTCTCAATTTGGTGTGTTTCACCAGGCCGTGAAGAAATATAGAGCTGAGTATCATCAGCATAACAGTGAAAGCTAACCCCGTGTTTCCTAATGATATTTCCCAAGGGTAACATATAAAGCGTGAAAAGTAACGGCCCTAGTACTGAGCCTTGAGGAACTCCATACTGCACTTGTGATCAATATGATACCTCTTCATTCACTGCTATGAATTGATGACGGTCAGATAAGTACGATTTGAACCATGCTAAGGCACTTCCACTAATGCCAACAAAGTTTTCTAGTCTATTCAAAAGAACATTGTGATCGATAGTGTCGAACGCAGCGCTAAGATCCAGTAGAACTAATAGAGAGATACAACCACGATCAGATGATAAGAGTAGGTCATTTGTAACTCTAATGAGAGCAGTCTCAGTACTATGATACGGTCTAAATCCTGACTGGAAATCCTCACAGATATCATTTTTCTCTAAGAAGGAATATAATTGTGAGGATACAACCTTTTCTAATATCTTTGACAGAAAAGGGAGATTCGAGATCGGTCTGTAATTAACTAGATCTTTGTGGTCAAGTTGTGGTTTTTTAATGAGAGGCTTAATAACAGCCAATTTAAAGTTTTTGGGTACATATCCTAATGACAATGACGAATTAATAATAGCCAAAAGAGGATCTATGACTTCTGGAAGCACCTCTTTTAGTAGATTAGATGGAATAGGGTCTAACATACATGTTGTTGGTTTAGATGAATTAACAAGTTTATACAATTCTTCCTCTCCTATAGTAGAGAATGAGTGGAATTGTTCCTCAGGGGATCTATAGTACACTATTTGATGTGATGATATAGCTGATGGTTGCATGGTTACAATTTGATCTCTAATAGTATCAATCTTGGAAGTAAAGTAGTTCATAAAATCATTACTGCTGTGCTGTTGGGAAATGTCAACACCTGTTGATGCTTTATTTTTTGTTAATTTTGCCACTGTATTGAATAAATACCTGGGGTTATGTTTGTTTTGTTTTAAAAGAGACGAAAAGTAATCAGATCTAGCAGTTTTTAAAGCTTTTCTGTAGGATAGGGTACATTCCCGCCAGGCTAAACGAAATACATCTAGTTTTGTTTTCCTCCAGCTGCGCTCCATTTTCCGGGCTGCTCTCTTTAGAGTGTGAGTGTGCTCATTATACCACGGTGCTGGACTCTTTTCCTTAATCTTCCTTAAGCGTAAAGGAGCAATTGTATCTAAAGTGCTAGAAAAGAGAGAGTTCATAGTTTCTGTTACATCATCAAGTTGTTCTGAGCTGTTGGATATGCTGAGGAATTGAGATAAATCAGGAAGATTACTTACAAAGCAGTCTTTTGTGGTAGAAGTGATGGTTCTACCATATTTATAAGAAGGAGTTGAATTTACAGCTTTAACTATATGGAGTTTACACAAGACTAGATAATGATCTGATATATCATCGCTTTGCTGCAGAATTTCAACACCACTAACATCAATTCCATGTGACAGTATTAAATCTAGAGTATGATTTCGACTATGAGTAGGTCCTGAAACGTGTTGTCTAACCCCAATAGAGTTCAGAATGTCTATGAATGCTGATCCTAATGCATCTTTTTCATTATCAACATGGATATTAAAATCACCCACAATTAGGACTCTATCTGCGGCCAGCACTAACTCTGATAGAAAATCAGCAAATTCTTTAATAAAGTCTGTATGGTGCCCTGGTGGCCTGTATACAGTAGCCAGTACAAACGTTACGGGGGATTTATCATTAATACTTTTTTCTCTAGATAATTTTATATGAAGCACCATTACTTCAAAGGAGTTATACTTAAAGCCTGTCTTCTGAGAAATACTGAGAATATTGTTATAAATTGTAGCAACACCTCCCCCTTTGCCTTTTGGACGCGGCTCATTTTTGTAACAGTAATCTTGGGGGGTGGACTCATTTAAAATAATGTATTCATCTGGTTTTAGCCATGTTTCTGTCAAACAGAGCAAATCTAGGTTATGATCATTAATCAAATCATTTACAAAAAGTGCTTTTGTAGAAAGGGACCTGATATTCAGTAAACCAAGTTTTATTAGTTGTTTCTGTGTATTGTAAACATTTTTTATTTATTGAACATCAATTAAATGGTTACTCATAAATAGTTTTTGACGTTTTCTGTATTTTCTAGTTTGGGGAACAGACACAATCTCTATAGTGTGATATCTAGGTGAAGGAGTCTCTATGTGCTGAGAATTAACTGACTTCTGTGACGTGAGGCGGCTAGCAGACGGTCGGTTTAGCCAGTCTGTCTGCTTCCTGACCTGGGCTCCAGTTAGTTAAGTATAAACTCTAAGACTATGTGCCAAATTTCTAGAGAGAAGAGCGGCACCACCCCAGGAGGGATGAACACCATCTCTTTTCAACAGGTCAGGTCTGCCCCAAAAACTCGTCCAATTGTCTATAAAACCTATGTTGTTTTGCGGGCACCACTTAGACATCCAGCCATTTAATGATGACAGTCTACTATGAATCTCATCACCCCGGTAAGCAGGGAGGGGGCCAGAGCATATTACAGTGTCTGACATCGTACTTGCAAGTTCACACACCTCTTTAACATTATTTTTAGTGATCTCCGACTGGCGAAGTCGAACATCATTAGCGCCGGCGTGGATAACAATCTTACTGAATTTACGTTTAGCATTAGCCAGCACTTTTAAATTTGCCAAGATGTCAGGCGCTCTGGCTCCCGGTAAACAATGGACTATGGTGGCTGGTGTCTCTATTTTCACGTTCCGTACAATAGAATCGCCAATAACTAGAGCACTTTCACCAGGTTTCTCAGTGGGTGCGTCACTGTGTGGGGAGAACCTGTTTGATGTTCTGATCGGAACGGAAGAGCGGTGTTTTGACCCGCGACTATGCTGCCTCACAGTCACCCAGTTGCCCTGCTGCACGGGCGCTAATGCCGGAACCGAACAATGTACAGGAATCCCTGAGCTAGTCACATCCAAAGCAGTATCTACAGACCTCACATTCTTACTGTCCTCAACTAAAGTTTGGATGCGTGTCTCTAGTTCTAAAACCTTCTCTGTCAGCCTTACTATTTCCCTGCATTTGTCACATGTGAATCCCTCATCACCGACAGAGAGAGATAAACTATACATGTGGCAGACTGTGCAAATAACAATAGCAGGAGAAGAAGCCATTACTCACCGTGATTGATGAATGATACCAACTTAACTTACCACTTACCACTCCACTTACCACTTACCACTGTTGTTTGATGAACTCGTGAAAAACGGAGCGAGAGAGAAATGAAAACGGAGCGAGAAAAAAGAAAACAATAATAGGCGCGAATAGCAACGCGAATGGAACCTCGAGTGACAAGCTCACCGGCTAGCGAATGCTAACGCGCTGCACTCACGGTTTTAAAAGCGAACGATCAGATTAGTTTGATAGATAATACCAGAAATATGGTGGGCATTAAGTTATATATTATCACTTTAAACAACAGAGTGAAAGTAAGGTAAAGATTCAATAAAAAAGCAGAGCTACAATCACAAACCGCACAGCAGCACAACAGACTGAAGCAATCGAACTGTGACTCAGACTCAGTCGAGGTAGTTGAGAATGCGGATTCCCATCTGTCTTAGAGGGGAAAGAGCATGCACTTCGTAAAAGTACGGGGGGCCAGAGACAGCCCAAAGGTAGGACTGTGTAATGGTAAGCCACTCCCTCGAAGGCGAATCTCAAGAATCGTCTGTGATGGGGGGCTATCAGGATGTGAAAGTATGCGTCTTTCAGGCCCAGAGAACAGAACCAGTCCCCTGTGCGAATCTGCGAGAGGATCTGCTTCAGCGTGATCATCCTGAACGCCATCTCATGAGTGCGTGATTCAGGCGTCTGAGATCGAGGATGGGCCGGAGGCCGCCATCCTTTTTGGGGACGAGGAAGTAACGGCTGTAAAAGCCTGACTCGCTCAGAGCTGGAGGGACCATTTCTATGGCTCCTTTTTCCAGCAACGTCATCACCTCTGAGCGCAGAACGCGAGTGTTCTCGCCCTGCACCGAGGTGGAGACAACACCACTGAAACGCGGGTGTCTTCGAGCGAATTGGAGTGAATAACCTTGTTTTATTATCCCCATAACCCAATCTGACACTCCGGGGATGGCCTGCCAGGCCTCGGCCCACGTGGCAAGGGGTTGGATAAACTCGAGTGGCCGGCTGCACGGAGGCAGGGCACTCATGAGGGACAGAAGAGGAAAATTGCTCTCTTTTTCAGAATGTTTGTGTTTTATTTTTTTCCACTGTCACAGCGGACGGTTGCATGGGCGCTTGTACGGTCCCTGTAGCAACAAACAAAATTCCCTCTGCACCCGGAAGAGAACGGGATGAAAAGAGGTTTCTTAAGAGAGGCCTTTTGGTGGGCGGTCCGGCCGTGGTGGGACTCGACCCTCTCCTCTTCCTGTCCTGCAGATCAGGAGGACGCCGGAGGCGCAGGGTCCAACGCCATCTTGGGTCGGGGGCCCTGGCGCTTCGGAACGGGGTGGCGTCTGGCTGAGCGTGAACGCCCTCGTGTCTGCTGAGTCTTGGCAGGCTGAGGGGCGGAAACGACAGGTGCAGGCTTCGCGGGCTGCTGAGTCGGCGCAGTCTTGGGGCGACTCTGAGCAGCTGCTGAGCTGGAGCGCTTGGGCAGGAAGTGTCGCATAGCCTGTGATGCCTTCTGTGCCTCTGTGAAGCACTCAGCAAATCCTTCCACCGCAGGTCCAAAGAGGCCGCTGGGGGAAATCGGAGCATCAAGGAAGGAGACCTTGTCCGCGTCCTTAATCTCCGTCAGCGTGAGCCTCAGGTGGCGCTCGAGCACCACCAAGGCTGGCCATAGACCTTCCTATGGCTTGGGCGGTTGTTTTGGTGGCTCGCAAAGCCAGGTCTGTTGCACTTCTCAGCTCCCTGAGAGTTGCAGGATCAGGCTCAGACTCGTCTATGGCAGAGAGGAGTTTGGCCTGATAGACCTGTAGAACCGCCATAGAGTGGAGCGCCGAAGCCGCCTGTCCAGCTGAAGCATAGGAGCGTCCAGCGAGCGCTGAAGTGGTCCTGCATGGCTTGGACGGATGGCTGGCCTTCACCTTCCAGCCGATGGCAGTGGGTGGGCAGAGATGTGCAGCCACTGACTCATCTAGTTGAGGCATCCTTTCATACCCCTTTTCTTCAGCGCCGTCAATTGTGGTGAGGGCGGATGAAGCGGAAGTACGGAGGTGGGCAGAGTAAGGGGAGCGCCAAGATCTCGTGAGCTCATCGTGAACTTCAGGGAAGAACGACGAGGGTCGTTGCTGAGGGGCCTGACGGCGCCCCGGCAGGAACCACTCATCCAGATGGCTGCGAGAGTGCTCCTCTGGTGGAGACCACTCCAAACCCAGCTCTTCAACCGCTTTTGAGAGGACACGGAAAAGTTCGGCATCCATCCCGGGTTTGGTGGTGCTGGGCGCGGGCAAACGTGAGGGGGCGGGGTCAGTTACCGAGCCCGACAGCTCCTCAGCCTCTGAAGCTGCCAGTGACATGCTGTCATCGGCCAGCTCATCGTCACTTCCCCCGAACGAGACCAGATCGCTCGCGCTTGCAGAGGGGACGCTGATTTCCCCAAGCAGGAAACGCACTCGCTGTGACCGTCATCGGAGTGCAGGGGGGACCTGCACATGCTGCAGTAACGGCGCGGCATTAGAATGCCGATTTGCTCTTTTAGAACCTTACGTGAGATTCGCCGGATGGCGGCAGCAAACGGGACCGGAACTGCTGCGATGCTGGGGCGCGAAGTAAAGGCGGATCAGCCGAGCAGATCGAGGTCGCTGTGTCCAGCTGCGAGGCGTGTCAACGGCGAGTAGGCTTCTGGGTCAGTGTAGACGAAGTCGTCGTCGCTGAAGGAGAAGAAATCTGAGGATCCTATGGCGAAACGGCCGCTTATATAGCCAGATGGCCCCGCCCATTTTGGCGGGATCTGGCGGGTTTCGTCGCCATAGGCTCGTGCAGCTCCGCTGCCAACCCATTGGTTCGTTTTTTACCACTGCACGAACCAATAGTCGTGCAGTTTCACTGCGTGATTGAATAAGACTTCAGTTCAGGAGAAAAAAGGCTTTTTCCCATATGCGTCTTTATCAAGACGCAGTACGAGTGGAGTATCGACAGGGAACTAGGTTTCTTTCTTTTTTCTATATTCTATCTACTAATTTTCTTAAAAAAAAAAAAACTTTCTACTTGTACTGCGTTAGGCTAACCAAGACTTGTCATAGCACTTGCATGTTGTTGTTCTTTTGTTGGCTTTGACTGCTTCTAATGTCCTCATTTGTAAGTCACTTTGGATAAAAGCATCTGCTAAATGACTAAATGTAAATGTAAATGTAAAATTATGGCAGTTTAATGCCTACAAATATGGCTCGTAGGGACTACAACGAGTTACTTCCTTGGTTTGTGACATCACAAACCCTGATAAACCCCGCCCCTGGGAACGTGCAACAAAGGGGGCGAGGCCATGCTGTGCTGCTCTATAGAAGAGGAAGAGTTGTTGCCATGCCGTCAAAACTAGGGGTGCGCGAAAAAATCTATTCATATATGAATCGCGATTCTGTCTTCTAACAATTCTAATGGATTCACAAGTTTCAAAATCAATGTTCTAAAGCAGCGGTTCTAAATCTTGCTCCTTGCATCCACCTGCTTTGCACACACTCTGCTCTGCATCTCTCTCTCTCTCACACACACACCTGATTCAGAACATCAGCTCTGCTCCAACAATGAACTGTTCCAATTATACACTTTGTGTATAGACAGATATTTTTCACATAGCTATGAGAAGCGTTAAACATGGACATGCATGCGGTTTCTGTGCTGTATTAAAGCTTTAATCAGGATAAAACCGTATATTAAAAGCTAACATAAGCAGTAGCATTTACAAATAACAGTGTATCTAAAAGTATGAGACAACAACAAACAAAAAAACATTCCATTAAGAGCCGTGCTTGAACAGGTTCTGCGCAATCCTCTTCACTAATATTCTCTGCGTCTCAATCGGGCTCAAATTGATAAGCGTTATTGACGACATCATTGTTTACAATACAACCAGAGCGCGAGCCACTGAGCTGAGGGGCATGACGTTTAGATGCACACTGGTGGTTTAGTGAATCACAACACACTGGGCCAACTAACCAATCTGAGCTCATCGCGTATTTCTGAGGGAGGGGCTTCATACAGTCGTGGTCAGAATTATTGGCACCCTTGGTAAATTTGATCAAAGAAGGCTGTGAAAATTAATCTGCATTTTTAATCCTTTTGATCTTTTATTTCAAATTCACAAAAATCTAACCTTTAATTGGATAATAATAATTTAAAATGGGGGGAAATATCATTATGAAATAAATGTTTTTCTCTAATACACATTGGCCACAATTAATGGTACCCTTTTATTCAATAGTTTTTGAAACCTCTATTTGCCAGTTTAACAGTTCTAAATTTTCTGCTATAATGCCTGATGAGGTTAGAGAACACCTGACAAGAGATATTCACAGCTCCATGGCGGTGCTTCTTCTCTTCAGTTCACCTCACTCATTTTCTACAGGGTTCAGGTCAGAGGACTGGAATGGCCATAGCAGAAACTTGGTTTTGTGCCTAGTGACCCATTTTTGTGTTGTTTTTGAGGTTTGTGTTTGGATTATTGTCCAGTTGGAAGATCCAAACATGGCCCATTATAAGATTTCTAACAGAGTCAGTAACTTGGTGAGTTTTTATCTGTTGGTATTTGATAGAATCCATGATGCCATGTGTCTAAACAAGATGTCCAGGACCTCCAGCAGAAATATAGGCCCACAATATAAAAAATACAGCAGTATATTTCATTGTACACATGGGGTACTTTTTATCCCTGTGTTCACCAAACCCATCTTGAGTGTTTGCTGCTAAACAGCTCTTTTTGTTTTTTTCATCTGACCATAGAAGCCAGTCCCATTTGAAGTTCCAGTCGTGTCTGATAACTGAATATGCTGGAGTTTGTTTTTGGATGAGCTAGGTGAATTTTTCTTGAAACCCTCCCAATCAACATGTGGTGATGTAGTTGCTAAGACAGGGCAGAGAATAGTCCTTAGGCAAGCGTGGGTCGGCGATTGGCAAACTTAATCCAGAGGGCTAGGCAGAGAGAATAAGACAGGAGTACGGGCAGGAATCAGAACACGGGGAATCTAACTAGGAAACTTGGGAAATGCTTTGTATGCAGGCTAGGCTAACAATGCTCGGCAGAGTGTAGGAGAAAGTCCAGAGTTTATGTAGTGTGTGTGTGTGTGTGTGTGTGATTGGGTGATGGTGATTGTGAGATAGTAAACAGGTGCAAGTGTGATCAGTGTGAACAGCTGTGTTGGTGCAGTGGATGATGGGAAATGCAGTCCTTGAGTGATCTGTAGCTGACTGTGTGGTGTGAAAGTAACTGTGATAGGTGAGTGACCTCTAGAGGTGAATGACCGGAAGTTCATGGCTTGGATTTGTGACACTTTCAGTGCTTACAATAGTGTTTCAATATAGACACTTACACATTAATAAAGAAAGAGATGTTTTAAAGTTAAAATGGAGTAGATTTATATTATAGATATCATACATTATTCACACATAAAAAACACAACACACTTAAATAACCTCAAAATGATTACAGTCACCATCATCTGATCCCAATGGATCTTAGTTTTCATTGCCTCAACAAATGTATTTTAGCACATTGTTACAAGTGACAATGAAAACAACATTAAAGTACAAAGAGTCAAGGGCCCAACTAAAGCAAACAGTAGTGTTACAGTTGCTTAGTTGCTCAAATGTGTAGTTTTTTAAATCACATGCTACTTTTCTCACATTAAACAAAATTCTGTTTTTGTTGCATTATATGACTGATTTCACACCATCACAGTCAAACAAACTGAGGCAATAATAGAACATGGTCTCTTAGTCTGCATTTACACTGCAGGACTTGATGACCAATTCCGATTTTGTGACTATATCCAATTTTTTGGACGACGTGCTTACATTTCTTTTAAAAGTGACCCGTATCCGATGTGTGCATTTTACACTGCCCTTGGTGAAACAAGCCAAACATAGCATATATGACATCATAAATCAATTTGAATAGTACATTGAGTTTAATTTATTGACATGGAATTCATAAATAAACATTTTAATGCAATAGTTACATCTATACATCAAAATAATTATATAGCCTGGTACAAATTATTCAGGACAGTAATGTACGCAGCTCCGCTGAACGCTTGCAAGTGGAATAATACTCAGGTGGTAGATATTGTTAAGCATGTCACATCATCTGTGTTTTATAGTAATTAAAACAAAATGCGTTCATCAGTAATTGTATTTCAAAGGCAAGGGCATGTTTGTGTGCATTTTATTTTGTGGTTTCAATGGAACGAACAGGACTAAAGCGCTCGTCTCAGCGTGATTCTCTGCTATGCGAAATGTTTTTAAAAACTCACTTTTCAATGACGTAGGAGTCGCATTTACAGGGGAATATCCGATTTGTCCACTTACATGGCAGGCGCTAATGCACGTATCCGATTCATATCTGATTTATTTCCACATATGAATGAGGCCTGAAACCGATCTGAGAAAATCGGAATTTTTAATAACGTTAATAAATCCATTCATCAATCATCACAGTTGAAAGGCAGAAGCGTTACTGGGAGATACCACAGATGCAACCAAGCATCAACCCTGAATACAGAAGGACATGCTGGGAAATTTTAACTTCTGTTTATGGCCTACGTCCACCAGTAGTGGATATGATCTTTGACCACAGAGAACTGGCACTGGATGAGCAAAGAGAGCAGCTGAAAAGCAGAAATAGAGGTGTCCTCATGCTTCTGCTTTAGAAGTGTAACCAAAGAGGTCTATACACATTTTTTTTTTTTTTTGGGGGGGGGGCAGCTAATATGTAAAATCAATGTCACACTGAAAATCTAATTTGATGCGGAATAATTCGATTTTAGTCTTTCTAAACACACTGGAGTTATGAAATGTTTCTATAATTTTTCAAATCATATGTATCATCAGGATTTGCACAAACAAATGCCAAGGAGACTGTAATTTGTCATTTAAGAAGATTAAATTATTTTTATACATTAAGAAATTAATGCAAAATACAAGCATTTTACCATGTCTTAGACTTTATGAGCCCACTGTATCTAATCAGGAGTTACTAAAATAATTTATTTGTGTCCTTGAGCAAAGCACTTAATCCGTGTTCACTCAGCCAGCATGTACCAGCAGTACATTCCAGCAGTACCAGCTGTACACCAGTTTTATAACATGCTTCTTCTTAATGACAAGTGGAACATGCAAAGTGTTCTGCATTAACGTTAATGGTCCTTCATCCCTGAATACATTTGAAATAAAAAAACAGCAGAGTTCAATCATTAAAATATTTCTTGCCACAAATCACTAGTATGTTAACCATGTCATGGCCTGATGTTTGGTGAAGATGGTATGGAAGGACAATGGTATGGTCTTGGCAACATGTAACTGCTCCTTACTTATAACTTGCAACTTTATTGCTAAGCTTATTGAATACAAAAAGTGGTTCAAAATGCTTTTTATTCAGAATACATTAAAATGCCATGTATACATCCAGTGACTGAGCAATCACTTTAGTATATATTTTCAAGGGGCAATACTATAGAAATTAAATTTGTATATATTTTAGAGTAGTCAATGTGCAACTTGTATAGCATTAAATATTTACTGTCCTCTGAAAATAACTCAACATACAGCCATTATTGTCATAAAAGCTGGCAACAAAAGTGAGTACACCCTAAGTGATAACAGCTATACGTCATTTAACCATGCAAAGCCACATGTCCTATTCATCATGTTCATGTTTTTGTCTGCTTGACAGGACCATACAAATTTGTATATCTTGTTTTAGAGCAGTTCAAATTTGGTGCTTTGAGTACAATTCTCTCATACTGACCACTGGATGTTCAACGTGGCACCTCATGGCAAAGAACTCTCTGAGGATTTGAGAATTAGAATTGTTGCTCTCCACAAAGATGGCCGAGGCTATAAGAAGTTCGGTAACAGCCTGGAACTGAGTAACAGTACAGTGGCCACTGTCGTACAGAGGTTTTCCAAGACGGGTTTCACTCGGAACAGGCCTCTCAAGGGTCGATCAAAGAAGTTGAGTCCTTGTGCTGTGCATCAGGTGCAGAAGCTGGCTTCAAAAAATGGACTCATGAGTGCTGTCAGCATTGCTTTATAGGTTGCAGAAGTGGAAGGTCAGCTTGTCAGTGCTCAGACCATATGCCACACACTGCAACAAGTCGGTTTGCATGGCCGTTGTCCCATAAGGAAGCCTCTTCTGAAGCTGGCTCACAAAAAAGCCTGCAAACAGTTTGCTGAAGACAACCTGGCCAAGAGCATGAATTACTGGAACCATATCCTGTGGTCTGATGAGTCTAATGTAAACTTGTTTGGCTCAGATGGTGTCCAGCATGTGTGGAGACGACCTGGTGAGGAGTACCAAGAAAATTGTGCCTTGCCTACAGCCAAGCATGGTGGTGGTAGCATCATGGTCTGGGGCTGCATGAGTACTGCTGGTACTGGGGATCTGCGGTTCAATGAGGGAAACAACATGTACTGTGACATTCCGAAGCAGAAGATGATGCCCTCCCTTCAGAAACTGTGCCGAACGGCAGTTTTCCAACATAATAACCACCCCAAACACACTGCAAGATGACAGCTGCCTTGCTGATGAAGGTGAAGGTGATAGAGTGGCCAAGTATGTCTCCAGACCTGAACCCTATTGAGCACATGTGGGGCATCCTCAAGCGGAAGGTGGAGAAGCACCATGTGTCTAACATCCAGCAGCTCTGTGATATCAGCATGGAGGAGTGGAAGAGGATCCCATCAACAACTTGTGCAGGTCTGGTGAATTCCATGCCCAGGAGGATTAAGACAGTGCATAACAATGGTGCCCCTACAAAATATTGACACTTTGGACACAGTTTTGACATGTTCACTTAGGGTGTACTCATTTTTGTTGCCAGTTATTTGGACAATAATGGCTATATGTTGAGTTATATTTAGAGGACAGTAAATGTGTACTTCTATACAAACTGCACATTGACTACTCTAAAATATATCCAAGATTAATTTGTGTAGTATTGTCCCTTGAGAAGGTATACTAAAATTTTTGTGTGTGAGGGGTGTACTCACTTTTGTGAGATACTGTAAATACACCTCTTCTATCACGAGCATGTGTTAAATTTCTGTATTAAAATTTATGGGCACACTTTATATTAAGTTACCTTAACTACTATGTACTTGCATAAAAAAATAAGTACAATGTACTTATTGTGGTCATATTGTATTGCAAAACACTTTTGCTGCTATTGAGGTGGGATATGGGTAAGGTTAGGGACAGGTTTGGTAGTATGGGTAGGTTTAAGGGTGGGTTAAGTTTTAAGGGATTGGGTCAACAGTGTAATTATAAATGTAATTACAGAAATTAATTACAGATGTAATTATATACATGTATTTTAAAAATATATAAGTACAATGTAAAAACATGTATGTACACAATAAGTGCATTGTACCAAATGATTAATTTAAATATAAGTACACAGTAGTTAAAGGTGCTGTATGGATTTTGACTCCACTAAAGCATAAAAATACCATAATATGCTTGCAGATATTTAAGAAACATGCTAAATTAACATACATGTTTATCTGAAAAACAATGCTATAGTTAGTAATCCTTCTTTGTATATGTGCGGTCCGGCCCGGAATGTCTGTGTTTGTTATGGTTTGTGAAACCCGCCCACTGCCAGTTTACCCAAATGTATTTCGGCACCCCGGGTTGCCAGTTGGTGGAAAACGCCGCGTATTTCATTTCATTCATCGTCATGTGCGCCCGTTCCTGTTGGTGTCGTTAATCTGGCAACCTGCGTGTGCGTCAAGTCTGAGGAGGAGGGGCTGGTGAAAAAAAACGTCTCCAATATTTTGAATTTGGACTGCAATACTTAGTTCAACCACTGGGTGTCAATCCTACATACAGCACCTTTAAGGCCACCTAATATAAAGTGGGACCAAATTTATTTTGTTATTTTTTAGGAAAAATAACATGGTCTGACAAATGTTCAGATTTTATGATGAATAAAAAAAAATACATTCTTGAATAGTTTATATATATATATGTATATATATGTATATATATATATATATATATATATATATATATATATAAATATAGCTGCAATCGGTGATTGCCAGGGTTCAAGCACTTTAAGGGCTGATATCAGAACACATCCACGATCAAGAATATTGCAACACACACATACACACACTAACATGAAAGGGTTAAAGTTTAATACTTAATACACACTTGCAATACATACACATGCAAACATATTTGTTTGTAGATATAGAGATTATCAATGTTAATTATATTTAACAAAATTATTACTGCCTGTGAAAAAAAACTATATTAGTGAGTAGAATGAGCCAATTGGCGGTCCTCTGCTGCTAACTAGTGGTTATAATGGCAATTTCAGGGAATTTGCCATTGAAATATACTGTTTTCACCTTTTTTTAACTGTTATTGAGGCAACTATTGTCCAAGCTCCATATACAGTATGTAGCATTTTGCATGCTTATCTAGAATTATATGACACATGTGCTCAATTTTCATGAAGTTTTGAGCTTTCTTATAGTCTTTGGGTACACTAGGTAAAGACCATATTATTAAATGGCCCTGTTATAACTAAAATTCATGCAAAAATTCAACATTGCTTTGATAATTATTAACCATGAGAGTCCAAAGAAATGTACTGCACTTGTTTTATTGATTTTGAGTTGAAAACCTAGGACTAGTTCACAAAACTAGATTTTTTTGTTATAATCTCAAATATTTAAAGAACAATTTGAGAATATTTAAGAAATTATTTGATTGACAGCAGTAGTCCTAGAGGCAAAGTTGTTCAGAATTAGGAGTTCTATCATATGATATGCAGATAAATAGAAATGTTTACTGAACAAACGTACGACAGAAAAATTGGGTGTGCAGTCCTTTCTGGACGAAACTTGGAATGAATTAATATGGACGTGAGTGGTGGCTACGATAAAATGTCACGTCTGGTCTCAGCTCATGTACACAAGTTTTTGAATCAACCTGAAATTGCGTGCAGCATAATAAATCTGGTGGAGAATTGTATAATGACAGCATTTTGTTCATTTAGATTATTTTCCTGACCAACGACCGAAGCTTATTAGTCAATCATTAACCAGTAAGATTAGAATCTCAAATTAAAAATTAAATTAAATTTATAATTTTATAGGTGTGTTAAAAATTACCCATTAAAAATTGCACATACTGAATATATATAATTTTTTTAGAAGTGACGGAAAAATCTGAAGGCCGTCCGTCACTTTGACAGATTACACTGAGGGTGAGCTATTGTAATTTATAACTGTAATTCCCACCCCTGTCCAGTTAGTGGCGAGTGCGCTCCAGTGTGGCAGCAGAGCGTGGGATCATCAGCCTCCAGAACAAAAATAAGTAAGTGTACTAAGTGCAAATAGTCCGCCTTGTTGGCAAAGGCTATTTACACTAATTCCACCCACTAACGTGTGATTGGGTTAGTCAACACTGAAAAAAGACGCATGATCCACATCAGTTTCAGTGGTGTAGATGGTAGAGCACATGCTTTTTGACGCGATCGACCCGAGTTCGATCCTGCCTTTTGCCGAACTTTTTTTCTCCCTTTTCAAATCTCATATCGCATCAGAAAGGCATTTATTTTCAATAAAAATGTAGGCAAAAATTAAAAAGTTAAAAATAAAAGTATCGGGTAGGGTTAGGGTAGGTGTAGGGAGGGCTTTATTGTCCCAATAAGGTGGCATCCATTTAATAATTTGAATTAAACTATAATTTACACTCGATACGTTATTGTTGCGTACTGTTTCATAATGTACAACAATACTGAGGTGCAGATAATTGCAACTATTTGCAATAAGTAGTATAAATAGCAGAAGATATTGCTATTATTAACATAGTGTAAATAGAATCTATAGCTATTTGCACTTAGTGTAAATAGCATATCGTAAAAAAAAAATACTGCTATTTTCACTTGGTGTAAATAGAATCCATTGCTATTTGCACTTAGTGTAAATAGCATCAATTGCTATTTGCACTTAGTGTAAATAGCATATATTGCTAAAAAATATGCTATTTGCACTTAGTGTAAATAGCATCTAATTGCTATCCTGTAGGTTTCCTGTTGCTCAAATGGTAGAGCATGGCGCTAGCAACGCCAAGATCATGGGTTCGATTCCCAGGGAAAGCAAGAGCTGATCAAATGTAAAACTGTAACTTGAATGCAATGTAAGTCACTTTGGATAAAAGTGTCTGCTAAATGCATAAATGTAAATAGCATCTATTGCTATTTGCACTTAGTGTAAATAGCATCTATCACTATTTACACTTAGTGCAAATAGCCGCTGCCAAAATAAAATTGTCACGAGTCTTTTGCTATGCATTTGATTACGCACAGGCAAGTATCCACTAGTAAAGCGAAAGAGATGATCAGTTCACGTGCGCTGCCGCTTCTCTTGATCTGAGGTGTCTACTGCGATCTATCACACCACAATAAAGAGTGCAAAAACAGTATTTATTGCTATATATATATATATATATATATATATATATACAACCCCAAATCAAAAAAAGTTGGGACAGTATGGAAAATTTAATTGCAGACAATATGAACACAAAATATTTCATGTTTTGTCTGGTCAACTTCATGTCATTTGTAAATATACATCCTTCCCTGTCATTCAGACCTGCAACACATTCCAAAAAAAGTTGGGACAGTAAAGCATTTACCACTTTGTAATGTTGCCATTCCTTTTCACAACACTTAAAAGACGTTTAGGGACTGAAGACACCAAGTGATGAGGTGTTTCAGGTGTAATTTTGTCCCATTCTTCCTGCAAACAAGTCTTAAGGTGGGCAACAGTACGGGGTCTTCGTTGTCGCATTTTGCGCTTCAAAATGCGCCACACATTCTCTATTGGAGACAGGTCAGGACTGCAGGCAGGCCAGTCAAGTACCCGTACCCTCTTCCTCCGCAGCCAGGACTTTGTAATGTGTGCAGAATGTGGTTTTGCATTGTCTTGTTGAAATATGCATGGACGTCCCTGGAAAAGATGTCTTCTTGAAGGCACTTTTCAGCATTAATGGTGGCATCACAGAAGTGCAAGTTACTTTGCCAAGGTAGTTACTTTGCCAAAGTAGTCCTGAGCCCATGTGGTGATATCGCTTATACAGTAGATGAATGACGATTCTTGATGCAGTGCCGCCTGAGGGATCGGAGATCACGGTTGTTCAGCTTAGGCTTGCGCCCTTGTCCTTTACGCACTGAAATTCCTCCAGATTCCTTGAATCTTTTAATTATGTTATGCACTGTTGAAGGTAAAATATCCAAATCTCTTCCTATCTTTCTTTGAGGAACATTGTTTTTAAACATTTCAATAATTTTGTGTTCATATTGTCTGCAATGAAATACAAGTCAAAGTAAATTTAGAAATCACTACTTTCTTTTTTTATTTGCGTTTTCCATACTGTCCCAACTTTTTCTGATTTGGGGTTGTATATATATATATATATTATTATTTTTATTTATTTTTTTACCCAGCCCTAGCATGTTTTGTTGTATTTAGTTGCCTCTGCTGTCACTGCAGAGTGTGGTGTTGAACATGAAAAGTCTCCATCAAAATGACGGACAATGTTAAAGTCTAACGCAACCTCTGATATACGGCTGTCAGTTGATTAAAAATTTTAATCTAATCAATTACATGATGTGTCAGTTAGTTCATTTAATTAATCACAAATAACATTTGGCTGTGAACATACCCCCAAAATATTATTTAAAGCAGGGGTGCCCAATCCTGTTCCTGGAGATCTACCTTCCTGTAAAGATCAGCTTCAACCCTGATCAAACACAATTGAACCAACTAATTAAGGAGCACATGATAATTACAGACAGGTATGTTTGATCAGGGTTGGAACTGAACTCTGCAGGTAGGTAGATTTCCAGGATCAGGATTGGGAACCCCTGATTTAAAGCTAAATGAGTTTTAAGTATTAAAGGAACACTCCACCTTTTTTTTTGAAATAGGCTAATTTTACACCTCCCCTAGAGTTAAAAAGTTGAGTTTTACCGTTTTTTGAATCCATTCAGCCGATCTCCGGTGGTAGCACTTTTAGCTTAGCTTAGCATAGTTTGTTGAATCGGATTAGACCATTAGCATTTGGTCATCAAAAATGACCAAAGAGTTTTGATATTTTTCCTATTTAAAGCTCGACTCTTCTGTAGTTACATCGTGTACTAAGACCGACCGAAAATTAAATGTTGCGATTTTCTAGGCTGATATGGGCTAGGAACTATACTCTCATTCCGGCGTAATAATCAAAGAACTTTGCTGCCGTGCTATGGGTGCAGCAGGCGCAATGATATGACGCAGCGCCTAAAACTACTTTCAGGCGCTGCGTCATATCATTGCTCCTGCTGCACCAATGGTATGGCAGCAAAGTTCTTTGATTATTACGCCGGAATGAGTGTATAGTTCATAGCTATACCTACGTAATATACGTAAAACGTAGCTCGAGGTGCACTCTTTTGAAATTTTATAGGTGGCGCTATCAAGCCATTTTGCCACACCCACTTCTGAAACCCATATCAGATGTAAATTTTCGCCAGTTCTGAGCCGTGTGCAAAGTTTCATGAGTTTTGGAGCATGTTTAGGCCCTCAAAAAATGCGATTCACTTTGGAGAAGAATAATAATAAATATAGCTGCAAGTAGCGATGGCGGGCCCAAGCCGTCAGTGCAAACGCCACCCCGGTGGCATCAAAAAACCATGCCCAGCGGGCACATGCATTACAGTAACCCTCTGGCAGTCTGGTTTTAAGGGATACGGCAATTAAAGGGTTAATCCAAACCATCAACTCTGTGAAACACACACAGAACACAGTGGTGGCGCTAGGGCGGGTCTTGACGGGGGTATAGCCCCATCACGAACTTGTTTAGCCCCGGCACAGCCCCCCCAAGGATTTCCAAATTATTTTCCTGTTTTTTAACTCTATGTGTCACTCTCCATTAACATTGAAAAATAAATATTAAAAACCTAAAAAATATGTGGCCTATAAACAATTGGTAATATGGGGAGGGGTCAAGCAACTCTTTGCAAGATGGTGAACATCAGTCAATTCACTATAGAGAAAGTGAAAGTAAAAAAACTGACGGCTAACGCTGCATTAATGGCGCATATTCTCTCTGAGACAACGAGAGACGAATCTATTTTAACATATTCTGATAACGGTATATAACTGTCTTAAATTATTCCCTTAATATTTATCTTGTGGCTCGTGTCAAGTGAAGTTGAGCTTTATTGTCATTCCGCTACATGTGGGGACATGCAGTGGAACGAGATGTCGTGCCTCACAGGACCACGGTGCTACATAAATACAGACATACAACACTATAAACCTATACACAACTAACCTACTGACAGATTTTGACTAAGTGTACTATATATAAATGTTTACCCTATACAAATAAAGATAAAAGATAAAAAATACAAACTATACGAATGCTTCACAAAATACTGAACATGTGCAGAGAGAAAAACATGCAAAAACATGGCGGCGCGACTGACGTTTGCGGAGGCCTCTGCGGACACCGGCTTTTCAGTGCAACAGTTATTACCCTGTAAATTAAATGGGCAAAAGAGACATGGTTGACAGATAAAATACCGGACTCTGGAGTTGAGCTAGTGGGGCTAACACTTCACAGAGCAGACAGAGTGACGTCATCAACTGGGAAACTCCGCGGAGGAGGTGTGGCTGTTTATACAAACAACTCATGGTGCTCGGATGCGAGAGTGATTCTGAAATCCTGTTCTCCAGATGCAGAGCAAATGGTTGTCAAGTGCAGACCCTTTTACTTACCACGCGAACTGACAGTTATTATCATCATTGCAGTGTATATCCCTCCAAGTGCTGAGGTTAAACAGGCAATGGGAGAACTTTATAATACAGTCAGTCAACTACAGACTTTGTATCCCGATGCAATTTTCATCATTGCTGGGGATTTTAATAAGGCTAATCTTAAGTCTATTTTACCTAATTTCCATCAACATGTTACTTGTGCAACAAGAGGGGAAAATACACTGGACCATCTTTACACTAACATCACAAGGGCATACACTGCAGCCCCCTTACCTCACATTGGCAGCTCTGACCACTTAACTGTACTACTTAGGCCTGCGTATAGGCCGTGGGTGAGAAGAGAGCCACCCACAGTGAAGAAAATTAGAGTGTGGCCACAGGAGGCCATTTCATCTTTACAAGGTTGCTTTGAATGCACACAGTGGAGCATCTTTAGGGATGCTGCAACATCTGGTGACTGTATAAACCTGGAGGAATATACAGAAGCTGTGCTGGGTTTTATAAACAAGTGCACTGATGATGTGACTGTTAAAAAATCTATCAAGGTGTACTCTACTAATAAGCCGTGGCTGACAGGTGAAGTTTGCTCCTTACTGAGGCTCCGCGACGCTGCATTCAGATCTGGTGACACAGTAGGGTACGCAAGAGCAAGGAGCAACCTGAAAAAAGGCATTCGCCAGGCAAAAAAGGCCTTTGGGATAAAACTGTCTATTCAGTTTACCAACAGCAAGGACACAAGGGGTTTATGGCAGGGATTTCAAATGGCCACTGGCCATAAACCTACAGCAAAGGCAATGGGCAATGATCCTTCTCTTCCTGATGACCTCAATGAATTTTTTTCACGGTTTGAGGTTAAGAACACTGGAGCTGCTCACATGCAGGAACAGCCTTCCGTTCACCAGGCATTGCAGCTGACAGTAGACAGCGTCAAGAGGGTCTTCACTAAGATCAACCCACGGAAAGCTGCTGGGCCTGACCATATCCCAGGTTGTGTGCTAAAAGGTTGTGCGGAGCAATTAAAGGATGTCTTTTGTGACATATTCAACATCTCTCTCAGCCAGGCCAGTGCACCCACCTGTCTAAAAAGCTCTATTATTATTCCACTTCCAAAAAAGTCCAATCCATCCTCAATGAACGACTATCGTCCAGTAGCTTTGACTTCCATTGCTATGAAGTGTTTTGAGCATCTAGTGATGAGTCACATCAGGTCTTGTCTTCCAACAAATCTGGACCCACTTCAGTTTGCGTATAGAGCAAACTGCTCTACTGAGGATGCCATCTCCACCCTGCTCCACCTCACACTGACACACCTGGAGAACAAGAACACCTATGCCAGGATCTTATTAATGGACTTCAGCTCAGCATTTAATACAATCTTGCCTCAACAACTGGTGGAAAAGTTGTTGTTGCTGGGTCTGGATTCAGGAGTGTGTAGGTGGATTATGAACTTTCTGACAGAGAGACGACAGACAGTCAGAGTTGGCAGTTTAACATCTAAAACAAAAATTGTGAGCACAGGTACGCCACAAGGGTGCATTCTGAGTCCTTTATTGTTCACGCTGCTGACATATGACTGTACTGCCAGTTTTAATAGTAACCATGTCATCAAGTTCGCAGACGATACCACTGTTGTTGGCCTTATTACCAACAATGATGAATCGGCATACAGGAAAGAGGTGGAGAAACTCACAGCTTGGTGCACAATGCACAATCTGGCCCTCAACACCAATAAGACAAAGGAGATGGTCATAGATTTCAGGAGGGCTGGTCAACATCACCATCTCCCTCTGACTATAAATAGCTCAGAGGTGGAGAGGGTCCAAAGTACCAAGTTTCTGGGGATCCATCTGACGGACAAGCTGACTAACAGAGATAACACCTCAGCTGTCATCAAGAAGGCCCAACAACGCCTTCATTTTCTACGCAGACTGAAGAAGGTGGAACTTCCTATTCCAGCCATGACCCTGTTTTATAGAGGGACAGTAGAGAGTTTGCTTACCTACTGTATTTTGTCCTGGTTCGGTAGCTGTAAAGCAGAAGAGAAACACAATCTCAGCCAGATTGTGAGAACAGCAGAGAAAATTATTGGTGTCTCACTGCCACAGCTACAAGATATCTACACAGAGCGCTGTGTGCGGAGAGCTGGTAGCATCCTGAAGGACTGCTCACATCCATTTTATGGATTGTTTTCATTGATGCAGTCAGGAAAAAGATACCGCAGCATAAAAACCAGAACAACTCGGCTGTTGAATAGCTTTCTTCCCACAGCAATTCGGCTGTTTAATCAGAGTTTGTGACTTTATATTTGTGGTTTATTCTTTTTAACATATTTAGAGTATTTTAAATAACTTTACTAGAATATTTATGCTTTAGTATTGTAAATAATTTTATGGAATTAATTATATGTATTTATATAATGCACTGAGTTGTAAGATGTGGACGTGTGAAACACAATCTCATTTCTGTGACACAGAAATGACAAATAAAGTATCAAATCAAATCAAATCAAAGAACCTAAAAAACATGAGAAGAAACATAGTAAAAAACGTGAGAAGAAACAGTTCGCGTTAAATAGGTTGTTTTTGAAAATTGGTGCATGAAATAAAGCTGCTCTGAATTTTCATTGATGACTGCAGTGTTATAATTATAGGCCTATAATTCATTGTATAAATTAATAGACCTGTTTTAATAAAAGGTTTTTAAAAATATTTTCAATGAGGAGTAAGCTAGCCTATTTTATTATTCTCACAGCGCATCATGCGGTGATGAGCTATGAAATTATTACGTGGCAAATAATTTCATGTAATTTAATAATAAAAGTAATCTAATAATAATAATAGGCCTAATAATAAGAAGAATGTAACAGGCCAACATTAATTGGAAATGCTAAATCCGCTTAATATTGCCAATTTTTGAAGCTTTTGACAATGGCCTATCTCTGGCTATCATCTACACATGATACGATGCAAATCAGCACGAGGAGGTTATCTCCTGCAATGTGTGCCCGTGTGGAAATAGTTTTATGAATTGTCGGCACTATCTATTGTAAATGGTTAGAATTTATGTTTTCCTAACAGTTGGCATTGATTGACTGACACTTGATGGTCAGAAAAAAATGACTAGATATGTGTAAAAAATAAATAAATAAAGATAACTTAAATAAATAACTAAATAAATAAAAGAAAACAATGAAAAAAGAATAAAATCACAACTTTCTTTCTTTTCTATATTCATAAATTATATTACTTTGTAAGTGTCATATTTGGCAGTTGGCATTAGAAGTTATATTACTAATAACAGTGGCATATGTGAAGTTTAATACCACAGGAAAAAAGTTAAATATGCCTTTTTCGAAGCTGCTGTATATATATAAAAAAACGATAGCTAAAGTCAGGCGTTCATTATTTATCTCAATTTAATTCGTTTTTTAGCACCCCCTCTGAATTGTTAAGCCCCCCCTTAGCACCCCCAACAAAAAATCCTGGAGCTGCCACTGACAGAACAATATATAAAACTTTAGTAACACTTTACAATAAGGTTTCAGTTTTTAACATTAACTATATTAATTAACATCAAGTATATAGTATTTCTTAATGTTAGTTAATATTCAAAACTTAAACATTATTAAAATTTAAAGTTTTATCTGTTAACATTAGTGAATGCACTGCGAATTTACATGAACATTTTGATGAACTAACATCAACAAACATTAATTAATGCTGTAAAAATATATTTTTCATTGGTAGTTCATGTTCGTTAATGCATTTACTAATGTTAACAAATGAGACATTATTATAGTGTTACCAAAGCTTTTAATGATTTATAAGCATTTTTTAACGATTTACTTTTCCATGAACTAACATGAATATTTTTTACTAACACAAATAAACAAGTAAAAATATATTGTTCATACATAGTTTATTTTAGTTGTAAGTTAACCGATGTTAAAAAAATCTATATTATTTAACTGTTAGTTAACATCAACAACAATTGTATACCCTTTATTAATTTTAATTAATATTAAGTCCAAAACGTATTAATACATTATTAAAATTTAAAGTTGTATAGTTTGAACATGACCATTTTTAATGAAAAAGATTAATAAATGCTGTAAAAATATTTTGTTCATTGTTTGTTCATAATATCAATGAAGAATTAACATGCTGTAAAAATATATTGTTCATTGTTAGTTCATGTTAGTTAATGCATTCCCTAATGTTAACAAATGAGACCTTATTATAAAGTGTTACTAAAACCTTTAATGATTCATAAGCATTTCATAAGCATTATCAATTTGTCAAATTATTATTTCCAGAACAAAAATTTATAAGACCACGTGTAAGTATCTTTAGATCTTTTTATGTTGTAATTAACATAATTATTAACCTAATTATATAAAATTATGTTGTCAGTGCCCTACAAATTAACTGGTTCTACGATTTTTTTTGTCCGTAAAACTGATAGAAAATGATAAGGCCTAAGACATTTCTTAAGCTGTGATGCCAAAAATAAAACCGTAAATAAATTAATAAATGCTGATTGTTTTTTTTTCAAGTGATTAAAGAGATGTTTAAAACTCTCTCTCTCTCTCTCTCTCTCTCTCTCTCTCTCTCTCTCTCTCTCTCTCTCTCTCTCTCTCTTCAATTCAATTCAATTCAATATGTGCTTTATTGGCATGACAATTGTTACAATGTATTGCCAAAGCATAGTGTTTACATTAAATATAGAACAAATATGTATTTAAAAAAATAATAATAATAATTAAAAATAAGTGAATAAATACATGCATGTATATATAATTAAACAAAATAGAACATTCATGAGATGATGTAAATTCAGATGAATATCATGTCACAGGATGTCATAGGTCAGTATCAAATGAGTGTCAAATTAGTATTTGCAGCACAAAAATGTATAAGTCACATAAGATACATAAACACATTTATATATTTTTAGATCTTTTTATGTTCTAATTAACATAATTATTAACAAAAGTATATACAATTATGGGTAACATTTTATTTTGATGGTCCCTTTTGAACATGCTGTTGACACTAAGTAATGTTGCAACTACATGCCAACAAACTCTCATAAGAGTATTAGTAGACTGTCTACTTCATATCTACTAACTCCTTATTGTGTTGATCTCCCAACAGATATTCTACTGACTATAAGTAACTTTGTTTAAAAGTCTCTCTCTCTCTCTGTCTCTCACCCTCTCTCTCTCTCTGTCTCTCACCAACCCACCTCACTCACCCTCACACTCAACATACACACACACACACACACACACACACACACACAAACACCCCCCCCACACTCATAGAGAGTAGAGTGTGATCAAATGTCTGATCGTTTTTGAATTTTCTGCTATCCATAGTGTATTGTAAATTCATGGAATTAATCACATTTCCTCAGAATGACTTGTTCTGTGTATGTAATTTTTTATGAAGTGTTTGGAAGCTGCTCTTTAAAGATAGAAAAAAAATAGTGCTATCTTTTTTTTACTGTTACTTTAATGAATCACCATTGCCACACCGTTCAAAATATCCTAAATCCCTTCACAATTTAACATCTTCAGCATATTGGCATCATGTTCAAAAAGTTTGGTGTGAACTACTTGTTTCTGCTTAGAGGAGTATGAATTTATTTACAACCTGATCTTTCAAAAACCCACATTAAAATAAATGTAGCTGACTTTCTGTTGGTCGTAGCTAATGACTGTAAATTAGAAAGTTGTCCAGCTTGATTAGATCAATATATGTACTGAGTTTGGTGTCTGTAGCTAAAACTAACCCCCCCATTTTTGACAAAAGGTGGCGCTATAGAGTGCCTCTTCCACGCTCGTTTATGAGATTTTTCCAGTGTCAAACTATTATTAATACTGATATGTTTTGTTGAGTGTCATGAAATTCTAATCATGTTATCTGCCTCAAAATCACCGGAAAAGAATATTAAGGTTTGACACGTTGCCATGGCAACAGTATTTTAGATATCAATATTCCTTTCACAGTTTTACATCGGCCGTGTTTTGACATTATTCTGATGAAGTTTGAAGCAAATCGATTAAAAATAAGATGCTGAATTAAAAGCATTTTGAAAATGACACTCTTCCTGCTGCCATTTGGTGGCACTATAACTTTGACTCCTAATAGTCACATCTATAAGATCGGCATCATACAACGAACAAACCACTGAAGTTTGATCAAAATCAGACAATGTATGTGGCTGTTATTAGACGCTTCCTGTCTCTCATTTCTCGCCATAACTTCATCGCTTCGCCACGGGCAAACCATTCGAGATATCAAAAATATCTTCGCAATTTAGCGTCCCCAATGTCTTGAGATCATGTTCACCGAGTTTGGTGGCAATCGGTTGGTAATCCTCAGAGGAGTATATCAAATTCCAGAGCATGCGCCTTTTAAACAGCCGACTTCCTGTTGGGCGGACCCTATGACATGCAGTGTGAAAGTTGTTCAGCTCAATGAGATCTATATGTGTACTGAGTTTCATATGAATACGAGCAAGTATGTGTGAGCTATACATCAAGTTTTCTGACTGTGTTCCAGGGGGCGCCGTAGAGCTCGTAGAGCGGAAAGAGTTTTTGACCATGTTAAGGCCCCCAAAAAGCCCTGGCTAGTCTAAAAAAAATAAATTAAAAAAATAATCCTGAAGAAATCAATAGGGCCCTGCACCTTACTGGCTTGGGCCCTAATAAACGGAGCAATTCCAATAGGGTCCTCACAACATCGGTGCTCGGGCCCTAATAATTCCTACAAAAACAATAGAGTTTCAGCACTATGTGCTTGAACCCCTAATAATAATAACAACAACAACAACAACAACAACAATAATAATAATAATAATAAAGTCCAGGTTGTAAAATGTTGCATGGTGAAGCTCTTCAAAAACAACCACAACCACAACAAAAACCTTTTAACTTGAAAACAATTGGAAAATAATAACTCAGATGAGATAAGACTGCAAAATGGTGTCAACTGATATCATTGGCAGAAATAGGTGATTGAAATGATCATGTTATTTGAGAAAAAATTGTAAAAACTAAGGTGACTTCATCCATCACGCACCAGTTGTTGAATTTGAGGGGCAGAATGCCACACTAAGCCTCATTCTTTCCAGTGTTCTGAGTGTTGTGATCTCTGTACCTTTGTAACTATGTGTGGATTGCCTTATGCTGCTACCTCAGGCTTTTAAACTATAGATAGAATTGATCCAGTAAGCATACAGCACACATGCTAGAGTCTGTGCAGTGCATTGTGGGCTGCTCTATGAGCTTTGCACCTGTTCCTGTCCTGGATCTACTGACAGTATGTGAAAAGCAATAGCATCCTGCTGCAGACTCACAGCAGCATACATGACAGCTGTTTCAGGACAGCAGTGCCAGGCCAACAGTCTAAGTGGAAATGATAGCCTCATTGAACTTAAAGTTAGTGGTGCTGTCCTGAAACTGCTGTCACATATGGCACTATGGGACTACAGCTAGACATTTATTATGGAACCTTGGCCTGCAGGTCTAGGCCAAAGTGTCTCATTAACTGAACATTTTTTAGTACATACTAGTACTTGTGAAATGCACACTAGTCCAATGAAGTTTGTGTACTTATGAAAAAGGAGAAGTAGGCAGACCTACTGCCTACAGACCATTAAGTCCTTCATTTTTTTTTCTTTCTTTTTTCACTTTTCTAATTAATTAACTCATTTCTAATTAATTCAAGAGACCTCGTTACAACTCTGAGCATGCTTGACACATAAACAGAAACCAAATGCCAACTGTATTTCATGTCACATTGTAAACAAGGTCAGCTTGTGAATAGATTTGCCTCATGATATAGCCTAAAACAGGAGCAACTTGCTTATTGTTGATTGATTAAAATGAAGGGTGAAGAAATATTGTCATGAGTATCTTCTGATTCAGTGTGATCAACCCCCTCTGCTGACTATTTACACATTTTTTTTAGTCTGAATACAATTCTGTCAGACTACATATTCAGCTTATATGATCACTAGGGGTTCAAGCATGAAGGGCTGCAATCCTATTGCATTTGTAGGATTTTTTATTTATTTTTATTTTTTGGATTTGTAGGATCATTTGTTTGAAATCTGATTACACTTTAATTAGTACAAACTGGGCTACAATAATATGTGAACAGCATGAATGTACATGTTTGTGTTTTTGGTTAGTGAAAAACTATTTTTAAATCACTGAAATAAGGCCCTAAAACACATACACATACATTTGTTGACAAGACTTTTGAGAATTGGATGTCGTAGACTAGAGTTTTTGCCACAAAATGATGTGAAAATCATCATGTTTACTCTTTCATAGAAGACAAAATATTCATTTAACATTTGTAAGACATGTTTTGTGATAGAATGCCCTTATGCGAGGGAGTGAGAATTAGGGTTGGGTACCGTTCACATTTGAACCGGTACCAGTACCGGTATCGGTACCTGAAATTCAGTACCGGTACCCAAGGGTACCTTTTTTCGGTACTTTACTCTCTGTGTAATAACATAAAGATTTATTTCAGTGAAAAAATAAGTCCAAAACTCTCAATTTCAACATTTTGAACAATAGGGCCCTACAATTTTTTTTTTCTTTTTTGTCTTCCAGAAATTTTTGTGTGTTTTATTTTTTTCTAATAATCAAATGAAGGCATGAAATATTTATTTATTTTTAATCAAATGAAAATTAAACCCTTTTATTTTTTTTGCAAACAAACAGAGGTTTACTGTTAAAATCAAGGTTATTATAGTTTTGAAATTTTAAATTTGTTTTATTTTAATATCGTTTTCAAATTTGCTATAAAATTCAGTTTAGTTTTATTAGTTTCATTCATATTTTTGTTAGTTTTTGTTTAGTTTTTATTTTGTGAACACATTTTTATTTAGTTTTTATATAGTTTAGTTTCAGTTTTAGTTTAAGTTTTAATTAAAGTTTAGCAGAATCAACAGATCACTTCCAGAGCAAAGGCCAAAGAAAGACTTAGGAATAATTAGTAAGGCAAACATTTAGCGACACAAAATTAACGCATGCTAAGATGGATTAGATGGTAAAAGTAAACAAATATACACCAAAGGAAGGAGTCAGGCCTTTTTAGTAAATAAATCTACACAAGTTGTGCTTAATGTCATATCTAATGGTGTGTTGAAATATTTATGAAAATAAATGTAGCCTAATTTGGTTATATTAGATGCCTTTTTTCTTATGTTACCATATTTATGATATTGTAACTGTCGTGTCTTGCTCACTTTTCCGCCGCGTAAAAATACATAACTGTGTCTAATGAAATTCAATAATAACGGCAATCATATTTAACAATAAAGGCTCATATTTGAATATGTTATTTTCTTTATTTATGAAGAATTAATAGCGTGTGCATGATGTGATATAGCCTATGCATGTTTGTTCGAAAGCCTGGCAGAGTGATCACAAGATGCTAGAAGTTTTGTATTGTTTACAGAAAGATGCGTTCTCATCTTTTTTTCTGTTAATTATCACGTTGCGCTGCATGTCTGTTTATCTTCAAAGCACCAACTTAGAATGCCTAATGTTGGTTTGATTGCTTGTGTTACACGAGCAAATGAATAAGTTTGCCTACCTGATGTTGTAGATTAATGCGGGTGCAGTTCGGCTCGCGACTCGCGGTCTTTGTCAAAAAGGTTCAGGTCTGGTACAGAATTAAATTAGTGCTGCTGTGGGATAACGGGTCGGGTGTTCTGTTAAGTACTGCTGGTGCATGTTTACCAAACAGGACCCGTACAGGACTCTGCTTTAAACCGCTTTGCGTCTCTCTGTCAGATAACCCCATGCACTTGATGCGCCATTTACAGGTGTTTCCCTAAACTGTCAAACAGCTCATATATTTTTCTGCCAAGGGGTGAGAACGTAATAATTACGAAAACGATTATTTATTTTTGTTAATTATTATTTTATTTCAGTTAGTTTTTCAATAACTGTTGTTAGTTTCATTTCGTTTAGGTTATCAAATATTTTGTCATTTTTATTTTATTTCAGTTTACGAAATTGTTTTTTCATCAATCGTTTTCGTCTTATTTTTAGTTTTCATTTACGAAAATAACCTTGGTTAAAATTAATCAATGGTAGAAAAAATGTGTGAATATTCCTTTAAAAAAGTTTTAATAATAATTGTATTTTTTCTACACTTAAGTGGTTAATGTAGTTGTAATAATTATTTGTATCATTTAATTGTTTTATTTAAATTTGACAGTAACTGGAATATATAAAGACGTACATTATACTGTACAAAAGTAATACAAGAGTAATATATTTATCTTACATGTTAAACCGCACTTTTATTTTGACAGGTTGCCGTGAAGTTTCTGTGTGTATACAGTATGCTAGTTTTCTGAAATGAAATGGTAAAATTCTCATGAAGTGACTCTCACAGCCTGTAAGTGTTCATGTCGTCGTTATGTAGTGAGATGCAGAGTCCGAAAATCACTGCGAGTTCAGTGTGCTTCAGTATTTGTATTTCAGTATAGAGGCTAATGGAACATGCAGGATTCATATTTAAACCGTCTTTTTGCGTTTTAATATTCAGCATACACTAGTTCATATCGCGATTCGAATTAAGTGACAGACCTTCTTTTATTCATCCAAAAATTGACGAATTCCGTGGCATTCCGCGCTTTAGAGTAAATTCCGTTTTTATGAATGGACTCCGCCGTTGTAACAGTCGATTATGTTCCCCTCGGAATGTCTGTTCCCCTTTACGCAATCATACTACATGTCTTGCGTAGTTGCCTAGTTACCATACGTACTATCAGAACGAACGTACTCATGAAGCACAACTGGATGTACGGGAAGCAAAGTAGTTCTAAAAGTATCGTGTTTTCTCCGAAACTTGGAAATGGATTTAAGAAGCAAGGTTTTTCCCCAACTTACAACCGATTTAAGCGTAATCTTTGAGGCTTTGGTTATTATGCAGAAGTGTCTAGCACAAGCCTATTTGAAACACAATGTCTGTCTGTTTTTAAATGTCACTTAATTTTGAGTGAAATAAACAAAGAGACAAATTTTGCAGAAGGTGTAACAATTTACAAAAGAAAAAGACTACAAAAACAATGGCTTTAAAATTCAGTTTGATTTATTGCAAGAAAAGCATTTGTATTCTTTTTCTGTGGATGGATTATTAACACAACCCATATGGAACCATCGCCCACAGTCATCACAGGAAATCTGTAAAAATAATAATAAAAAAAATGTTAGCAACATTGTCAGCAATTGTGCTAGTTTATTCATTAATATTCCACACCAATTTAATAAATAAGTAAATAAAAATAAAAGGTTACCCAGAGATCATCTGCATCCGAATCATCAAATGTTTCTGCTTCCCCACAAAAGTGACACAGGTCACTTAGGTCATCTAGGAGGTACAGTACAATGGAGAGGGTATGATTTTTTTAGGTCAAATTTTCAAAACACTAATGAAAGTGATGCACATCAAAAGGCATGTCAATAACATTAATGGTTAAAAAAAAAAAAAATACCAGATTGGTCAAGCAGTGTTGATGCAATCTCCAGTCTGAGTTGTGCTATGTCTTGTGGTGCATTGGAGAAGTCAATGTTGGTATTTTGCAGAATATGTTCTGCAAACTGAAAAAAAGTTTAAAGAAAAAAAAATTATTAAAAACATCCTCCTATTTCAATGAACATTTCATATGTGCCATGTCACACACCTTCAAAGCAAACACACCACATGACGTAGCATCCATCTGACGTGGATGAGACGGACTTTCACACACCCAGTGTGAAACTGGAATTCCCTTTATTCTCATCATTGCTCTACAAACAGATTTTTCCCTTCTTTCAATCATACACAACTTCCCAAAAACACTACATCGGATTGGCGAATTAAATACCTTGTTGTTTCCAAACACCTTTTCTTCTTGATGTCAGACTCTCCAAGTGGGTCAAGCAGAATGTTTTTTTTTTTGGATGGGTATAAAGCCTAGGTAACATGCAAAATTCCCAGACATCACAATAAGGGAATATTAGTGCAAAAATAAACATTTTAAGGGGATAAGGGACAGCTCAAAAGAAACTGTTCTCCACCACAAACACTTACAACTAAAAACCAATGGTGACACTCATTTACAATGCCCACTATGACCTCATAGTTTGCTGGATCCACCTGAAAATAAAAAGAAATCAAATGTATTATCTACACATTGCTAAACAAAGCATCCAAGGCCTTTTATAATTTTTTTACACATGGCCAGAAAAAAAATGAATATAAACATTAATAAATAAAAGCATTAATACAACAGACCTTGAGTCCCCGATATTTTCCATTCCACATGGCTGTCATAGCAAATGTGTCCATATGGAATGCTTTCTCTGGTGAAGTCAAGTTGTGCTGCTTCACTTTCAGTCTCAGATATGCATTTATTACCTTGGCAAACATTGGAAAATGAAACCTTAATTCAAATTATTAATACATTACATGAAAGCCTTATCTGACACACCAAAAAAAAAAAAAATACACATCAATAAAACATATACCTCACTCTCCAACTCCTTCCCAGGGCCGATCTGTAAAATATCTTGGTAAAATAACTTATAGGGTCCCACTTTGGACAGCAGTACATGACTGTCATTTCCAGCCCAGGCACTTTTGATACCTACAGAAAAACAAAGCACACACCACCTGATATATTATAATTCAGACAAACATTGATCGATTACAACATGTGATTTTTCATCAGCACTTACAGCTATGTACTGCATCCTTGGTGTCAGCTTGTATAACTGTTGCCACTGTAGTAGTGTGGGACACAGGAGAGGAAAGTGGCATTGATAAATCCAGTGGAGACAGGGAAGAGGATGATTTGGGGGAGACATGGGGAGGAAGCTTTGGTGCCGTTGGTGAGGATGGAGGTGATGGTGGGGGCTGCTTTTCTTTAGTGATGGTGAGGTCTACAGGTGTAGGTGAAGGGTGTTGTCCAGTTTCTTGATGTGGTCTTTTAAGTTGGGGTTCATGTAGAATAAGTCTGTGGGGTAACCGGGGTGTGTTTTCTTTAAAGGATTTAAGGTGGTCTGTACTGATTTTGGGGTATATGAAACCCTTCTCATCCCTCAGATCTGCGCTCTTGTCTTTTAGATGTATAATTTCATATGGTCCCAACCAGCTGCGCTCAAGCTTGCCCCCCTTCCTCTGCTGGGTCCTTATGTTTTTCCGTAGGACCTTTTGGCCTACAGAGAACGGTGCCTGATTTGCCACCCTCTGTCTCCGCTCCTGTTTTTTTTTCATGTTCTCTTTTACTATGTGGTCCATTTTCTCCTTGAGAGAAATGGCCCCTGACACAGTGTCCTCTGCTATCACGGACTCCACTGTGCTGTTGACCTTTTGGGAAATATAGAACATTGAAATTATGTAATCAATTTGTAATTGAAACATTCATTTTTATTGAAGAATGTACATTATTTCATACCTCAAACGTCTCAGGCACCTCACAAGGATATCGTGCCTCCATGCCAAACATTAAGAAAAACGGGGAGAACCTAGTTGTCAGCTGAGTCTTGGTTCTTAGACCAAACATTACTGCATCTAGGTACTCATCCCATTTTTCAGGTCGTGCATCCACGAGTTTACACAAGGCTCTAGAGTCAGAACCAAGAGGAGTGGAAAGTTATCAGTATAACCAATTGGAAAGCCAAGCAATATTACCTTGAATATAGTATTCCCACAAAGCCACCTGTTAATAAAGGTTCACCTCTGAATGGTTCCATTTAGTTTTTCCACGAGCCCGTTAGTTTGTGGATGATATGGGGCACAGAGGCTTCTTTCCACACTGAGGAAGGCACAGAGTTCTCTATTGATCTGTTTGAAAAACATGCATAAGGTTTGTAGGATTCTGATTTGCACAAAACATTTAAGGTTCAATGCATATTTTATGTACACAATTTTACCATGCATACAAAATTTGGTTCATTCAGCAAGCTACAAACCTGGTTCACAAACTCAGTGCCTTGGTCAGTGAGTATCCTCTTTGGTGCTCCAAACCTGTAAAAGAAATTGATGATGCAGCGAGAGACAACTGCAGCAGATTTATTGGGAATCGCATAGGCCTCTGTCCATTTTGTGTAATAGTCAACCAGGACACAAATGTACTCGTTGCCTTTGTTGGTCCTGGTGACTTTACCCACTAGGTCCATACCTAGCAGTTCCAGTGGCTTGTCCACCTTAAAGTTAAAAGAGCACAACAAATACATTTAAATTCTGTGACCATATTCTGTGACACATTCTCTTTGAATGCCTGTGAACAAGCTTACATACACATATTGGGATGTACTTGGGCTCCTGTTTGATGGACGGCCTACTAAACTGGCACTGGGCACACTGCAAAACCTGATATTCAGAAAGAAGCACATGAGAAATGCAATTCGAAAACATAATCCATTTGTATCCCATGGAAAAGTTGAAAGGAATAATTTTATATTTACCCATTTATCAATGTCCACCCCCATTCCAGGCCAGTAAAATCGGGCTGAAATGGCAAGCTTTGTCCTTTCTGTTCCACAGTGTGCTCCATAGGGGCTGGCATGTAATTCTAAAAAGATTTGGTTGGCCTCTTTTTGCCCAACAACCACTTTTCTTCTCAACTCCACATTGTTTTTTAAGGAAATGTGGTAAAGTTTGCCATCTATTAAAACAGCATTATTGTTAGCAACATCTATAATAATAATTAAACAACTATTAAAGATGTTCTGAAGGCCCAATGCAAGAAATAGGCCCATTTAAAATTATATTAAAGAACAGGTAATTTTTAACATTGTAATTGTTGTAAAGTCAATTTAGTATAGTTTATTGACAAGTATTAATTTTGTATCAAGTCTTGGTATAGATCTATATCTCACTGTCAGTATATGGATATCACTTAGAGTAGTTTGCTTACCATCAACTTGGAAGTTGTTAGAACGTCTGCGAATGACATATTTTTGCTCTTTTTTAATGTCAAATGGGTAAATTCCTTGAGTTTTATAATTGAAAATTTCCTCATACATTTTTGGATCCATTGTTTGGATTGTAAGAAAATGCCAGCAAGAATAGAAATTCAAGTGACAGTGTGGCATGGTCATATCCCCAATTTATAGCTCTTGATTAACTTCTTTAATTGATTTCATTAGTGTCCTATTAAATTAGGCTATGTGTCTAGTTACTATAATAGCTGTGTAGCCTATTTACCCTTGCATCTTGTATTGAGACCTTCTTGTGACAATTTTGTTAAGTGTTCAAATTCAAAATATGCCATTAAATTATCATTTAGAGGACTGATAGATTAAATATTATAATGTATTATATATAGATATGAGGCATCAAGTTTAGATGTTTGCACCGACAGTTTAGGCTAAATTGTATATGCAAAATTCAACTGCATAAACTCAGACATTAGACAAAAACAAAGGAACAATTGCAAGAATAATAAAAACCACAGAACATTAACGGGATCGTGAGAATAATTTTATTATGCTGCATTGTAGCAAGACATTTGAAAGTTGCGCCAACATTTTGTCCCCTTTCGCTTTCCGTACATCCAGTTGTGTTTTGGTGTATTTTCATGCTGCAGTGTTGCCAAATCCACAGTCTATTTTCCGCGGAATTGGGCTACTTTGGGCCAATGTTTGATGAACAATTTGTTCGGGTTTATTAAGCAGACCTGGCAACCCGCTAAGCAGACACGCTTCGTCAAGGGGGAACAGGAATTCCAGAGGGGAACGGAATCGACTGCTACACCGTCCTGTCCGCGTTTTCGCGGAAACCATATGACCCTAGAAATGCAAGCACACTTCAGAACATTTGGGTTTGCCCTGTGTTGTGTTTTAAAGAGTTGCAGGAGTGACATCATGTCACAGGGTCTCTCTCTCTCGTATGCGCCCAAATGCATTCTCAGGTACCGAAATTGGGTACCGAATGATTTAATGTGAATCGATACTCGGTAGTACCGACGCAATTTGGTATGTACCCTTAAAAGTACCGAGTTTGGTACCCAACCCTAGTGAGAATGAACATGAATATTTAGTGATTCACACCTGCGAGACAAAGGGTCTCCCCTAATGAGCCATCAGTCAGTAATGTGTCTGTGAAGCAGGTAACAAAGAATGTGAGGAGAGTAAAATAATGGGGATTTGTATTTGTGTTTGATTTAACAGTATAATCAAAATGTACAGTGAAGGTCAAAGACACATTGTTGAGCACATTGATATAACCACAGAGATGTGAACAGTAAGACACCTTTCTGTCATTGCTGAAACAGATCCTGTTAAAATGTTGAAACAAGTAAACCTAAAAAAAAAAAAAATCTTTCCCTTTATCTTCTCTCCTTCCCTTGCTAGCTTGTACTTATTTGAACAATGACTGAGACTTGGTGTTACGAGCACTTCCTCTGTCTGATTGCCTCTTCAAGATGAATCGCTTTATGTATTCCCCAATTGTAAGTCACTTTGGATAAAAGCGTCTGCCAAATGACTAAATGTAAATGTAAACCTTACCTGGTATTTTCAGTGTCTGCTGCTGCTTTCCATGGATTCAATAAAAAAGAAAAAAAAAACGCACCATCTTCAGTAGTCATGGAGGTTATTTTACCATATTTTATGTAAAACATTAGCCCAATGTAGTTCTGATGTTGGTACAGCACTGTCAGAGAAGTAAAGTCTTCAAGGTAGCTAGTCACCAAAAAAAAACAATAACAAAACAATTAACAAACCTTCTGTTAGCATGTTGATATAGGAGAAAATATTATCACATTAGCAATCACTAATTTTGGTCACGCGAAACTCCTAAATGAATGAATGAATTAATAAAAAAAACATGATTTTATAGTCATAAACACAAGCATGATTTGTACAATACAAAAACATTTTATATCTGGAAAACTAAATTATTATTGTTAAGCACGTCATAAACATCTACATATATTCACGAACAGAGTCACAGTAAAGTTTTATCTAAACATTCTTTAGTGTTACATTGTAAACACTCTTATTACTTTTATATTGTATTGTATTGTTTTTTTTATTTTATTTTATAGAACATTAAACAAAAGAAAGAAAAAAAATCCTGGCATCGTGAGACTTTTTCAAATAAAATAATGATTACTTCAGCCAGAAATGTACTTTTACTATGGTAAAATAAATATTCAGTGATATCTTCAAAAGTTTTGGCGCACTTTTTTATAGTGTTGATATGGCAACTAGTAAATACCATAAATTTGGTTATGCTAGCATGTGTGGAAGTATATAAGCCACGTGTGATACAACTAACTAGGGTTGGGAACTGTTCACATTTGAACAGGTACGTTACCGGTATCGGAACCTGAAATTCGGTACCGGTACCCAACGGTACCTTTTTGCGGTACTTTACTCTCTGTGTAATAACAAAAACATTTATTCAGTGAAAAAATAAGTAAAAAACTCTCAATTTCAACATTTTGAACAATATGGCCCTACAATTTTTTTCTTCCAAAAATTGTGTTTTATTTTTTTCTGATAATCAAATGAAAATGAAACCCTTTTATTTGCTTACTTTTTTATTACTTTTACTGTTAAAATTAATACATCGTAGAAAAATTGTGTGAATATTCATTTAAATTTTTTTAATAATAATTGTATTTTTTCTACAATTAAGTGGTTAATGTAGTTGTAATAATGATTTTTATCATTTAATTGTTTTATTTAAATTTGACAGTAAATGGAATATATAAAGACGTACATTATACTGCACAAAAGTAATACAAGAGTAATATATTTCTATTACATGTTAACCTGTTAACCAGCGCCCCCCATATTGGGAATCACAGCTGAAAATGACTAACTAACTTAAAATGGTAACAGTTCCTGACTTCAGTGTGCCACACACACAATTTTGGTGTCTTTGGAAAGAAGAACCTTTGGGCCTTACAATCCAGAGTTGATAATGCTCAAAAATATAAAAAGTTATAGACACTGAAGTGCCTTGATAAAAATTGTACCACACTGATTTTTTTTTAAAATTCATATAAAAATACATGAAATCAGTCCTGCAGAAATCCAGAAAAGTATTTATTTATTTATTTATTTTTTAAATCACGGCTAGATGCGTGGTTCTTTTTCCCTTCTTTTTATTTTCTAACAAATTCTTACTAGCTTTTAAATTGTAATGTTACAAGATTTTGACAAGTATCTTATGCTGTTGTTTTAACAATCGCCCTCTGATATTTATTTATTTATATAGACCACGGTAAGTCGGATCAGCTCTATTTTATTTAACTTGTAACAAACACTAACTTTTAAAAAATGTAACATAGAAAAACAACTGTGTTGTTTGACGAACATATGTAATGCTATTTGTTTTAGATGAGCGAATGCGCTCACCTCTACTTCTTTTTATTTAACTTGTAACAAACTCTACCTTTTCCTAAAATTGTTTTAACAACACTACCTCATCTTGACTTGTTTTACAGGGAAAAAAACAGTCATTGCTCATTTTACGTATAAGTTTGATGTTTTTTATATAATTTTTATCACCCCTTATCAATAAAATTGTTGACACAGTCGCCCTACTATCTCTCTAAGGGTTCACTCAAAACAAGGCGAATCCACTTTTAGCTATTATGTCACCAGCAGTTGGAACCACAGTTTTTAATTTTTTTACATTCCTTGTTTTATTGTTGTGATTATATTTGTATGATTATCTTAATTCATTTTATATGTAAAGCACTTTGAGTTACCATTGTGTATGAAATGTGCTATGTAAATAAACTTTGCCTTGCTTTTCCTATAATGCCTAAAAAGCAGTGGTGTAGTGGTGCCCGGAGAAGTGGGTATACTCTTAATTTATGCCCCCAATTTTTTTTTAAACGGCCCTGCAAAGGATGAAACAGTGACATGTAAAACTAGTCTTGCATATTTAGTTCACTATTGTAATATTTGCACACTGTCACTTAACTTCTGCTGCTTGAGTAACGATCATTATGAAAATAATATTATCCACAGAAGAGGTGCAGATTTTGCAATAAATAATTAAAATAAATAAATGAATATATAAATAGACTGTAGCAACTGACATTTTGTCAGAACCTCTAGTAAATTGTATATTTTGTTTAGTTGTCTGTTCAGAATTGTAATCTCATTTGAAACAAACAAAAAAATTGTGATTCTCAATCATTTCAGAAGTGAGGGGGACAGAAATGTCAAATATAATAACTTTTTTGTCTAATTGACAGATTTTATTACGATTATTTATTAATTATTACCTCTTGCTTTTAATTGGCTGAGAAATCACACTGCTTGTGTAATATTATACATAACCAATAATTTATAATATTTTTCCTGTATTTTCCTAATGACAATTTTATGATTTGTTTAGCCTATATATACTACATTTTCCCCCCATTTTTATCACAGAATAAGGCAGAATATATATTTTATAGCCTAGTAGCCAGGGCCGCATTAACACCGTAAGGGGCCCCTGGGCTTTACCTCTTGAGGGGCCCTTCATCAACGAGGACTACAGTCTACATTCACTCAATCTTGATAATCACAAAGCGCGAGTCATCAGCCTTTAATTTTGAAGTAATAAATGCCATTAACAAAACATCCAAACCTAAAGGTCTGTCATATAAAATATACACAAATATCACTGCATGAACTACACATATGCACATAGTCGGACATATTTTACACAGATAGGCTATCTAAAAATGTGTAGCATTTAATTGTGTTAACGTTGGTTAAATTCATTATGAACTAACATTAAGTTAGGAACAGTGCATGAAGGTAAATTAGTGAAGGTAAATGTAGCCTACACCTTCACAAAACAGTCTGTGCACTTCTGATTTACCTTCACAGATATGTCTTTCTGCTTGTGGATCTTCGCATTTTTTCTAAATCACTAATTTAAATTTTTAATGTACTAACTAATGACTGAAACCTTTGTAACGAGCTGCAGTAGCAAAGTTTTTAAGTGTTTACCATCAAAGTTGTATTTTAGCCTTTTTATTTAGGCCTACAATTAAGGCCAAAGGCTGGACAATAAGGACTGCCCAATCAGATGGCCTGGTGCCAGTTTTAAGCCTTGCCGACTTAAACATTCAAGAGATTTTTAAGCATTAAAGGGCAAGAAGACATGAAAGGTAGGTCCACTCAGTAGCCTATGTTCTGTGTGCACATAGAGCCGCGCGTCTCAGCCAGCGAGACCCAAATTGCATTTCTTTCCACAACTTGCCCTTGAACAGAAAAAAAACATACAAGCAGGGCCGCTGCTGGCCAAATGGGTGCCCTAAGCAGGATTGTATTGTTGTGCCCCCTCCCTTAAATATTATGGAAGTAAAAAAAAAATGCATCTACTATAGGGGTCAAAATAGAACTTTAATAAAATATAAAAGTAAATAAATAAATAAATTGTGTTATTTACAAATTACAGTTGTAGCTCTAGACAGTTACCTATGGCAGTAATACAGTTGTCTGATTGATTTTATGGTCTCAAGCATTCAGAAATCACGCAAAAGAAAATTAAGCAGTTTTACTACGAAAACCATGGTTCATTTTTGTAAGGGTTGTGATGTCCACATGTTTTTTGTTGAAGAAATTATAGAGGCTGTGTCATCTATAGCAAAAAGGTGGCCAAAAATGAAAGATTAAGTGGATATTTGAATTAAATGTTTGGTCAATAGTCTATTAAACAAGGATATGATCGTACTGTAAGTATAACAGCAGGCCTTAGGCTCCCTTTACAGGCATTTCTAACATGTAATGCCGAAAAAAGCAATAGACACCATCACAAAATGTGTAATGGTTTTTCTGGTTATAATGGGACTTGTATTAGTTTTAAAGGAAACTGTAATGGACCCTGTAGGTCTCTACTGGTAATTGGTCACCTTCTATTGGTGGCTTGTTAAAACCAATAAATAATGGAATATGTCCCAAAACACACTACAGAAAACCATTTTTTAATGGTTAAAAGTTGATGGTTTGTAATGGTATTTGTGATTTATTTGTGATGGTATTAGAATTTTCGGTGATATTGTTTTTTTCAGCAGGGTTGCCTCATTGTTTTTATATAATGCATTTTAAGTCATTTTAAAGGTTGTTGTTGGTTTAGGTTTGTTTTTATAATGACAAAAAATATTATCTTAATACTTCTTTGTATATTATTATTTGAAGTAACAAAACTATGGTTAATTTTCGGATACATGGCTGCAAGAACCATTATTTTTTTTTTTTTTTTTTTTTTTTTTTTTTTTATTTGTGTTAAAACCATGGCTAACTTTCGTAAGTGAACATGGAAACTTGTTCAAATGTAAAAGATGCTTTGGAGATCGTGAAATTATTACCGACATTAAAAAACGTTATTAACCTCAACACCCAAAGTCTCACGGGATTATGAATGTAGCCTTATCTGAAAGTGAAGCTCGTTTTCATCTTTTTTGTTTTGATTTTGTTGTAGTTGTTTTCTTTACTTGGCACCAGATTGCTGATGTCTTTTTACGGGCATAGTTGTCTATCAATTATGATCATTTGAATTCAGCTGCGAGCGGTTGCAGGCGCGGGAGCAGGAATGGTGCGCCAATTTCTTTTAATTTTTTTTTTGAGCAACTGGGATGGAGCCCCCCTGGGATGTTATTTTACATTTGATTATTCCGTTTCTGTACATGAACATCTACAAACTCCAAAACGTTTTTTTTTATTTTTTTTATCTTTGTTCTATTTGTTTGTGCTATTGCTTATAATTTGTTCATTTGTTCTTACTGACTGTTCACTTGTCTTCAGTTGGAATCGAGAATTGTAAAATTGAACTGGTATCTATAAATTTGGTATCAAAAACAATGATAACAAAACTATTTTTTTTTTTGGTGGCAGGGCAAGTAAAAATTAAAACCACTGTTGAGCCCTTATGTCCAAATCACATATGTGACCCGTGCTGTCAAAATGAGTCGGAATGTGCATTCATTTATAAAAGTGATTTTTACATTTGATTATTTGTTTTTCTTACTTGAATGCTTGTTGCTTTGTTTAGGTGCAAAATGAAAAAAAAAGTAATGCATTTGTTTCTTTCTTATATTTGTTCTACTTTTTTTTTTAGAAATGTTGTTTTATAATAACAAAGATAAAATAAAAAGAAATAGCTTTATTGTGGTTATTAATATATTACTGATCATTAAGAAAAGAATTGGTGGAAAAGATGCAGCGTTGCTAGGTGATTTTGCTTTGGAGCCTTCAGAAAACTCTGAACACTGTTTTCCTCAGAATTTACTTTGACTTCATCGACTTCAAACGGCTGTCAGTCATTTTTCGTTAGATTCCAACAAATCTATATCATTTTGAAGGTCTTTTTGTTATAAAAAAAAACAAACAAAACAAAGATGCAAATTAAAAAAACAGTAGAGCAAATACAAAATAGGCCTATGAAAAATGGAATTAACAGTCCTTTACTTTTTTTCCATTTTGCATATAATTTACAAAATCATAAGAATAATACAGAAATTGAACACTCAAATGTAAGTAGGCTGTAATCATTGCGTATTCTTTAGTGTATTAATTACAATTAATAAAGAAAAAAGTTATTCAGTCAAGAGCAGTGAGTAATTCGCTCTTTTCTTTCGTTGTTTGAGATGTATGTTAAGATCTAAATCACGAATCTAATCTAATGTTACACATCAGATTTTTTTCCACAACTGTTCATGTTCACTTCCACAGCTGTAGTGTGTAGTCGCTATACTACTGCAAGCTCAACTATGATGGAAAAGTAGTTAATTATTAGACTAACAGCCTACTGTATCTTACTACTGATAGCATATGACCTACCTGCCATGATCTGCATCGGCATCTTCTCCTAGCCCCGCGTTAATATGCCGCGAGCGACAGAATTTTTGCCATTTTTTCTCTTTTCTGACTGGCTGAAACTTCTCGCGCAGCACTTGAGACGCCCGCACGTGCATTCAAAGCAAACCGAAAGAATAATTTTAAGGGAACGGTCAACTCATTATAAAATGCAGTTACAATATTTTCCGGCATCACCGGGGCCCCCCTCAGTCCGTGGCCCTGGGCTTAAGCCCAGGTAAGCCCGTGCATTAATGCGGCCCTGCTAGTAGCCTATCTGTTGCCAAGTGTAATAAATGCTACCAATTAGCATTGCATTATTCAGAATCAAATGCTTTTTTATTACCTGGAGATGACTTGAAAAACACACATAAACCATATTGTCGCAATCATGTGTTTACTGTCTTCACGTTTCTTATTCAGCTTTGCTACAGCGATAGCTGGATTCTTGCACGTCACGACTCGTAAATTAGTAGCTACTTCTATGAGGCCATTTCAGACTTTCTGCGCGAGAGCGCCATCCGGCTTCGAGTAGCGTATAAATGAAACATACACTGTATGAGAGTGTTTACGCCTCGTTCCTGACCACATCACTATCTTTACTGGATGTTTTTAGGGAATATTTGCATTTGCACATGCGATTGGATTAGTTATGCTGGACTGTTTGGCTAGTACAGGAACAGGACGCATCAGAGGGGATTTAGAAGTGGGTATACGGAATGCCGACTGATAAAGAAGTGGGTATACGCCGTATACCTGCGTATACCCTCCACTACACCACTGCTGAAAAGTTGTTCTTATCAGGAGTACAACAGTGTTAATTTTGGCAGGCATTTTTGATTTAGTCTTAGTCTTTATCTTGAGACGAAAATGCTTAATAGTCTTAGTCACATTTTAGTCATTTGAGTCTTTCATAGTGTTAGTCTAGTTTTAGTCGACGAAAAGTCATTGCATTTTTGTCAACTTTTAGTCAAACTGCAGTTTCCAACATTTATTTTGTTAGCTATTTTATATGTAGTCTTCAAACAAAAATAGTCATTCATTCTTCTCTCTTTAGCCCAAATCAATTAAGCTTATGAGAAATTTAAATCAAGGATTGAATTTGGACAAATTGAAATAAATGTTTTTTTTTTTGGTAGAGATACAAATTAAACTATTTTTTTTTTCAGATACAGTATGATTACTTAACAAGTAAATATTTATTTAACATCTTGTGTTAGTTAACATTAATGACACAGATATGTATTTAATTAGGAATGCTGTCCCTTTAAGATGGAAGGCATGCATGTAATACTGACACACATTCAGTTTTCACCCACTTGTTTACATACACTTAAGCCATAACTGACTGTATTTACGTGAGATACTCTACACAATAGACATTTGGACTGCTGTGGGTATATTTGAGCACTGGGAACTGATCGCGCGCTGTATGAGACTGAAGAAGTGGAGCATGCGCGCGAGAGAGCACTTCTATCAGCGCGATTCCGCCTATCATGCCTTCACTAACTTTAAGTTAATCGACAACGAATTGTGACTCCCGGGAAAAAACGGGACATCTGGTCACCCTATCCCTAACCCTTCAGGTTCTGAGGCCATTGTTTCAGATCGCGTTTTGGTAGCCTATCCGTCCACTGCGTCTGCCATACTGAGAGATAGATATGCGAATGCCCCTCATGACAGGGACGCACATTTTGAAAGACAAGACAGTTAACTTAGCCTATAGGATGTATTTTGAATGTCCGGTAGTACTCAAATAACATTTTAGTCCCATCTCGTCTTGTTAACGAAGACGCGGCATAAATTTCATCATAGTTTTTATCATCAGATATTAGTTTTAGCTCATCAACGTCTCGTCTTAGTCACAGAAAAAACAAATATTTTTCGTTTGTTAACGAATATTTTTTGTCTTCGTCTTCGTTGACGAAATTAACACTGGAGTACAAGAGATCAGAGACCATTCCTTCATACAGAATCTCTCCAGATCCTTCAGATTCACAGCTCCATGTTAGTGCTTCTTCTCTTCAGTTCACCCCACTCATTTTCTATAGGGTTCAGGTCAGAGGACTGGAACAGCCATGGCAAAAGCTTCATTTTGTGCTCAGTGACCCATTTTGTGTTGATTTTGATGTTTGTTTTGGAATATTGTCCTGATGGAAGATCCAACCACTGCCCATTATAAGATTTCTAACAGAGGCAGTCAGGTTTAGATTTTTTATCTGTTGGTATTTGATAGAATCCATGATGCCATGCATCTGAACAAGATGTCCAGGACCTCCAGCAGAAAAACAGGCCCACAACATTAAAGATCCGGCAGTATAACCGTGGGCATGGGGTACTTTTTATCCCTGTTTGTACTATACCCATCTGGTGGGTTTGCTGCCAAAAAGCTATTTTTTATTTTTAGATGACCATAGAAGCCAGTGCCATTTGAAGTTCCAGTCGTGTCTGACAACTGAATATGTTGGAGGTTGTTTTTGGATGGGGCGAAGATAATTTTTCTTGAAACCCTCCTGAACAACATTTGGTGATGTAGGGTCTGTTTGATTTTTTTTTTAGGCTTTCTGACCCCAAGACTCAACTAATCTCTGCAGTTCTACATCTGTGATCCTTGGAGAGTCTTTGGCCACTCAAACTCTCCTCCTCAATGTGCATTAGGACGATATAGACATCTTTTGTAGATTTGTAATATCTTTAGTTGAAGCTCTTAATTATTGCCCTGATGGTGGAAATGGGGATTTTCAATGCTTTAGCTCTTTTCTTACAGCCACTTTCTATTTTGTGAAGCTCAGCACTCTTGTTCTGCACATCAGGGCCTGTATTCTTAAAGATTCTAAGAATCCTCTCATAGAGCTCCTAATTTAGCTTAAAAAATTCTAGCTAGGAGTCTTAGCTTAAAAGTGATTCAGGACCAATCTGAGAGCAACACTAAGCGAAGAAAAGACAAAAACTTTTAAATAAAAGCGCACTTTTAAGAGTAGGGTCTATTATAAGCCTTCACTTTGAAATTACAGGCATAACTTTTCCTGTTTTACTGTACTCTCACTCACTCACTCACTCACTCACTCACTCACACACAATATATGTATATTCTTTATTTTTTATTTACCATGCTGTCATACTTAACATATTTTGTAGGAAATGAACAGCGAAACAATAAGGTTCAGAAAGTGCTGTAATTGTTTGTGTGATCACTTTGCTTATAGAAGGTTGTGACAGACCCAAATCATCACTGCTGCATAGTTGCATTTTTCAAGTTGCTAAATATGTTAATGTAGGTAATGTAGTGATTACTGCCATTTCTGGCGCTATGACATTTCTGCACGGTGTCGGAGATGTTAGCGTGTAATAAGATCAGTCACAAACATGATCCCTGCACGATCTAATGTGTAGCGTCTTATTAACTCACTGTCATGCATTGTGTGCAACACATTTCTTCTCCTCCTTCATGTTTCGTCCATTTTCTCCACTGCTAAAGAAACTCTTAAGCCTCTTAAAAGTCCTCATCCGTACTCCTAACAATTTTGGACCTTAAGACCTCTTTTAAGGGTTAAGATGCTTTCTGAATTACTTTTTTCTTTACTAGGATCTTTTCTTTAAATTTAAGAGGAAACACCCACAGTTCTGAGAATTTTCTTAGAATTGTGTTACTAGGAGCAACTCTTAGCACTAAGATTTTTCATGAATACAGGCCCAGAACTATATTCTTTGGTTTTACACCTTGTGATGGATGATTAAGGGAATTTGGCCTTTGTGATCCTCATATTTATAATCCTGTGGAACAGGAAGTCATGGCTGGACAATTTCATGCTCCTAGTCACCCTGGTGTGCTTAAAAATTTAAATATGAATGGGAATATACTTCAGAGACATTTTACTTATAAGAATTTCTAGGGGTGCCAATAATTGTGGCCAACATGCTTTGGAGAAAAACATTTATTTCATCATGAGATTTTCTCCCCACTTTTTGTGAATGTTTTGAATGAAAGATCAAAAAGATCAATGATGCAGATTTATTTTCAAGCCGCATTTGCTCACATTTACCAAGGGTGCCAATATTAGTGGAGGGCATATAGATTATATAGATTATTAAGACTGGTCCAAGTGTGATTTTTGCGTATGTGTGCTTTCAGTTGTTCCTATATTTTTTATTAAATTTAGAATATATTTTTGGATGAAGGTTTTAGCAAATCATGATTTGTTTGTGAATACGTTCATACGCAGGTGTCAAGAGCAAATTTGTGCGTACGCATGCTTAGTGAATGAAACCCTGTGTATTTTCATTTCTTTGCAGTGCCCTGTCCAACCTCTTCAGCTCTTTAATCATGAGAGTTAATCAACCACTAACTCATTAAATGTCTGAATGCTGGACAAAAGGCCTTCTGATGGGCTCAGTTTTGTGCATTGCTGTGTTTATAACTATGGTATCATAGCAGCTGTATGGATGGGAAAATGGCTGGGCAGTCTTTGATGCTGTCCTCACATCCAATGAAAGGTCAGAATGCAGAGTTATCTTTGTGGATGGATTAGTGTGTTTGAGGGCTCCTTGTCATTTTCGTGAGAACATGTATTTGTCATTTCACAATGGAAGGGTGTCATCCTGAAAATAAATAAATAAATAAATAGACTCACTTAAAAAAAAAAGACACTTAACACATTATTATGACATCATAATCCCCCCCCCCCTTAATTTTGTCATCTTATGTTCCACAATCTAGGCTATTTTTCCAGACTCAGCATAACCACAGATATATTATTAGAAAAATAAAATCCTTATAAACCAAGCAACTATTTATGTCATTGAATTAGATGTATTCATTGGTGTAATATATTTTGGGACTCACACAGAATTCCAGTGAACCACACTGTCACCACAGGCAGGCAACAGAAGGTCTGTGCCAGCATCACTCAAGCATGCAGCTTGATCCATGAAGCTTATGGCATCTACTGGCAAGTGTGAAGTGGGCTGGAGGGAGAAAGATGGGAGCTGATGGCTGAAGTGTCATCACAGTTAATGATACAAATTAGTGCAAATGTAGAAATCTAGTGCTGATCCTCAAATATGGCTGCTTGTTTCCTATATTAACAGTAGGGCTAGGCATGGCTGAAGCCCCATGGCCTGAGAAAAGAGGGGCTTGTGATGGATGTGGAGTAGATTGACTGGCCATTGGTAGCATTTAGTGAAGCACCTGTGAAAACAAAGACCATAAGCCAAGTGATGAAACGGTTACCTGATTAAACCGCAGTGTGTGACCAGCTGGACCATATCCTGCACAGCATTGATAAACTTGCTTGACGCTTTTGCTACTCTGTTGAAGTGATAACCACTGCAAGTGACTCGTTTGAATTCATCATATGTGAACATTAAATCGAACCAGATTGAATAGATTCATAGAAACTTAAAGGTGCAGTATGTAAGATTGAAAGCTAGCGGTTGAAATGGGTACTGCAAAAACAAAGGCATTCCACCCCGGAACGCACATTTCAGAGTAGAATTACTGGCTATAGCATTATTTTTCAGAGAAACAGCTATGTAAACATAACATGATTCCTTGACAGCAATACGCTGTGTTTTCCGACAACTGGACGTGGGCAGGATCATACAGATTAAAGGTGCAGTATGTAATATTGCCAGCTAGCGGTTGAAATGGGTACTGCAATTCCGGCCAATAATCTGCCCGAAATGCACATTTCAGAGTAGAATTACTGGCTATAGCATTATTTTCCAGAGAAACAGCTATGTAAACATAACATGTTTCCTAAATATCAACAAACATAGTATGCTATTTTTTGGCTTTAGAAGAGTTAAAAGCTTACATACAGCACCTTTAAGTGTTGAGGTAAAATTAACAATATGGTAATTGCAAGCCTTTAATGCACACAGCGCCACACCCATGCCCTTTGGTCTGCTGCACCTCCATACCATGACAGATGTTTGCTTTTGCATTTGTCTCTAATGAAAGGCCCCTTTGGCCTTTGGGACTGAGAACTCAACATCATTTTTCTCAGAAACACATTGAAATGTGGACACATCTTACCACAGCACACATCTGAGATGAGCTCTGACCCAGAGAACCCGGTGGCATCACTGCATGGAATTGATGTATACACAGCAAATTTGAAAGTGTTAAATTCACACTCACAGTGTAAAAATTAACACTTTTTCGGGGTTTATATAGGTCCACACTAAATAGTTAAACTAACACTTGAAATAGTGTTACTTTTTTAACAGTTCGTAGAGTTAAAACAACACTGTAAGTGTTCACCATTAAATGATGTTTCATTAACAAAGTTCGGGAGGAGCACGTCAGATACTTAGCCTAATTAGACACAGGTGGTAAGCAATCAAGTCCATCAATACACGGATATAAATACAGCCGACATACCTTCATTCATTTGACGGTTAATCAGCATCTAGTCTGCACCTTTTGTCATTACATCACAGACTGAAAATGCTGGGGATGCTTTCGCATCCTCCGGCCAATCTGCCGGTCCCAGGGTCGGTCTTTCTCCGCCAGACACGGCCGCCGAGCCCCAGGCTTCATCGCGGCCATAGCTCTCTGCTCAACCAGCCACACGCTCTCCTCCACCGGCGTCACTTCCATCCTCGTATCATTCGGATTCCCATTTTTATCCATACCAACAATTTCTCCGATCGGAAGTGGATCGTATTTAAGCCTAAGGCAAACGCTGATTAATTCCGACGCACCGTCCTCGCAGAAGGTAAACAAAGCGGGTTTGCACAATCTTTTTGTCACCCCGCAAACCAGCCAACCTCACTCCTAAATCCATTCCAGCGGCCAATAGAACGAGAAAGCCCGAACTCGCCTCGCTTGACACCACCATCGTCCCGCACAGGTCGCAGCAACAGGCCTCCAACGAGCCTGGGCGTGCCCCAGTTCTCTCCGCAGCAAAGCCTCACTCGCTTCCCGCTTCGGCTCAGCCTTCACCGCGGCTCTACCAGCCGCAGCGCCGCACGCAGCCGGGCCTCTAGCTTCTGTTTCCAGATGCTAGCGCGAGGCAGCCTCCGCTAGCGGGGCAACCATCAGTGTTGCCAAATAATTATCAGGTAAAATCGCTAAAGGCAGGTAATCGTTGTTAAATGACGTCGCGACATCATTGAATGTTAATGTTACTATGTAACCATGACAGTGCCCAGAATAGACACTGGAATTACTTAAGCTTTCCATATTTTTCACCAGCATTTCTCACCAGTATTTAATTTGCACATAGCATTCCTTAAATGGATGGATAAGATGGATAAGATTAATTTGTTTTGTGGATACATTTTTGATCATAATCAGAAAAAAAAAAAATATATATATTAATTGGTGCGAGCATTCCAGCTGTTAAAACTTACCTTTTCGAGTCCCACGCTCGGCGAGGCTCACCCGTCCAACCCGTGAGCCTCCATCTCCCGTTGGACGATGGCTAGAGCCTCCCAGCCGGACAACTTACCTTTTCCATTCTGCGGCCGGAGAGCCTTGCCCATCCTAGCTGCGAGTATCCATCTCCAGTTGGGTGACGGCGAGAGCCTCCCGGCCACCTAACTTTACCTTTCTGTCTTTACCTGTCCGACACGTGAGTCCCAATCTCTCGACGGACGCCGGCGAGAGCACTCCCGGCCAGACAACATTACCTTTTCAAGTCACACGCTCAGGCGATGCTTACCCGTCCGGCACAGCAAGTACTGTGCTCCCCTCGGACGTCGGCGAGAGCCTCCCAGCCAGACAAACTTACCGTTTCTGTCAGCCCGCACCACAATATCGAAACCCCGTCGAACGCTACATACCCAGTCGGTCAAGCAATCTTAGCCTTCAGTCCACCACCGGTGAGGCTTAACCATCCGACTCACGAGAATTGATCTCCCGTCGGATGTCGCGACAGCCTCCCGGCTGGACAACCTCACCTTTTCCTACTACGTCAGCGCCGTTAGCCCATCAAACGGGTGAGCACGCCCACCAGTTGGATGACGGCAAAGCGTCCCGACCAAACTTTACCTTTCCGTCTTTACCTGTCCGACACAGCGAGTCTTGATCTCCCGACGGACGCCGGTGAGAGCACTCCCGGCCAGACAACCTTACCTTTTCAAGTCCCACGCTTGGCGATGCTTACCCGCCCAACACAGCGAGTATTGTGCTCCTGTCGGGCGTCGGCGAGAGCCTCCCAGCCAGACCTTACCGTTTTCATCCTACGGTCGGCGAGACTTACTCGTTCGACTCAGTGAGTATTGGGCTCCCGTAGAGCGTCGGCAACAGTCTTGGCCACCCACCTTATGTTCCGTCCGACGGGCGGCGAGGCCCAGCCATCAGTCGCTACAGGTCTCGTCCGCCCGCCGAACACCGTCCAACTATCTCTTCTATCCTCACACCTTTTCCCCCCGCCTGGCGAGGCTTACCCGTTCGATGTCCTGAGTCTCGATCTCCCATCGAAGTCTGCGAGAGCCAAACCAGTTCCGGGTTTTCTCTTCTCCCTACTCGCCGGCGAGGCTATCCGTCTGACATCGTAGTCTTGATCTCGTGTCAGACGTTGACGCTGGTCTCCCGGTGGGCTCCTATGCTTGTCGCCCGCAAGTGAGGCTCATCCATTCGATGCCGTGAGTCTTGATCTCCCGTCGGATGTCGCGAGAGCCTCCTTGTTGGACGTCCCAAACTCTTTTTATCTGCAAGTCGATAGGACCCACTCGTCCGATGACGGAGTATTGTGCTCTAGTCGGAGGCTTCATGGGCTCTCTTGGCCAGACACCGCCCTCTGTCCTCTGATTAGCAGGGGCTGACGGCCAGTAGGGCCCGTACGCCAACTCCGTGAACTATCCCACTGCAGGCAACTCGGGTCCTCCTGGTCAGGGCCTCAATCACGCAGCTCCTCCATCGGCGGGCAGGGCTCACCCGTCCCAACGTGATGAGCTACCGTTGAGCTTCGGGTCGAGCCCTCCCCAACCGGTCGCCCTAAACCATGCAGTTCACACCAGCGGCCGGTGGGGCCTACCCATGCATGCCAAACCGCTCCCTCAGAGCACGCAGGCTACCCCGGCACGTTATCCAGGCTACTCCTATATACCAGCTCCCGCCAGATCTCTAGTGCGTATTTTGGGGGGGATCTCAGTCTGGCGGCTGTCCAACATTCCATTGCTTTTGGGGGGTACTCTGGGTTCGGGCATTTCCAACAACGTAACTGAGACGCCTGAGGAAGTTTGGAATGAGCCCCAGCATCCTCAGATCCTTCTACACCTGCACTGTGGAGAGCATCCTGATCGGCTGCATCACCGCCTGGTTTGGAAACAGCACTGCTGGCAACCGCAAAGCTCTGCAAAGGGTCGTGCGAACTGCCCGCCACATTGTTGGAGGTGAGCTTCCCTCCCTCCAGGACATCTACACCAGGCGGTGTATAAGGAAAGCCAGGAGGATCATCAAGGACTCCAGCCATCCATCCCACAGACTGCTCTCTCTGCTGCCCTCAGGGAGACATCTCCGCAGCATCCGATCCCGCACTAGCCGACTGAGGGACAGCTTTTTTCCTCAGGCTATCAGGCTAATGAACAGTCAGAAGAACTAATTCACCCTACATCACACTCCCACTCACACATCATGCCATGCATTGCACTTTACTGCCGTTCTACTGGACTACACGCACACACTGCAATAATACAACCTATCTGCTATCACTGGATACCATACAATGCACATCCACGACATTGCATATGTATAAATCTGTTGCACCTTTGCACAACTATCTATTGCACAACTACTCTGTTGTAAATCTATAATCTGTTGCACCTTAACATATTACTATGTATAGATGTGTACATAATGTAAAATGTGTACATAGTGTATTGGTAACTAAGACTGTCTTTATAGTACACTGTGTGTATTGAGTATGTGTATGTGTATTTTGCACATTGTCTTCTGTACAGTCTGTAAATATGTACTGTCTATATGTAAATTGTTTTGTTTTTTTTGCACTGTTTTGGAGCACGCTCTCAAGAATTTCACTCACCAAGGCACTTGTGCTGTGGTGATGTGACAATAAAAGTGATTTGATTTGATTTGATTTGACTGTAAACAGCAAAAACAAAAATTTGTTTAAAGAAAAAAAGAGTGGAAAAAGTTAATTACTCTGTGCAACGACGAATGTATAAACTAGTAACTTTTGATGATGAAATGTACTTTAAAGGGTTATTTCACCCAAAATGAAAATTCTGACATCATTTACTTACCCTCATTGTGTTCCACGCCCGTAAGTCTTTTGCTCATCTTTGAAACAAAAGTGAATATACTTTAGTGAAAACAGAGATTTATGTCCATCAATTGAGTCCACACAGCTACCACATTGATGCTTCAAAAAGTTCATAAAGAGAGTGTAAAATTAATCTATAGGAATTGAGCAGTTTTGTCCAAATTTTCTGGCGAGACATGGTTACCTTATTGAAATTAGGCTTCTATTCACAAACAGTGAAAGCTCAAACAACACTGCTAACAGAGAATGAACCTCACAGGTTCTCATGCTTGAGCTTCCATTTACCATATCTGATGTTGTGTTGATAAATGTTTATGTGAATAAAAAGCCTAAATTCAATATGTTCATCATACAAAGCGATCAAGTCTCTTCAGAAAATATAGAATAAATTACTCAATTCATATGGATTAGTTTTACAATCTTTTTCTGAACTTTCTGAACCATCATTGTGGTATTTGTGTAGACTGTCAATGCAGGGACAGAAATGTTAGGAATGACATGAGGGTGAGTACATGACTACTTGGATTTCAGTAAATTAACCCTTTCATCAAAACAAAAAACAAACTTTGCAACAGTATTGTGAGTTTTACCTTATGGAAGTGCACAAGTTTGTCTCATCTTAGTTTTCATCCTCATCACTGTATTGTTTTTCCAGGGTGTCTTGGACAATCTGATTAAACATGACAACAATACAAGTGACAATTTAAGACTAGTAAAATGATGGAAGGGAATTATTACACAGACAAATCAAATGTTAAGAAAAACATGCATCCATACCTGTTAGCCTTAGCATCTATGCTAAAGCTTTTGCTGGCTGATGCCTATTGATTTTGCACTGCTCTGTCTCTTTATGGTCACCTGAAGAGAGTGAAAGAATGAGTACTTGTGGTGATGGTTGAGGATCTTGAGGGTGACTAAGAGAGAAAAACAAAACAACTCCATGATTCATGTCTGTCAAGGCTTAATTCATACAGGGCTACAGATAAACCTTTTACACTATCATATTATGGATGCCTTCAAAGAATGTGTGAAGTGTTTATATATTTAATTATTGATATACTTACCCTCAGGTATATGCCAGCAGAAACAATTTCTTCTGGACAACCTTTTTTTTTTATATATATAATATTGCACTGTCCATGGAGCGGACCTAACTCACATTTCACTGCTGGTTAATACTCTCTGTATAACCGTGTATGTGACAAATTAATCTTGAACTTGAAATGTAGCTGCCTTCAGTTTGTGTCCTCTCGCTGTCTGTCTTTTAACTGAAAAGTAGTTTTAACAATAACATGAATACAGACCTCATTTATTTATTTATTTATTAATATTTAAGTAAAATCTCAGTGATTTAAAAGCAAACAGAAAAACTTTGAAACACGCCTTGTGGACATGTTATTATCAGCTTAAGCATGGTTGCTATATGACTGGTTTTAATTAGTCAATTTCTAAGCAGTTTCACTTCATTGAGAAAAACTTGGAATACACAATCGTTAAGCAGTTCCACAAATTTCTTCACTCATTGTTATTGAAATTTCACCAGCATGACGCCAGCTCTTGGTCAGGAAAAATGCAAATAGTCGTTAATTTTAAATAAAGTCCAGCGAGCAGCTAAAGTCAGAAGCTCCATTCATTATCTCTCAAACGATAATGTAATGTAAACAAACGTTTGCATATGAATCACGCACATCAGACACATCTCTGGTGTTGGAACGGTTAATTTCATACGCGTCCAAAAATATACTTCAGCAAAACGCTGGATTGCATGATCGTTCTCTGCACTGTATTTTGGAGAAGAGTGTAACTGCGACGTGTAACTTGACTAACATTATCCGAAACAGCGCGCGCGGTGTGCATGTTTAAAAAAGATTTGCGCCTAACTGTTAGCTGCTCACTTAAGTGAACAGAAAATGACATGATATGAATCACAGAAAATATCATGTAAATTTTCACCACAAATTTAATGTCTAAATTAAATCTAAGGTCTAAAATAATGTCGAATGTTTAAACTAATCAATCTAGTCTTAACGTTACCTCAATTTGCAAGCTGGTCTCTGGCTCGTGTCGGTGGTCTGCCGCGCAGTCTAAACATAAATAATGTGACAATGTTGTGGAATTTACAAGATTATTCTAAAATGAGAAATCTTAATATGAAAATTGATAGAATTAAGTCCTTAAAAATATATTACCAGTGTTTAATCACTCTCCGCTCCTGGTGATCATCCGCCATTAATCAAAATGGAAATAATGTGCAAGGACCGGAAATAGGATCAACTCATCACCAGTGTCAATTATGTCAACTCTCTGTAAGATCTGTAAAATCAACACCAGAATCAACACTTTTTAACACTGGAAAATTAACACCATAAAAACAACTCTAGACAACACTGGAAATTTTGCTGTGTAGCTTTATCCTAGAGTAACAGAGATTCAAGTTGCATTTCTTGATGCAGCAGCAGACTATGTTAATTGACAGCAGTTTTCAGAAGTACTCCTGAGCCTATGTGTCTATATTTAACACCACAGCATGATGGTTTCTTATGCAGTGCCATCTCAGGGTCAAAGGTCATGCATATTCACCTGAGGTTTCCTGGCTTGCCATACATGTAATGTGACTTATCTGGGTTCCCTGAATCCTTTCACAGTATTATGTATGGTAGTTGGATCTAAGTATCTAAATTCTTTGCAATTTTGCATTGGGAAATGTGATTTTTGATTTGTTTGACACTTCTCTCATGAAATTTGGCACAAAGTGATGAGCCATGATCCAGCTTTGTTGCAAAGATTGAGATGCTCCTTTTATACCCAAACACAGGGCTGGATTGGTATTCGGGCATACCGGGCATTTTCCCGGTGGGCCGACGCACTTAAGGGGCCAACAGAAGGTTTTTTTCTTTTTTTGCCATCACGCAGGGACAGCGAGAAGCCGTCTATATTGACGCCCATTGGTTTGTCTCCTGTATTGACAGAGTAGACCACCCAATCATAATGCGCTATAGACGGAGCGATGAAGTATTTTGCTCCGCCTATACAAAGATCGCAGACAGGAGGAGGAGAGGAGAGCAGTTGAATCGGTAAAGTGCTTGATAGGGACTCGCAACAGAAGCAGGCATCTATCCTAATGTGTGCGCGTGCAACGAGTGAATACACAAACACTTTTTAATGAAATGTAATTCTTCCCCCACGATTTTTAGGCCAAGTCAATTCAAGTATGTTCATAGATGTTTCCATGGGCCTATGCGAATTAATCTAGATTTAAATAAAAAAAGACACGATATTGTCAGACCTGACGTTTTATTCTTATCCAAATCAACTAGATGCAATGATAGGCTACATATCTACAATACCAGTCGAGAGTTTCTGAACAGTATAGCCTAAGATTTTTAATGTTTTTTTTAAAGAATTCTCTTCTGCTCACCAAGCCTGCATTTATTTGATCCTAAATGCAGCAAAAACAGTATATTGTGCAATATTTTTTTTACTATATAAAATAACTGCTTTCTATTTGAATATATTTTAAAATGTAATTTATTTCTGTGATCAAAGCTGAATTTTCAGCATCATTACCCCAGTCTTCTGTGTCACATGATCTTTCAGATTATTCTAATATGCTGATTTGCTGTTCAAGAAACATTTTTTACATATTATTATTATCAATATTTGAAACAGTTGAGTAATTTATTTTTTCAGGATTCTTTGATGAATAGAAAGATCCAAAGATCAGCATTTATCTGAAATAAAAAGCTTTGTAACACTATACACTACCATTCAAAAGCTTGGAGTCAGTATAATATATATATTTTTTTATTTGGGGGGGGGGGATTGGGGAATTATATAAATTAATAGTTTTATTTAGCAAGGATGCTTTAAATTGATAAAAAATGACGATAAAGCCATTTAGAATGTTACAAAAGATTTCTATGTCAGATAAGTGCTGTTCTTCTAAACTTTCTATTCATCAAAGAAACCTGAAAAAGATTCTACACAGCTGTCTTACATAATAATAATAATAAAAAAATTTTGAGCAGCAAATTAGAATATTTGAATGATTTCTGAGGGATCATGTGACTAGAGTAATGATGCTGAAAATTCAGCTTTGAAATCACAGGAATAAATTACATTTTAAAATATATTCAAATAGAAAACAGTTATTTTTAAATAGTAAAAATATTTCACAATATTACGGCTTTTGCTGTATTTAGGATCAAATAAATGCAGGCTTGGTGAGCAGAAGAGACTTAAAATCTTACTGTTCAAAAACCTTTATCACATATATATATATATAGAAGTGGTGGTGGTGGTGGGCCGCCTGGACCAAAAAATGCCAGGGCCGATTTTTTGTCCCAGCCCTGCCCAAACACGATACCCTGACCTATTACCAATTCACCTGCTTACTTTTTTTTTGTTATCAACATTTTTTTATTTTCATTTTTTTTCACAAACAACACAACATAATATCCAAAATAAAACAAAACAAAACAGCAGACATATACTCAACATCTCAAGGTTAAATCAAAAGGGAGGGAGAGAGGGAATCACCTGCTTACTTTGAACTGTTTCAAAACAGTTTAACATTAATATTCTATAACCTTTTCACTTTTATTTTGTCTCTGTCCCAACTTTTTTGGAGTGTGTTACAACCATCAAAATCAAAATTTGTTCATATTTACAAAATACATTTATGTTGGTCAGTGAACACTTTGGAAATCTTTTCTTTGTACTTTTGTCAATTAAATAAAATTTAAAGAGAATTAACAAATCACATATTCTTGATTTTATTGCCTTTTACAAAATGTCCCAACTTTTCTGGAATTGGGATTGTATGTAAACATGTTGTCACAACCAGTTGCTGGAGTGCCTATGTCAGCCACAAGAGGGCACTCTTTTTGGATTGTTGTTTTTTGGTTCTGGACTTCGTTTCCCATCACCCCTTGCACTCATGATTATCTGATCATTCTCAGCTGTACATCATTTACTGATTAGTTTCATCCTTGATTTATACCCTGTTTTCAGTGTGTTTGGTCTGGATTATTGTTTGCTGTTCTCTGTTTTTGCCCCAGGTGTGGACAACTTTTTGGACTCTATAAATAAAGCTGCAATTGGATCTATCTTGTTTGAGAGTTTTTTGTGACAGAATAATCCAGTCACCTAGATCCAGCAGTTTTTCTCCTTACCTGGGACAAAGGGTATCCGGGTCCTTCCCCCTGCCACTGGGAAGGAGCGGTTGGCTCGATTTCAGCAATTGATGGCTCTGTGCCAGCAGGGAAGTGAAATAGGAGGCTTCGCCCAGTTATTCTGGTCTTTGGCGTTAGGGCTGGGGTATAATGATGAGGCTCTTAAGGAATTCCTAAATACTTGCCTGGATGATTCTCTGTTCCAGGAGGAGATGGAGGGACTCAGGATTCTGGACTTCTGGGGCTTCGTAAAGTATCTCCATCATCGAAGTTCATGGTCAACACCAGGTCAGTCTGAACCCATCCGCAGAGATTTTCCCACCAGCCCTGGCCTTCCGACTCCTACTGGGAAGTGGAGGTTGATAAGGAGGAGGGCAGCAAAGTACCTTCCGGTGGTCTCAAGTTCGGTGGTCTGGGAGGACCTGACACCAGTGGTCTCAGAGTTCACTCCAGAGCTTGCTCCAATCCAGGAACCCTCAGAGTTCACTCCAGAGCTTGCTCCAATCCAAGCAAAAAATGCTCCTGACAGTTCGGCAATATGACACGAGCAAGAGTGCTGTTTTTGTTTCGTTTCTGTGTTCGAATCCGAATCCGCGTTGTCTCTGAATCACTGATTCACTAAACCATTCATCAAAACAGTCATTTGATTCGCTTCTGAAGGATTCAGTCGTTTTGAAAGCATCGTTTGAATGACTCAGTGATTCAAACACGAACTTCTGCCACCTGCTGGCCGTTTGAAGTTTCCCATCTAAAAGTAGGCATATTGCATTATTTTCCAACATATTTCTATATTCAGAATTTAGTATTTAAAACATTAATCTCATAACTTTATGCAATTATAAATACAGTCTAAATGTATAAATGCCACATCTAAATGTCACTTCATGCAGCTTCTGTGCAGTGCTAAGATGAGTTTAGATCATTTCATGATAACAATAGCCAGTCATTCATTCACATTAAGTATTCAGAGAAAAATATTGTCTGTTTTCATTTACATCTATTTATTTATGAAATTTTGATTCATTTTGTAGAATTGAATTTTAAATTAACAATACTGCATGGTATCGTGATACTACTTGGTATCGTGATACTTCAGCTGGTATAGTATCGTAAGACATTTTTATGGTATCGTGACAACCCTACTCCAGAGCCCACTCCAGTCCAGGAGCCCTCTGAGTCCACTCCAGAGCCCGCTCCAATCCGGGAGCCCTCAGAGTCCACTCAAGAGCCAGCGCCAGTCCAGGAGTTCTCTGAGCCCACTTTAGAGCCTGTTGTTGGCCCGGAGGCCATCTTGACACCACCCAAGCCCTTAACCCTGTTGGTCTCAACGAAGCGCTTCGCCCTGCAGGCATCACTCAAGCTTCTATCTTATTTCTCAAATAAGCTCCTTGCCGGCCCCGCCCTGGCCTCCTGCTCTGCCGGCCCCGCCCTGGCCTCTTGCTCTGCCTCTGTTTCTGGGTCCTCTTCCATTGCATGGACCTGGCCTGCCGTCCCTCCCCCTTATCCGCCTCATTTCCACCTCCTGAACTTTTGTGTTTTCTGCTGGAGCGTCTGGAATCCGCTCCTTAAGGCCGGGGTTGTGTCACAACCAGTTGCTGGAGTGCCTATGTCAGCCACAAGAGGGCACTCTTTTTGGATTGTTGTTTTTTGGTTGTGGACTTCGTTTCCCATCACCCCTTGCACTCATGATTATCTGATCATTCTCAGCTGTAGGTCATTTACTGATTAGTTTCATCCTTGATTTATACCCTGTTTTCAGTGTGTTTGGTCTGGATTATTGTTTGCAGTTCTGTTTTTGCCCTAGTGTGGACAACTTTTTGGACTCTATAAATAAAGCTGCAATTAGATCTATCTTGTTTGAGAGTTTTTCGTGACACATGTAGCCTACGCGTTTGGCTGTTGCACTCGCGTCTCTTGCGGCATCTCATGCATGACACGGCATTCTAAAAACACAGCACTAAAGTTAAAAGAAGTTCACTCCCATCTTCTTGCATGTTTTTCCTATTCCACTGCCTGCGTAGCATCTCACGTCACGTGAGCGGTTAATCACATGCGCTGACATGTGGTTGGATCGTTCTTTTGTCTTTACTGTTATCATTGGCATATTGTCAAAGTGTCTAATTTTAACGTTTAGTAATAGTTCGATTCAAAATCGCGATTCCACAATTTATATATTAAAAGAAAATTGTGGCAAAACATTAAATTTGAATTAATCAATAAAATTTGAAAAAAATCTCCCAGCCCTACGTCTTACGGTTACCAAAAACGATACAACACAATCATGCATTCTGTTGTATTAACTTTAATCAGGATAAAACCGTATATTAGAAGCTAACATAAGCAGTGGTATTTACAAATAACAGCGTCTCTGTAGTATGAGAAAACAAAAAAACATACCATTCTGAAAAGTCCTGCAAGAGCCGTGCTTGCACAGGTTCTGTGCAATCGTCTTCACTAATATTCTCTGGGTCTCAATCGGACTTAAATTTGATAAGCAATATTGGCGACGCCATTGTTTACAATACAACCGGAGCACATGCCGCTGAGGTGAGGGGAGTGATGTTTCTGAATATGCACTAGGTGGTTTAGCGAATCACAACACACTGGGCCAGCTAACCAATCTGAGCCCATTGCGTATCTCTGAGGAAGGGGCTTCATAAAACCAGGAAATCATCACAGCGTTCATCGGAGAAGAGAGAGCGGTGTAGAATAAAGGTAAATTGTTAAAAATAAGTTTTTTTTTTTTTTTTTTTTTTGCTTTGCTTTGCTTTGCTTTGCTTTGCTTTGCTTTGTTATAGTTCCAAGGTCCTTTGTGTTCTCAATGCAGGCATTATAAGATGTTGTTCTTTATTGATAAGGGACGGTCCACAGTAGTTCATCCTAAACAGCTGTTTACCATTACAGTGTATCCAAGACAAAACTTGAAGTTTGTTATTCCTATTCCTTTTAAAAATAAAATCCTTTCCTTCCTATTCCTTTTTAAAAATGCCTTGCCTTCCCTTCCCACAATATTTTCATTATTTTTCTGTAGTCATTTAATTAATTTAGCTCAAATGTTCTATTTTTGTAAATATATTTTTAAATGTAGTATTGAAGTTAAAATCTAAATTAATAGTTAAAGTCTCCCATTGATTTTCAAGTTTACAATTTTATTTATTTATTTATCCTTGCATATATTATTTATTATTATTTTATTTTTTTTTTTTTTTTACAATAGCTGTAGTAGTCTTGTAGTTGAATGAGGATATCAGTGTTTAGGACCATATATTTTCAGTTATTGCTCTATATGCACATGAATATTAATTTGTTGGCTGAGATATAACAGCAGAATGACAGGTGAGGCATGAACAAAGAATGTGAAACTTCTGTCTTTCTCTTCCTCTCAATCTGTCTTTATCATTTTAAATAGAACAATGCAAGCTCAGCAAAAAGTTCCATAGCCAGCAGATCACTATAATTAATTTTAGGGCTGCCCCCTAATAGTTGACTAAACGTTTGTCCACGAGAAGAGGCTTGGTCGACCAAAAGTTTATTAGTCACAGAAAAAAAAAAAAATCCACAGGGAGTGGATACAGTGAAAGTATTTGTCCGTACCAAGATTTATGATAGACTGGGAGATCCTACAGGAACCAAGTTGTCCCTGTTGCTTGAAACCAGTAATGATATTGATCCAGATACTGAACCACCAGAGATAGGGATTCCTGATGAGGTGGGGCCAGATTCACCGCGGATCTACTGGCCACAGTGTCTTATGCAGCCAGGCCTCCAGCTCTTGTAGCAGCAGACCATGTTGTAGCAGCGCAGGCCGTGTTGCAAATTAATTTTTTGATAAAATTAAAAAGGCAGGTCGTATGTTGCCAAAAAATTTAAACAACGTTGTGACATAAAAGGATGTTAATGTAATTTTGTCAATGTCAAAAAAACCAAACAAACTGTAAAATACACAACAAAATTACTCAGATTTTCTGAATTCATTTCCACTAGCATTTTTACCTGTATTTTAAATTACACATTTCACCCAGATAAACGGATGAAAAAGATGGGTGGTTAAGAGGAAAATGTATGTATTTTTAGCATCTTATCACTTTTTAAAACAAGCTAAAAGTTGCGAAATACATTTTTAAATGGCTAAATTTGTTGCTATGTGCTTTGGAAAACAAGTTGCTAAGGTAATCCGAGAAGTTGCTAAATCTGGCAACAAAATTGTTAAATTGACAACACTGCAGGCTACTCGGGCATTTCAGCATTTCCCATCAAATGTCACAATCCACTCCCCTTTCCCGCGGCCTACAGCTAAAGCCACGGTCACACTAGACTTTGAGCATGCAAAATTGTTTTGCATGCTGCAACAGTCGTGATATGACGTCACGCTGTGCAGCGTCTTTCTTAAAAAACTTAAATTCAGCACTTAACAAATTATAATACATCTAAAATGTAAAAACATACAATCTACTCCACTTTCCTGCAGCACTGCAGTTTTAAATGTGTTCTTTTAATTCAGAAAGGAGGTCATGCTGTGTCGTATCGATCTGCCGTTGATCACACGGTATCACGTCATGTGAATTCGCAGGCCAGAGTTCACCAAGCTTTAACTTTGGAATGCTGAGAAATGATAAACTTTTCGTGCGGGCTTGCGCTTCCAGTCTTACGCGTTGGCATGCGTAAGAATGGAAGTCAATTGAACGAAAAGTGCTGTGTGACTGCCCCTTAAAGCAGCTGAAGCAAGCGTGAGGCTGCCTCTGCTTGCAACACAAGCCCTTACATCTCAGTCTTTCCCGCTGCTACTTCTAAACTTTTTCCTTTTCAGTGGCCTCCAGCTCCCATAGCAGACACTAGCGTGAGGCAGCTAAAAAAAAATCCCCAAAACTTACTAACCACGCATAATGTCTGACACTACGACCCCCCCCCCCCAGTTACATGTAACAGAATTACGTAATTTAATTACAAAATAAAAGTAATTGTAATCAGTTACATTTACTTAGAAAAAATGTGTAATTAAATTACAGTTACTTATGAAAATGTTAATGATTACAAAGGGGGTTACATCTGATTTTTTCACGCACACTCCCACATACAGATTTAATTGATTTCTTTCATAAATTGCAGTGACTGCTCTAAAATATGAGACACCAATGTTTCAGAAGTTTATAACATGCTTATCCGATAACTTTTATATTTCCTATAGGGTTTATGTATATGCTTTATTTTTTTAAGATTATTTGTTCAACAGTACGCATACTTCATTTAAAATAGTTTTCGTACTTCATATGGCTTCAAAAACGTGCAGGCGATTTCAGGAATCAATTGATAATGCAGATGAAAATTTAGCACAAATCTACCATAAACATAGCAGTATAAAGAGAACTTCATAGAAATCTATAGTCAATTCTGTACTTGCCCATGTTTCCTATCAATGATCGAAATGAGAAATTGCCAAAAATGCCCATCCCTACTCTACAAACAATGAAGCTGTCATTGAAATCTCACTTGTGATTATCTACAAATTAAAAAAACGCAGACAATATATTTGATATTTGATATTATAGAAGAAATATTACTTTACAAAAACTAAAAATTTTAAATAAATTAAAAGTAAAACAATAAATATGAGAATATATGAGAGTCAAGTCACTATTATTTGTATAGCGCTTTTAACAATGCAAATTGTATCAAAGCAGCTTTTCATCAGCTTGATATAAAGCTGGGTGGCTTTACATCAGTTTTACAGTATTTAGACGGGGAAATAGTGTGTCGAAATAGTGTCATTCTCCTCTGGCCAGACAAAATCGGCAGTTTAAATCTAGGCTGCAGCAGATTCAGATTGTGCAAATGACTAATCTGTTTCCTGTGGTCTTGTCCCGATGGCCAGTGTTCCCGGTTCCAGTTGACCTAATTAATGCAGCTTAACAATCCTTTAACGGATTTTAATTATAGAAATGCGATAGTGTATTATGTGTAAGCCAGGTTAAAGAGATGGGTCTTTAATCTAGATTTAAACTGACAAAGTGTGTCTGCTTCCCAAACAGTGTTAGGTAGATTGTTCCAGAGTTTGGGTGCTAAATAAGAAAACGATCTCCCGCCCGCATTTGATTTTGATATTCTAGGTATTATCAAATGGCCAGAGTTTTGAGATCGCAGCGGACGTGAAGGACTATAGTGTGATAAGAGCTCACTAAATACTGAGGTGCCAAACCATTCAGGACCTTATAGGTAATTAGCAAGATCTTAAAATGTATACGATGTTTAATAGGGAGCCAGTGCAGTGTTGACAGAACCGGGCTAATATGGTCATACTTCCTGGTTCTAGTAAGAACTCTAGCTGCTGCATTTTGAACCAGCTGGAGTTTGTTTATTATATGCGCAGAGCAACCACCCAATAAAGCATTACAATAATCTAGCCTTGAGGTCATTAACGCATGAATTATGTTTCTGCATTTGACATTGAGAGCATAGGTCATAATTTAGATATATTTTTTAAGATGGAAAAATACAGTTTTACAAATGCTAGAAACATGTTTTTCGAAGGAAAGATTGCTATCAAAAAGTACGCCTAGGTTCCTAACTGATGACGAAGAATTTACAGAGCAGCCATCAAGTATTAGACAGTGATCTAGGTTATTACATGCAAAAGTTTTTTGTCCAATAGTTAACACTTAATTAAATAGTTTTTTCAGAATTTAGTAGTAAGAAATTGCTAGTCATCCAGTTTTTGATATCATCTATACATTCCGTTAGTTTTGCAAATTGGTATGTTTCACGAAGAAATATAGAGCTGAGTATCATCAGCATAACAGTGAAAGCTAACGCCATGTTTCCTGATGATATCTTCCAAGGGTAACATGTAAAGCATGAAAAGTAAGGGGCCTAGTACTGAGCCTTGAGGTACTCCATACTGCACTTGTGATTGGTATGATACCTCTTCATTTACTGCCACGAATTGATGGCGGTCAGATAAGTACGATTTGAACCATGCCAGTGCACTTCCTCTAATGCCAACATAATTTTCTAGTCTATTTAAAAGAATGTTGTGGTCGATAGTGTCAATGCAGCGCTAAGATCCAGTAGCACTAATAGAGAGATACGACCACGATCAGATGATAAGAGCAGGTCGTTTGTAACTAATGAGATCAGTCTCGGTACTATGATATGGTCTAAAACCTGACTGGGAATCCTCACATATAGCATTTTTCTCTAAGGAACATACAGTAGTAGTGATGATACTAACTTTTCTAATATCTTTGACAGAAAAGGGAGATTCGAGATCGGTCTGTAATTAAATAATTATTTGGGGTCAAGTTGTTTTTTTTTAATGAGAGGCTTAATAACAGCCAGTTTGAAGGTTTTTGGGACATATCCTAATGACAATGATGAGTTAATAATAGTCAAAAGAGGATCTATTACTTCTGGAAGCACCTCTTTTAGGAGCTTAGATGGAACAGGGTTTAACATACAGGTTGTTGGTTTAGATGATTTAACAAGTTTATACAATTCTTAATTTCCAATAGAAGAGAATGAGTGGAATTGTTCCTCAGTGGATCTATAGCATACTATCTGATGCGATACTGTGTCTGACAGCTGCATGGTTACAATTTTATCTCTAATAGTTTAGATCTTGGAAGTAAAGTTGTTCATAAAGTCATTACTACTGTGCTGCTTGGTAATGTCTGCACCTGCTGATGTTATATTTTTTTGTTAATTTAGCCACTGTATTGAATAAATAATAATTGGGGTTGTTTGTTTTCTTCTAAAAGAGATGTAAAGTAAGCAGACCTAGCAGTTTTTAAGGCTTTCCTGTAGGAGAGAGTATTTTCCCGGCAAGCAATATGAAATACCTCTAATTTTGTTTTTCTCCAGCTGCGCTCCATTTTCCGGGCTGCTCTCTTTAGGGCCCGAATGTGCTCATTATGCCACGGTGTTGGACTCTTTTCCTTAATCTTCCTTAAGCGTAAAGGAGCAACCATATCTAAAGTGCTAGAAAAGAGAGAGTCCATAGTTTCTGTTACATCAAGTTGTTCTGAGCTATTGGATATGCTGAGGAACTGAGATAAGTCAGGAAGATTATTTATAAAGCAGTCTTTTGTGGCTGAGGTGATGGTTTTACCATATTTGTAACAAGGAGTTGGCTTTACAGCTTGAGCTATATGGAATATACACAAAACTAGATAATTATCTGAGCTATCATCGCTCTGCTCCAAAATTTCAATGCCACTGACATCAATTCCATGCTACAGTATTAAATCTAGAGTATGATTTCGACAATGAGTAGGCCCTGACACGTGTTGTTTAACACCAATAGAGTTTAAAATGTCTATAAATGCTGATCCCAACGAATCTTTTTCATTGTCAACATGGATATTAAAATCACCAACAATTATGACCTCAATATGGTGCTGAATGAGGCTGGTTCGACCGGGCAGGGACGAGAACACATCAGCAAATTCTGCCTGCAATCTCGCTACGTCCGTGAGCTGGGAGGGCGAGAGGAGCCAGAGGGAGAGAATGGGTTTTGGTGTTTACCTCTGGCCCAAGATCATCCTCTCTACTCACAGTCGTCGCCAGCATCACAGGTTCTACCTCAGTCCACTTTTTAAGGAGGTTGAGGTGATATATCTGACGTGCCCCGTTCCTGTCCGTTCTAATCACCTCATAATTGAGATCTCCTATCCGCCGTGTGACCTCAAATGGCCCTTGCCACTTAGCGAGCAATTTAGAACTATCAGTTGGGAGCAATACAAGCACTTTCTCTCCCGGTGCAAATTTGCGTAGCCTGGTACCCCGATAGTACAATTGGCTTTGCTTGTCCTGGGCCTGTAACAAATTCTCCATCGAGAGCTGCCCCAAAGTGTGGAGTTTTGTTCTCAGGTCCAGCACATGCTGAATTTCGTTTTTGCTCTCTGAAGGTCCCTCCTCCCAAGTTTCCCTCAGGACATCCAAACCCCACCGGGGCTGGCGTCCGTAGAGAAGCTCGAAGGGGAAAACCCCGTGGAGGCTTGCGGGACCTCGCGTACCGCGAACAAAAGGGGTTCCAGCCACTTGTCCCAATTTTTTGTGTCCTCATGAACGAACTTATGAATCATGGTTTTCAAAGTGCGATTAAATCGTTCCACCAGGCTGTCCATTTGTGGGTGAAAGACGCTGGTGCGAACTGATTTAATGCCCAATAACTCATAAAGCTCGCAAATCGTACGTGACATAAACGCCGTGCCTTGGTTCGTGAGAATCTCTTTCGGGATTCCCACTCGGGAGATTATACGAAACAGTGCCTCCGCTACGCTTTTCGTCAAAATGCTGCGGAGCGCCACTGCCTCGGGGTACCGCGTTGCATAATCCACCAGGACCAATGCAAAGCGATGCCCCCGTGCTGACCGTTCCAATGGCCCGATGAGGTCCATACCAATTCTATCGAAGGGGACCTGCACAAGAGGGAGGGGGCGCAAAGGCGCTTTTGGGGAGGCCGGTGGATTCACTAACTGACACTCACGACAAGCCGCGCACCACCTGCGCACGTTCTCGTGAATGCCCGGCCAAAAGAATTGGGTCATTAGACGGTTTAGTGTAGCTGTCTGCCCCAAATGTCCTGCCATGGGATTATAATGAGCCGCCTGGAAAAGCATTTCCCGGCGGCTTTTAGGCACTAACAGCTGAGTTGTATCCTGCTTTGTTTGAGTGTCTTGGGTCACTCGATACAACCGATCTTTTAAAATAGCAAAATAAGGATAGGAAAGGGGTCGCACTGACTGGAGAGGCTGACCGTCGATGGAACAGACCTGCTCAAACGCATGTTTTAGCGTCTCATCCCGAGACTGTTCCAGGGGAAAGTCATCGCGCTCAGAAAGGATCAGCCTCTCGATTGCGCTCGGTTCCCCTGGCCCTGGCTCGGCCGGTCTAGGCTCCGCCTCCCCAGCCTGCACGGCCACCTCCCCCCTCGCTTCCTTTCCCAAGCGACATACGCACATAAATACCCCAATAATTGACTAAACGCTGGCCAATTGGTCCCCAAAATCAGCGGATGTCTGAGGTGCTGGTTAACAGCCACCTCCACATTATGCTTTTGTCCCCGAAATTGGATGGCCAAGAGCATTACCGGGTATTTTACCACATCCCCGTGTATGCACCGCACCTGCACCTGCACCATGCAGCTCTTATCCAATGCCTCTGGTTGAATTAGGCTTTGATGGATCGAGGTTTGGTTACACCCCGAGTCCACCAGAGCCCAATAAGTACCCCCCTTAATACTCACAGGTATTTGGTACAGGCCAGCTTGATCGGGGGCAGCCTGCGGGCACCGATCGATAAAATGCCCTGGGTCCCCGCAACGCCAACAGGCCGGCCCAGACTTCCCCGCCGCTCTAGTGGCGGGAAGCGGGTCAAGGTTTTGGCGAGAGCGAGGGACCAAACTTGGGGAGACCAGGCGGTCCAGTAGGCCCCGCCCCCCTGGGCCAGGACCTCAGGCCTCCAGACTCCGGTGCCGGCCCACCCCTCCAGCGGGGTGGGGCTCGAGGAGGAGGATTCAGCCGTGACCTAGGGAGAGGGACAGGTTTGGGACAGGAAGGAGGGGAGAGAGAGAGAGAAAGAGAGGCCGCTGGAAGGGCCTCGCCAACCCCATGGCACGCTACCATCTGGTCCTCCGCCAGTTGAATGGCCAGGTCCAACGATGTCGGCCGGTGGCACTGGACCCACTGCACGGTCTTTTTGGGTAGCCGCGCGATGAACTGCTCCAGCACCACCCGATCCACTATCTGGTCGACATCGTCTCCCCCAGCCAACAGCGGCACGCGTCCCGGAACTGTTGAGCCATCACGAAGCTGTTTTCCCACAGCTCCAGCGATTGGAAGCGCTGACGATGCTGTTCGAGGTTCAAGCCAACCCGCTGGAGGATGGCTCTTTTGAGGTCGTTGTAGACCAGGAGGTTCTGAACTGGCAATTGTTGCGCCGCCAACTGGGCCTCCCCCGACAGCAGTGGAATGAGGCGCAGGGGCCAGTTCGCTGGAGGCTACCCACATGCCTCGGCGGTCCTCTCAAAGAGGTCAATGAAAGCCTCCGGATCATCCTGCGGATCTTGTTCAGCGGCATGTGGGTGGGCGTGGGCGTGGGCGTGGGCGTGGGCGTGGGCGGGGGCGGGGCCGGTGTTGCTCCCCCGGCCCGAACCTCCCGGTCCATCCAGCTCCGGAACAGCTCGCGGCCCTCCTGCTGCTTCCGGACGAGGGTCTGGAAACGACGTTCCTGGTCCTCCCTCATGTCCAGCAGCGCTTGATGGTGCTCCTGGTGGAGACCCGCGAGCGAATGGATGACGTCCGCAAACGGCGAACTCGACGGGGACGACATGATGGTAGCGGCCTTCCTTCTTCCTTCCCGGGTTTCGGCACCAGTGTAATACAGCCCAGCTTCGGGAGTGTGGAAGGAATAGGACAAGGTTGGCGTGGGAGACTCGTATGACTTTATTATCTCAAGAAAACATAAAAATAAAGGTTGCCACAACGGCACAGTTCAATAAGCACGCAGCTTTTCCAGATTCAGATTTGTTCCAGCTTTTCCCTCACAGCCAGGCAGTCACACACACGAGTCTCCGTCTCTCTCTCTCTCTGTGAAGCTCTCCTGCGTCTCTTAAGCGGTCTCTCCCCGCCAATCACTGCAATCAGACACAGGTGATCATCATTTGCACTTGACCTACTTTCTCCACGCTCGTCTCCCAATGCTCTCTCCCGCTGCACACCCTGCTGAACCACGCCCCCTCGCCACAACCACATTCTGCACACATTACAAAGTCCTGGCTGCGGAGGAAGAGGGTACGGGTACTTGACTAGCCTGCCTGCAGTCCCGACCTGTCTCCAATAGAGAATGTGTGGCGCATTTTGAAGCGCAAAATGCGACAACGAAGACCCCGTACTGTTGCCCACCTTAAGACTTGTTTGCAGGAAGAATGGGACAAAATTACACCTGAAACACTTCATCACTTGGTGTCTTCAGCCCCTAAACGTCTTTTAAGTGTTGTGAAAAGGAATGGCAACATTACAAAGTGGTAAATGCTTTACTGTCCCAACTTTTTTTGGAATGTGTTGCAAGTCTGAATGACAGGAAAGGATGTATATTTACAAATGACATGAAGTTGACCAGACAAAACATGAAATACAAGTCAAAGTAAATTTAGAAATCACTACTTTCTTTTTTTATTTGCGTTTTCCATACTGTCATCAATTAACATCAATTCCATGTGACAGTATTAAATCTAGAGTATGATTTCGACTATGAGTAGTATTAAAATTACCCACAATTAGGACTTTATCTGCAGCCAGCACTAACTCTGATAGAAAATCAGCAAATTCTTTAATAAAATCTGTATGGTGCCCTGGTGGCCTGTATACAGTAGCCAGTACAAACATCACGGGGGATTTATCATTAATACTTTTTTTTCTAGGTAATTTTATATGAAGCACCATTTCTTCAAAGGAGTTATACTTAAAGCCTGTCTTCTGAGAAATACTGAGAATATTGTTATAAATTGTAGCAACACCTCCCCCTTTGCCTTTTGGACGCGGCTCATTTTTGTAACAGTAATCTTGGGGTGTAGACTCGTTTAAAATAATGTATTCATCTGGTTTTAGCCATGTTTCTGTCAACAGAGCAAATCTAGGTTATGATCATTAATCAAATCATTTACAAAAAGTGCTTTTGTAGAAAGGGACCTGATATTCAGTAAGCCAAGTTTTATCAGTTGTTTCTGTGTATTGTAAAAAAAAAATATTTGTTGAACATCAATTAAATGGTTACTCATAAATTGGTTTTAACGTTTTCTGTATTTTCTAGTTCGGGGAACAGACACAGTCTCTATAGTGTGATATCTAGGTGAATGAGAATGAGAAACTCTATGTGCTGAGAATTAACTGACTTCTGTGATGTGAGGCGGCTAGCAGACGGTCGGTTTAGCCAGTCTGTCTGCTTCCTGGCCTGGGCTCCAGTTAGTCAAGTATGAACTCTAAGACTATGTGCCATATTTCTAGAGAGAAGAGCGGCACCACCCCAGGAGGGATGAACACCATTTCTTTTCAACAGGCCAGGTCTGCCCCAAAAACTCGTCCAATTGTCTATAAAACCTATGTTGTTTTGCGGGCACCACTTAGACATCCAGCCATTTAGTGATGACAGTCTGCTATGAATCTCATCACCCCGGTAAGCAGGGAGGGGGCCAGAGCATATTACAGTGTCATATCAAGCGCAATAGCGCTTCAAAACTTTCTCTGGTTTAAATTTACAGCTACAATACAAGTTTTTTTATATTTTTTTCATGTCGATATTTATATCGACATTAATGTTTTTTTCTTTTTTCAAAACCGCCTATTCAGTTCCACCAACAGGGTTAATATGTCCAATGAATTTTAATTAAAATTACTTTTTACATAACACATTGTCAAACTGTAAAGCTTGTATTACACTTATGATTTACAACAGTGAGTTTAATGCATTAAAACAGTGTTTTTAAAAGATACTCAATAAACTCAATAAACATTTTTATTAATAAATCATAGGCTACTATAGACTACTGTACATAGTTTGATTTATTAATAATGTGTTTACTGAGTTTGGCATTTTAAAAATTCTGTCTTAACGCATTATTCCTTATGGGAGGAAACGCTGTAATTAAACGCGTTGCGTTGTTATTCTGGACTCATCTGCTTGTCTGTACATCGTATGCTTTAGTAATAATGTGTTTATTGAGTTTGGTCTTTTTAAAACACCCTTTTTAATGCATTAAGCCACGCTAAGCATTTTAAAATGTCCTGGCATCTAGAGATGCCACCGGAAGGGCCGCTTCTTCCTTTTAGGCAAGGCAAGGCAAGGCAAGTTTATTTATATAGCACATTTCATACACAGTGGTAATTCAAAGTGCTTTACATAAAAGAAAGTGAAATAGTCATTCACAGCAATAAAAACAAGGAATTAAAAATAATAAAAACAAGGAATTTTAAAAAGTTATAGAAATTGATTTAAAATGAAATTTAAAACAGTTAAATAGAATATGATTATACATAAAATGCAGTACAGTCAGTTCGGACGTAGCACAGTGTTTATTCAACAAATGCACAGCTAAACAGATGAGTTTTCAGTCTGGATTTAAATGTGGCTAATGTTTTAGCACATCTGATCTCTTCTGGAAGCTGGTTCCAGCTGCGGGCGGCATAATAGCTAAAAGCGGACTCCCCTTGTTTTGTGTGAACCCTTGGTATTTCTAACTGACTCGACCCTAATGATCTGAGTGGTCTGTTAGGTTTATATTCAGTGAGCATATCAGAAAATCCCTCCTGACGGGAATCTCCCATGGAGATTCCCGTCAGGAGCCTTCCATTTGCCTTCCATTTGCGCTGAAAAGTTCACGCACATCCACATATGAAATCACTTGCATATATGTATATACACAACTAAAGCATGGTACAGACTTGGCCGAGGCTTCGTCTGTATGCCTTTCCCCCGATTGCTCTGCTCCCCGGAGTTCTGGAGAGAGTGCGCCGGGACGGGGTTCGGCTGCTGCTAGTAGCCCCGTTCTGGCCGGGCCGAGTATGGTTCTCGGATATGATTTCTCTCCTCGACGGCTCTCCATGGGAGATTCCCGTCAGGAGGGATCTCCTCTCGCAGGCAGGGGGCACCTTGGTGCACCCCCGGCCGGAGTTGTGGAAGTTGTGGGTGTGGTCCCTCAGGGCTCTAGAGTGCGACCTAATTTCTCAATGGTGCGACTAAAAAAAATCTGAGGTTGCACTGGTGCGACCAGTTGTTCGAAAAAAAAAAAAGTCTCCACAACTCTGAAAGTCTCCCTGTGGTTCAACAACAGACACACATTAGGCTCATATCATGGTCTGAACCAATCAGAGATTGGCAGACCCCTCCCTCTAATTGGCCGTGGTCCAGATATTCCTGTACGTGTGTGTACGTTTGAAAATGCGTGTGCTGCATATATAGACAACCATACAAGGGTAATTGTTACTAAGCCTGCCCTGGGTACACCAATTTTCTTGTCCGTTGCCTCACAGATTCCTGCAGCTAAGCTTGGATGTACATTTACATTCCAATAAAGGTTATTGATGACATGCCTCTGAAGTTTGACTTTTTGCACCATTACAATACTTATAGGCAACTAGTCATCATATCTTCCACTCCATGAAACACTTTAATGCTCAGTAGTACATGTTTTTTTAATGTATTTGCACTAAACACTAAAATGCGTTCATTTTCAATGGGCATACCGTATATGCGGCTGAAACAGGTAGCCTAGTGCATCCCAAATTTTTCAACATTAACATTTTAATATAACATTAGTCATTATGGCCTTTAGAAAACATTTTTTTTGAGGAGGTGGGGTATTGCACAATAGGCCCCTGTGGCACGGCATAAGCTTTTGTCCTTAATGGCATTTTTTTCCTTACATTACTTTTACTTTTATACTTTAAGTAGTTTTGAAACCAGTACTTTTACACTTTTACTTACATTTACATTTTACACCTACATTTCACTACTGATTATACCCTGTATGATTGTGTATGTGACAAATAAACAAGAACCTTACTTGAGTAAAAAGCTTGAGTTGATACAGAAGTCTTTTTAAACCCTAGTATCTATACTTCTACCTGAGTAATGAATGTGAATACTTCTGACACCAGTGACCAGCGCACTCGAGAAGTGTGAGAAGATTTGCGCAAGCCATTCCTATCGCAAAACTGGTGGTAAAATATGCGATCTATTTGAATTCTTTTGAGAAACTGCCACTTTAAAATGCTATGGAGAAAGTCGAACATTATCTAAAAAAAGGCACAAACTAAAAAGAGGAGAAATCTTTCACCAGCACTAGCATAATAGGCTATTAAAATGTTTTTAAACTGCTCATGACCACCTTTACTATAATTTATCACGTTTTACTGTAGGCTTATTTATTGTGGTAAATTTTGTCTAACTTGTAGAATTTATAATAGATAATCTGTTAAGGGAATAGATTTTCCCCTAAAGATTTATATTACAACTGTGGCATGTTGTAGCTATTGTTTCTAAAGGCTGTTGTTTCTCATAACAAATGCAATAGATTAATAAAAAAGTCATTATTGGCCTGGTAATGATTAATAGGCTAGCCTTATTATAACAAATGCTACAGTTAAGAACTATGGTACTTTTTCATAAGAGCAAGTACAAGTCAGAATCGAGAGCCAATGGGTTCTAATGATGAGTGATGGAAAAACCTGGCCTTCAGATATTCTAATGATGGCATAGATTAAATCATTAAGAGCCTGATGAACTGTTAAGGAGTAAGAAATAAACAATATCAATATAAGAAAATGTTAAGTTAGATTGACGTCCCATGGCATGTTGAATTAGAACATTCTGTCAAACTATAGCCTAAGTGTCTAAATAATATATAATACATTATATATCCTATGTAAACAAGTAATTGTTAACTAGCCTATTACTTTATTGCAGTTACGCAATCAACCAACTTTGCATGTGTGGTGGATAGCACAAAATACAATTTTACATAAATAAACATTTAAGCAAACAAACAAATAAATAAACCTTAAGAGGGAGCATGATCCGGGGTCCACTTCACCCCCCCCCCCAAATGTTCAAACCAAAACTACGCCCTTGCATGTAATACAATACATGCAGCTCAGTGAAGCACTTTAAGCACCAACACTTTTTCAGTAAGTTACCTTTCTTGTAGAATTGTACTTCAAATAAAGAACTTTATGTTGACCAGATATTTAGTTAATCATTTACAAGTCAATATTGCCTATATGAAAATTTGGGTGCACCAGTGCAACCAGTGCAAAAAGTTAGACTAGAGTTCGTGCAGGCTCGACTCTCCGCAGGGTTAACCCACTCCACCTTGAAGGTTTATGTGGTGGCAATTTCGGCCTACCACGCCTCTCTTGGTGGACAGTCAGTGGGCAGACACCCCCTGGTTTACGCGTTTCCTCTGCGGTGCGCTGAGGCTAAGGCCCCCAGTACGTTCCCGTATTCCACCTTGGGATCTGGCTGTGGTGTTGGAAGCTCTCTCTAGGCCTCCCTTCGAGCCTATTGAAGAGATCTCTGATCGCCATCTCACTCTGAAGACTGTAGTTCTTCTGGTGATTACTTCTCTAAAGAGAGTTGGGGATCTGCAGGCCCTCTCAGTGACCCCTACTCACTTGGACCTCGTGCAGGGTACGTCCCCAAGGTTCCTTCCATCACGCCACGGCCTGTCGTACTGCAGGCCTTTAGCCCGCCTCCCTTCGGGGGGCCAGACCAGCAAAAGCTTAACTGTATGTGTCCAGTGCGAGCACTGGAAGCATACGTCCACAGAGCTGCCATGTGGAGAAGGGCGGACCAATTGCTAGTTTGCTACGGTCCCCCTAAGAGGGGTCTGCCTGCTACAAAGCAGACCCTCAGTCGGTGGATTGTGGATGCCATTAATATTTCTTATGAGTCTTCTGATCTCCCCTAGCCGATGGGAGTCAAGGCTCACTCCACCAGGAGTGTTGCGGCCTCCAAGGCCTTCCTCACAGGTATCCCTATACAGAACATCTGCAACGCTGCTGGATGGTCTACGCCCCTGACCTTTGTCAGACTCTATGGCCTTGACATGCGGGCCACTCCAGGCTCTTCCGTCCTTTCACCCTAGATGTGCTCCGCAGGGATACACACTGGGCAGGGACTTGGAAGTCTGGCGGCATGGGTATCTCATTCCCCAAAGCGTCTCCGGATGCAGCTCGAGTTCCTGAAGAGGAACGTCTCTAGGTTACGTATGTAACCCTAGTTCCTCGAGGGAACAAGACACTGCGTCTCGAGGCCACACCTCAGGCATCACTGTCCACGCTTGCTTCTTTCCTAGAAGCTGATGCCGGTTTAACCGCACATACTTTTATACCAGCTGGTCATTACGTCACCTCGCCCGTGATGTCTTGCCCATCCATTGGACAGATTACACTTGTATTCAGAGCCGGTCACACTGAAGGCGTTCCCCAAAGCGTCTCACAACGACGCAGCGTTTCGTTCCCTCAAGGAACTAGGGTTCCCTATCAGTCGGTCACTCCGAGTCACGTCGGGTGACCGACGAATTGGGATCTCGCTTAGAGAGACCAATCCACTACGAGTGTATCTAAACGAGCCAATGCACATTGGCATGTGATTATTGCATCCAGCTGCTGCTGATCACAGTGTGAGTATAAGTAGGCAGCAGGTGCAGCGCATATTCAGATTTTCGCTTCGGAGCCGAGCGGTTCATCGTTCTGCTCCTGACAAGCCTTTCTACTACGGTGTCTGCAGTCAAGCACGCTCTTCCAGAGGACTCTCGTGCTGGTGTTACGGCGCTTCAGCGGCGGTGGTTTTTTCCTTTGAGTGGATTGCACACATCAGATTGCACTACCTCTGATTGTGTTGCAAGCGGCCATCTCCCCTGTGCGCTTCAGCACACTAAGAGAGCAATTTCTCTAAAAGAGCATTCGCGGGTGGAACGTCTTTTCAAAGACGCGTCTTTTTAAAGATGTCCTTCCACCCGTGCAATTCTGGATGCGGTCGTTACCTGGCGCCGGGTGATGGTCACGATCGCTGCCTCTCGTGTCTGGGCATTAAGCACGCTGAGGTGGCTTTCGAGGACGAGTCATGCTCCCAGTGCGGGAAAATGACCGTCGCGGAGTTGTGGACCAGACTCTGTTTCCTGCAAGGGGCGGGGTGCCCGTGCCTCTGCCTAGATCTAGGGCTCCCCATGGCGGCAGCCGGGGAGGCGCTACTTCTGGCAGTAGCTGGACTGGTCTTACGGTGACGGTGAGGAATTCCCCTCCAAGGAACCAACCTTCGAGGGCTCCTCTTTCCACCGGCACTTCGCAGCCTGTGGAGCTGCCGAGGGAACTGGCTGGACCCTCTAGTGGGGTACCACTGGTATCCTTTGGTGCTCCCCCCGACGATCGGATGTCGATCGCTGCATCGGAGGGTGAGCCAGACCTGTCTGGAGATGATGATTCGGCACCGCTGCCACCTTCTGGGTGGTCAGCGGTGCCGGATACGGATCCAGAGATGGTGGCTATGCTTGCCCGTTCGCAGGGCAGCCGCCCCGCCCGTCCAGGCCCCCGCCAAACCTGGTGGCAAGCGTAAGAGCAAGAGGCACTGAGACGGGCGACCCGGAGATGGAGGAGTATGCTCTTCGGGAGATGGTGAACGCACCACTCCCTCCCCCGGAGGTGGGCCGGGTGGAGAATCTTTTGTTTCTTTTTTCCCCGCCACTGGCCTCACGGTCAGTGGTACCCAAAAACTCGACAAAAGAGCAGTTTCCTCTATCTCTGGGTCCCCAGAGGGGCTGGGGAGTTGTGGACGAGCCAGTCTTGAGTCACACTCACCCTCCTCTCTCGCCAGTGAGCAGCTGTGGGCGGTTCGAGAGTGCGATCAATCGTACTACTTACGCACCCTCTGCCAGGACGCGGGTAAGTGTTGCGCACACTCTGACCCTGTTTCGGACCGGCATCGAGACGCCCGAACAGGGTCCCTGCATTCCCCCTCGCTGCCCCACCGCGGGTACGTCGGTGGTTCCGTTGGTGCCACTTGTACAGTTTCTGGGAGCCTGGTTAGCGCTTCCCAGTCCGTCTTGTTGGCTCCGTCGGACCATCAGACTCGGCTATGCGATTCAGTTCGCCCGGTGTCCTCCCAAGTTCAGGGGCATCCACTTCACTTCAGTGAAGGCGGTAGATGCTCCTGTCTTGCGCGCAGAGATCGCAGTCCTCCTGGCGAAGGATGCGAAAGAGCCAGTCCCTCCAGCCGATATGAGGACAGGGTTCTACAGCCCCTACTTCATTGTACCCAAAAAAGGCGGTGGGTTGAGACCAATCTTGGATCTGCGCGTCCTGAACCGGGCCCTTCACAAGCTTCCGTTCAAGATGCTCAAGCAGAAACGTATCTTCGGATGCATCCGTCCCCAAGATTGGTTTGCAGCGATCGACCTGAAGGACGCGTACTTCCATGTGTCAATCCTTCCGCGCCACAGGCCATTCCTGCGGTTTTCGTTCGAAGGACGGGCATATCAGTACAAGGTCCTGCCCCTCGGGCTGTCCCTGTCGCCCCGTGTCTTCACAAAAGTTGCGGAGGCAGCCCTTGTTCCCATGAGAGAACAGGGTGTTCGCATTCTCAACTACCTCGACGACTGGCTCATACTGGCTCAGTCTCAGGACCAGTTGTGCGAACACAGGGACTGGGTGCTTTCACACCTCAGCCAGTTGGGCCTTCGGGTCAACTGGGAAAAGAGCAAACTCTCCCCGACGCAGAGGATCTCTTTTCTCGGTATGGAGTTGGATTCGGTCAGTCAGACAACACGCCTCACGCAGGAACGTGCTCAGTCGGTGTTGAACTGCTTGAATACGTTCAAGAGCAGGACAGCGGTCCCACTGAAACAATTTCAGAGGCTCCTGGGGCATATGGCAGCTACGGCAGCAGTTACGCCATTGGGGCTGCTTCATATGAAACCTCTTCAATATTGGCTTCATGGCCGAATCCCGAGGTGGGCGTGGCAACACGGCACTCACCGGGTCCAAGTCACACCAGCCTGCCGCCAAACCCTCACCCGTGGTCAGACCTTTCGTTCCTTCGGGCAGGAGTGCCCCTGGAACAGGTCTCTAGGCATGCTGTGGTTTACACGGATGCCTCCACCACTGGCTGGGGTGCCACATTCAACGGGCTTGCAGTGTTGGGGGTTTGGACGGGCCCCCAACTGCACTGGCACATCAATTGCCTAGAGTTGCTGGCAGTACGCCTGGCCTTGATCTGCCCCAAGAGCCGCCATTCACATTCCGGGCTTGCTCAACCAGGCAACCGACGAGCTGTCACGAGCTGCGCTCCCCGGAGAGTGGAGACTCCATCCCCAGACGGTCCAGCTGATGTGGAGACGTTTCGGGCCAGCTCAGGTAGACCTGTTTGCGTCCCTAGAAACCTCTCATTGCCAGTTGTTTTTCTCGCTGACCGAGGGCACACTCGGCACGGATGCACTGGCACACAGCTGGCCGCGGGGCCTTCGCAAGTATGCGTTCCCCCCAGTGAGCCTTCTCGCACAGACACTGTGCAAGATCAGGGAGGACGAGGAGCAGGTCTTGCTCGTGGCGCCGTATTGGCCCACTCGGACTTGGTTCCCAGAACTGATGCTCCTCGTGACAGCCCCTCCTTGGCAGATTCCTCTGAGGAAGGATCTACTGACTCAGAGACGGGGCACCTTATGGCACCCGCGTCCAGACCTCTGGAAACTTCATGTCTGGTCCCTGGATGGGACGCGAAGGTTCTAGGTGACCTACCCCAAGGGGTAGTTGACACCATCACTTCACTTACGCCTTGAAGTGGAACCTGTTCGTCGAGTGGTGCTCTTCTCATCGAGAAGACCCCCGGAAGTGCCCGATCAGAGTCGTGCTGTCCTTTCTGCAGCAAGTGCTGGAGCGAAGGCTGTCTCCCTCCACCCTTAAAGTCTATGTGGCTGCAATCGCTGCTAACCATGACCCCGTAAACGGGAAGTCGCTGGGGAAGCATGACCTGGTCATCAGGTTCCTTAGGGGGGCGAGAAGATTAAATCCTCTGCGGCCCCCCTCTATACCTTCTTGGGACCTGTCTCTAGTGCTCACAGCACTACAGCAGGGCCCATTTGAGCCTTTGCAAACAGTTGAGCTGAAGTTTCTTTCAATGAAGACTCTGCTCCTGCTCGCATTGGCCTCCATCAAGAGGGTAGGGGACCTGCACGCATTTTCGGTCGACGATTCGTGCCTAGAGTTTGGACCGGCTGACTCCCAAGTAATCCTGAGGCCCCGGCCCGGCTATGTGCCCAAGGTTCCCACCACTCCCTTCAGGGACCAGGTGGTGAGCCTGCAAGCGCTGCCCTCGGAGGAGGCAGACCCAGCCCTAGCTTTGCTTTGTCCCGTCCGAGCAGTGAGATGCTACGTTGACAGGACGCAAAGCTTCAGGACCTCAGACCAGCTCTTTATCTGTCACGGAGGCCGGCATAAGGGGAATGCCGTCTCCAAGCAGAGGATGGCCCACTGGATAGTGGATGCCATCACCCTGGCTTACCAGGCACGGGGTGTGCCTTGCCCGTTCAGGTTGAGAGCCCACTCTACTAGAAGTGTTGCTTCTTCCTGGGCATTGGCTCGTGGCGTCTCGCTGGCAGATATTTGTAGAGCTGCGGGTTGGGCGACCCCTAACACGTTCGCTAGATTCTATAGCCTTCGTGTGGAACCGGTCTCCTCCTGTGTTCTCACCTCAAAGGGTAGAAGTACTGAGAGGCTCCGGTTTCGGGTCGGCTTGCTGAAACTACTCCAGAGAGTCCATACTGTAGACCCTGTACAGCTCCTCCTTCCCCTCGGGAGCAAGACGTGGCAGAGCGTCCGGCGCCAGGCCCTCACTCGGTGAATCCGTGAGAACCGGTAGAGGGCTGGGGTCCATATGTGAGACCTAATTGGATCCCATATGTGTAAAGTCCACGGTATAGCCTCAGAGCCCGTGTTCCCCGGCAGACATTCTGCTAAGAGGCTACAATCACCTCTAATCTTCCATATGCACCTAATCGGTTGTTCATATGCGTAAGTGCTTCTGAACCTCCTTCGAGAAGGTTGGGCTTCCGCAGCGTTCCTGTTCCAAGTGGAACGGGTACGTTTCCCAGTGTTATCCAGTCTTACTGAGTGGGTAGTGCCATAGCAACAGTAGCTGGTCTTCTTGTGAAGCTCTGACCTGCGCCAAAAAGTAAGGGCGCAGGAGGCTTCCACAGGGCACTGGAAGGGGCAGTATCCGTGGCCTTTTGGTAGGGATCCCAATTCGTCGGTCACCCGACGTGACTCGGAGTGACCGACTGATAGGGAACGTCTCGGTTACGTATGTAACCCTCGTTCCCTGAAGGAGGGAACGGAAACGTCACATCCCGTCGCCACGGCTACTGTACCACCGCTGAGCGGCCGGATCACCGGCTCGGCTCCTCAGCAAAAACCTGAATATGCGCTGCACCTGCTGCCTACTTATACTCACGCTGTGATCAGCAGCAGCTGGATGCAATAATCGCATGCCAATGTGCATTGGCTCGTTTAGATACACTCGTAGTGGATTGGTCTCTCTAAGCGAGATCCCAATTCGTCGATCACCCGACGTGACGTCTCCGTTCCCTCCTTCAGGGAACGAGGGTTACATACGTAACCGAGACGTTACATACGTATCCTAGAGACATTTTCCCATTCATTCATTCATTCATTATGTGTGTTCACACTTGGCATGTTTGGTTCAGTTAAAATGAACTTGGGTGCAATTGCTCATTTAGTGCAGTTCATTTAAATAGATGGGAACACTGCCACCCAAAGATTGGTCTATACCAAACAAACAGACTGAGGCACACATTTTCATTAAAATGTCCATAAACATTCTCTTCTCATCATAGGAGCTATGGTACAGTTTGGTACAGGCGTCGGAACTGCAGATCTTTGTTTGTGTGTGCAACAGAGGAATTCTTGGCACAATTTTGATTCTTTTACACATTTTATAAGCTGTGAGTTCTCAGCTGGTAAAAATACCACCATAAGTACATAAAAACAACACAACATTTGGATTGTTTTGGATGTTTGGTAAGTTCCATCACAAATAATATGTCATATAAGCTGTCCAGTAAGGCTGTGACCATATCTTTGTGTTTTATTTTATTTACATTTTCATTTTCATTTATTCATTTAGCAGACTATTTTATCCAAAGCGAGTTACAGTTGAGCAATACAAGAAATGAATCATTGTTTAGGTTTGGTTTTAAAAATTACACTGTGTACACAAAGTGAACCAAACCAAATGAACCAAGAGAACTGAATTGTGAGCACACCCTAAATGTCTGTTCAGTTGTTCCTATATAATATAAGACACAGTTTCCACCTGTAATGCAAATTGCATGTAGTATCTGATAGTTTAACTTTCACTGGGAAGTTTTTTTCTACATCTTGTGAGTTCCTGAACATTATGAATGATGGATTATGTCAAATACTACTCTGATTGCAGTATTAGAGTATTGATTTATCGTGTGCCAAAGACACTGAACTTTGGTATGTTTTAGACCTGAGACAGTCTGGCACACTTACTAAATGTTGCATGCACATGCCCAAGTGGCCAAGATTACAAGTTTGGGTATTGGGACATGCCCGCAGATAACTTCTCCAGGGCACGGTAAACACATACTACCCCCACGCACCATCCTGGTTATATTTAAATAAAATAATACTGGATCATAGTTGCTTGTGCTGTGAACTAATGAGTAACACAAAATTCCATTTAATTTGTCAAGTAGATGGAAATTTGCAGGTGTATGTTTGGCAATAGTCAAAGAGAAGAAATGCTGAACAGCAATCTGTTTGCACAGCTGCTCTGGCTTGTAAAATGATGCAAAATGATGTAGATCGTATTTTAGAACAGAGTTATACTTATTAGAGGAAATGAACAGGGTGGTTTTGTGTTATTGAATTTAATTGATGTAATACATTTGTACCTTACTCAGATCTCATTAGCAATCATGTGTTGTTTCCCTGGCAGCCTCTGCCGTGAATGGGCTCTTGGTCTGAGGCGCACACATGAAAGGAACATGGGCAATGGGCTAACCACAAGAAACAAAAGGATTATTTTTCTGGCGTTCACTCATTAGAAGATTCTCCCCTCTGATCATTCCCATGGCTGTCTCTGTGTTTTTTTTTATTTTAGTTTTTTTTATATGCCATTATAGCTTGATGAAGGTAAATGATCTAAATTTTATACTGTGGTAAGTTATAATTGGGTTAAAATATTCCTTATTTTAATTATTTTAAAAGGACGGGCTCATTAAACACATATTTCATGCAGTATTTTCTGTGCCACTGCTGAATATCCAGTGCAGCACATTCTTAGTTGTAAGCGTCTGTTTGCAGTCTGAATGCATTTAAATGAAAACATATCTTTATGTTGCTAAGGCCAAAAAATATATATATTACAAATAACTATAATGAGCAATTCACAAGAAAATAACTGTAGTCATTGATGTGTAGTTTTTCAGAATGTAACTCTGAAGTAAGCTGAGAGAAGCTGACAAATGGATGTGGGAATAAAAACATTCTCAGGTGACAGCCAATTAACAAATTCCTCTTCTAAAATAGAGAAGCTGGCCATTATTAGAAAAAGAAAATAAGATGGACTGAGCAAATAGGCAGACGCCAAATGGATGGCGACTCTGCTATTTGAGTGGATGTCCATCACCACACCTGTTGGTGCTATGTTGCAGGCAATGAAAGCTACTTAAGTACTTAGTCGCAGTCTGGTCATTATTGTCTCACATTCAGTCATAACAAAGCTTAAAAATAGTTCAAGGATTTCTTATAGTTCATCAGCTTTGGAAAACCAGAGTGTTTGTTCAATAACATGATTCTTACTTACAAGGAATGTGGAAGATAAAGTGTTAAATGTTTTAGCTGGTGTATTTTAACTTGCTTATTTATTTATTTAGTTTTAGTCAACTCCTGCTATTTGGTCAGGCATCTGTTCATGTTCATCAGTCATTTTCCTATGTAAAATTAATAGGGCTGCCATAAACTACCAGCCAGAATAATAATAATAAATATAGCTGCAAGCAGCAATTTGGGGCCATGCACCAGAGGTGCCACAAGCTTATGAAGAAAAGCAGGCACAGTAAATACAGCAAGCATGTCAAAAACACAGGAAACATTTAAAAGGACCAAAAGCACAAAAAACTGCACAAAATGTTGTATACAAATCAATTTTAGAATATAGCTGAAATAAATTGATTCAAGTCTCTCCCTTCTCCCATCTGAAAAGTGTGGAGCTGTGATTCCACATCGCAAATAAAGCAGAGAATGAGTGATTGACAGTGTTAGATAGGGTCTCCACACCAGATAATAATTAGGATCCAGCCCCGGATGCCAGATCCCATCAGAAAATATCAGTTTGTTCGGTAACAAAACAACTAGTCAGCAGAGCTGTCGATACCCAAACCCTGTTAACAGCAAGTCTTGTCTGATATCCAAAAATACCCAAAACAAGTGTTTAACAGTCTTCTTTGAGTCAAGAAGTTGACTGAGAAAAGCCAGAGAAGAGCAGAAGCAGGAGACAATGTGATGATTGTAAAAAGTAAGTAAGTTTATTGAACAATCTTAGTTGTGTATGTCTCAATTTTTAAACTTCGTCTGATGAGAACAAATTCTGCAACTAATGATATATCAAACTGATTCACAACAACATCCCATAAACCTTAAGTTTCCATAAACATTCCCTCTTATCTATCTCTCATTCATACAGACAAAACAGTTCATGAAACCCCACAAGCATGAGATTGAACAACAATGGAAATGCATAAGCAAGGAACATTTTACATTACATTTACATGTAGTCATTTAGCAGACGCTTTTATCCAAAGCGACAAATACATTTACATTTACATTTAGTCATTTGGCAAATAACTACAATCGAAGAAATCAAAATCAACAAAAAAGAGCAGTGATATGCAAGTGCTATAACAAGTCTCAATTAGCTTAACGCAGTACACGTAGCAAGGTTTATTTTTAAATTATATAATAAATAAAAATAAAACAGAATAGAAAAAGAATACAGCAAGCTAGTGTTAGAGGTGTTTTTGGCTTTTGTTAATTGTGTAATAAATAAAAAGAAAACAAATAGAATACAAAAAGATTAGAGAAGCTAGTGTTAGTTTTTTTTTTTTTTAAAGAAAACAAGCAGTTAGTAATTGGATAGAGTGCAAGTCTAAAAGGGACAAGTTTTCTGGCAGAATGTCGAGGCTGGGAATGCAGCGAAGTTCCAACTATTCTGTCTGCTGGTGGTTGTCGCCAAGGAGAGTTCTCATTATGATAAGGCCTGAATCTTTCAGCAAATTTCTTGAAGGCCGTCGACATAAATCAGTGTGGCAAGATGTTCAGTAAAAGCCCAACTAGTAAAATCCGTATAGATGTAAGAATAACGTGATAACTAGGTAAGAATAAATTACAGAAATGATTTGGGTGCGTGTCTAGGGGAAGGGGCGGAGTAAATAAGGGCTGCACCTGACATTGAAACTTGCAGCGCTCACACACACACACACAAACGAAATCGTATGCCTGATGAAAAAATATATATTTAAAAGACGATCGTATTTTAGAAAATGTAGTTAATATTTGCATCATTAATGATTTATCTTATCATCCAGCGACCCACCTGCAAATAATCAGAATGCATTTTTTTATTACCCGACCCGCGGATTATCCACAGCGCCCGCGGATATAACCGCCATCCGCGCATCATTACTGCGCACAGTGTGCAGATATCAACTGCATCACTGGGTTGTAAAGTGAGGGAATTTTTATGTGTCGATCGTGTGAGAAGGATGCTTTTCAGATCTGCAACCGGACAACCTTGGAATATATTGACTTGATTATTCATATAATGAGGTTTGGGCCATACAAATTACGGGAGTTTTACAGGAGGTGAATGTAGCAAACATATAAAATACACCCAGTGGGATTTTTTTTTTATAGCAAGATTAAAAATACGGGAAAATATTTAAACGAGATGACAGCGGGATAGAATGGTAAAATACGGGAGAATCCCGGGAAAAATGAGAGGGTTGACAGGTATGGATACTGGAAAGACAGTAGGCTACCTCAGTTTTATCCAGATTACATAATCAGATAATATTAGTTTTCGATTTTAATTCGTTAATTTAAACGTAGACACTTCAGGCTTTCAGATACAGGAAAGATTGTACCTCAGTTTTATATGGATTACATAATCAGATAATATTAGTTTTCGATTTTAATTCGTTAATTTAAACGTAGACACTTCAGGCTTTCAGATACAGGAAAGATTGTACCTCAGTTTTATATGGATTACATAATCAGATAATATTAGTTTTCGATTTTAATTCGTTAATTTAAACGTAGACACTTCAGGCTTTCAGATACAGGAAATACTGTACCTCAGTTTTATATGGATTACATAATCAGATAATATTCGTTTTCGATTTGAATTCGTTCATTTAAAAGTAGAAACGTCTAGCTTTCAGATACGAAAGACTGGTCTTCTTTACTTTCATAGGATTACATAATCAGAAATATTAGTTTTCGATTTGAATTTGTTCATTTAAAAGTAAAATTCAAGCTTTTTAGATTCTATTGATTTTAGTCTTATATGTATCTGAGTATTTAAGGTTTCTCTGTGAATCAGGAAGATCTGAAAGTGAACGAGCTGGCGCGCGGAGGGTTAAAGCGCTGCATTCAATATGATCTTTAGACGGTAAATTTACATTTCAAATTCAATATTGATTTTAGAACTGTTGAAATTATTTACTGTTTGTAACGCAAGTACTTTATAAGTAACTGTAATTAAATTACCTAAAAATGAACAGTAATCCCTTACTTTACTTTTTCAGTGGATAAGTAATTTAATTACAGTAACGCCTTACACCCAACACTGTTTGCAACTTTACTTCACGAAGGCCAATAATTCATTCAAATTAATGTTTACAGGGCTATAGTAAATGCCTAGTGGGCCTAAATGACTGATTATATTTTGCCAATATCTTGCCTTAGACAATACTTCCAATATTTCCATTACTGTACATACAGTACACAAGAATTTTACATGAAAAATTAGACTTAAGGTATTTTTTTATTTAAATAATTGTGTACTGCACAGATACGAAGGGATGTATCGGCAAAACTCACTATTAAATCACTACATGAGTAATACAAGCTTTACAGTTGACTATTAGTCATTTTAAATGTTAAGTCATTTTAATTCAAATACTTTGGACGTTTTAATCCAGTTGGTGGAATTGTCAGACGATCCCTTATTCATCAAGTCAAGTCAAGTCACCTTTATTTATATAGCGCTTTTAACAATACAAATTGTGTCAAAGCAACTGCACAATATCAAAATGGGAAAATAGTGTCAATAATGTAAAATGACAAGATTAAACACTCAATTTTCAGTTAAAGGCATTTCATTATTGAATTCAGTGATGGCATCGTCCTGCTCAGTTCAGTTCAAAAGTTTCTGTTCAATCAAGTCGAAGATATTACTGGAAATTAAGTGTCCCCAACTAAGCAAGCCAGAGGCAACAGCGGCAAGGAACCAAAACTCCATCGGTGACAGAATGGAGAAAAAACCTTGGGAGAAACCAGGCTCAGTTGGGGGGCCATTTCTCCTTTGGCCAGACGACACAGCAGTTCAATTCCAACTGCTGCAAAGTCAGATTGTAAGGGCTCAACTGGTTCCCGAGGTCTTGTCCTGATGGCTGTCTAGGTGACGGGGTCCTCACTGGGGGTCTCTGGGGCTCATCTAGGTGTCCTGGTCTCTGCTGACGTTCAGGGCTGTAGAGGTCATCTCTAGGTGCAGATCCACCATCTGATCTGGTGACTGCAGTGACCTCGGAATAAGAAAGAAACAGACTAATATTAGCGTAGATGTCAATCTTTTTACGATGTAACAAGTACATCGTTTGTTATGGGAAGTGTTCCCGGTTCCGGTTGATCTAATTAATGCAGCCTAACAATCCTTTAACGGATTTGAATAATAGAAGTGTATTAGTGTGTTATGTGTAAGCCAGGTTAAAGAGATGGGTCTTTAATCTAGATTTAAACTGACAGAGTGTGTCTGCCTCCCGAACAGTGTTTGGTAGATTGTTCCAGAGTTTGGTCGCTAAATAGGAAAAAGATCTGCCGCCCGCAGTTGATTTTGATATTCTAGGTATTATCAAATGGCCAGAGTTTTGAGAATGCAGCGGACGTGAAGGACTATAATGTGATAAGAGCTCGCTCAAGTACTGAGGAGCTAAACCATTCAGGGCTTTATAAGTAATTAACAAGATTTTAAAATCTATACGATGTTTAGTAGGGAGCCAGTGCAGTGTTGACGGAACCGGGCTAATGTGGTCATACTTCCTGGTTCTAGTAAGAACTCTAGCTGCTGCATTTTGAACCATCTGTAATTTGTTTATTAAGCGTGCAGAACAACCACCCAATAAAGCATTACTATAATCTAACCTTGAGGTCATAAACGCATGAATTAATATTTCTGCATTTGACATTGAGAGCATAGGTCTCAGTTTAGATATATTTTTAAGATGAAAAAATGCAGTTTCACAAATGCTAGAAACGTGGCTGTCAAAGGAGAGATTGCTATCAAATAGCACACTTAGGTTCCTGACTGATGACGAAGAATCGACAGAGCAGCCATCAAGTGTTAGACAGTGTTCTAGGTTATTACTTGTGGGGGTTTTAGGTCTGATAATTAACACCTCTGTTTTTTTCAGAATTTAGCAGTAAGAAATTACTCGTCATCCAGTATTTTATATCGACTATGCATTCCATAAGTTTCTCAATTTGGTGTGTTTCACCAGGCCGTGAAGAAATATAGAGCTGAGTATCATCAGCATAACAGTGAAAGCTAACCCCGTGTTTCCTAATGATATTTCCAAAGGGTAGCATATAAAGCGGGAAAAGTAACGGCCCTAGTACTGAGCCTTGAGGAGCTCCATACTGCACTTGTGATCGATATGATACCTCTTCATTCACTGCTACGACTTGATGGTGGTCAGATAAGTACGATTTGTACCATGCTAATGCACTTCCACTAATGCCAACAAAGTTTTCTAGTCTATTCAAAAGAATGTTGTGATCGATAGTGTCGAACGCAGCGCTAAGATCCAGTAGAACTACAACCCCAAATCAGAAAAAGTTGGGACAGTATGGAAAACGCAAATAAAAAAAGAAAGTAGTGATTTCTAAATTTACTTTGACTTGTATTTCATAGCAGACAATATGAACACAAAATATTTCATGTTTTGTCTGGTCAACTTCATGTCATTTGTAAATATACATCCTTTCCTGTCATTCAGACCTGCAACACATTCCAAAAAAAGTTGGGACAGGAGCAATTTAGGGCTAGTAATGAGGTAAATTGGTTAAATAATGATGTGATTTGAAACAGTTGATGTCAACAGGTGATTGTAATTATGATTTGGTACAAAAGCAGCATCCAAGAAAGGTCTAGTCCTTTAGGAGCAAAGATGGGCCGAGGATAGCCAGTTTGCCAACAAATACGTGAGAAAATGATTGAAATGTTTAAAAACAATGTTCTTCAAAGAAAGATAGGAAGAGATTTGGATATTTCACCTTCAACAGTGCATAACATAATTAAAAGATTCAAGGAATCTGGAGGAATTTCAGTGTGTAAAGGACAAGGGCGCAAGCCTAAGCTGAATAACCGTGATCTACGATCCCTCAGGCGGCACTGCATCAAGAATCGTCATTCATCTATAAGCGATATCACCACATGGGCTCAGGACTACTTTGGCAAACCTTTGTCAAGTACCACAATACGTAGTTACATCCACAAATGCCATTTAAAACTGTACTGTGCCAAAAGGAAGCCCTATGTTAACAGTGTCAAGAAGCACCGTCGACTTCTCTGGACTCGGAGGCATCTGGGATGGACCATCACACAGTGGAAAGGTGTACTGTGGTCAGATGAATCAGTATTTCAGGTATTTTTTGGGAGGAATGGACGCCGTGTGCACCGGACCAAAGAAGAAAAGGATCATCCAGACTGTTACCAGCAACAAGTCCAAAAGCCAGGGTCTGTCATGGTATGGGGTTGTGTGCCTTGGCAAAGGTAACTTGCACTTCTGTGATGGCACCATTAATGCTGAAAAGTACATAGAGATTTTGGAGCACAATATGCTGCCTTCAAGAAGACATCTTTTCCAGGGACGTCCATGCATATTTCAACAAGACAATGCAAAACCACTGTAATACAGCCCAGCTTCGGAGTGTGGAAGGAAGAGGACAAGGTTGGCGTGGGAGACTCGTATGACTTTATTATCTCAAGAAAACATTAAAATAAAGGTTGCCACAACGGCACAGTTCAACAAGCACGCAGCTTTTCCAGGTTCAGATTTGTTCCAGCTTTTCCCTCACAGCCAGGCAGTCACACACACGAGTCTCCGTCTCTCTCTCTCTCTGTGAAGCTCTCCTGCGTCTCTTAAGCGGTCTCTCCCCGCCAATCACTGCAATCAGACACAGGTGATCATCATTTGCACTTGACCTACTTTCTCCCCGCTCGTCTCCCAATGCTCTCTCCCGCTGCACACCCCGCTGAACCACGCCCCCCTCGCCACATACCCCCACCGCCCGACTCAGGCAGGGAGCGGTCCCCCCCCCCATTCCTGGAGAGAATGTCAGCCACTGCCATCTGCGCCCCCGGCCTGTGGATCACCTTGAACTTAAAGGGCTGTAGCGCCAGATACCAACGGGTGATCCGCGCATTGGTATCCTTCATGCGGTGGAGCCACTGTAGGGGCACGTGGTCCGAACAGAGAGTGAATTCCCGTCCCAGGAGATAATAGCGGAGGGTGAGCATGGCCCACCTGATGGCCAAGCATTCTTTCTCAATGGTGCTGTACATCGCCTCCCTCTTAGAGAGCTTCCGACTGATGTACAGCACCGGCCGCTCCTCACCCTCCATCTCCTGGGACAGAACCACTCCCAGCCCCCTGTCCGACGCGTCTGGATTTCTGTCTGCAGCAAGAAAGGGAGAGAAAAATTAGGAGAATGTAACAGCGGGCCGCCACAGAACAGCCTTCACCTGGGTAAAAGCCTGCTGACACAGCTCCGTCCACTGGACCGGATCTGGGAATTCCTTTTTAGTGAGGTCAGTCAGCGGGCTGGTGAGGTCTTGGGTCGCAGACAGGCCGCAATTGCCGCCGTCTTATTAATTTGGGGACGCACCTGCCCATGACCCAAGTGGAAACCCAGATACCTGACCTCCACCCGCCCAACCGCACACTTCTTCGGGTTGGCCGTGAGACCGGCCCTTCTCAGCGCCCGCAGGACCACCCGCAGATGTGCCATATGACGCTGCCAGTCCTGACTATAGATGATGATGTCATCCAGGTAGGCAGCAGCATAGGCAGCATGCGGACGGAGGATTCGGTCCATGAGGCGCTGAAATGTGGCCGGAGCCCCGAACAAACCGAACGGAAGCGTAACGAATTGGTGTAATCCAAACGGCGTGGTGAAGGCTGTTTTTGCTTTGGATAAGGGCGATAAGGGGATCTGCCAATATCCTTTCGTTAAATCCAGAGTCGAATAAAAACGAGCTGTACCCAGCCGATCAAGCAACTCGTCAACCCGCGGCATTGGATAGGCGTCGAATTTCGACACCGCATTCACCTTCCGATAATCCACACAGAATCGCACCGAGCCGTCGGTTTTGGGTACCAAAACTATCGGGCTCGCCCAATCGCTGTGGGACTCCTCTATTACTCCCATCTATAGCATTGCGCCTAATTCTGTCTGAACTACCTGTTTTTTGTGTTCAGGCAGCCTGTACGGGCGACTGCGCACAATCATGCCCTATTCATGCAAAAACATAAAAACAAGAAAGGAAAACAAGAGAGCTATATACCCATAAAAACAACTTTATTTAAAACATTTTGTTTGGAAATAATTTGTTTTGACTCCCTGCTACCATAGAAACTATCTGGGACTAAACTGTAGTCCAGTGTAAGATAATCATTGTAGCCCCCATCCACCATATCTTCATATCATTCATCATATCTTCAAGGTGGCCCTCAAGTCACTAAAAGACAAGATTCTTCCTCATGAAGATATAGAAATATAATAAAATAATATATGAATAAATGAATAAACATAAAAATACATAAGTAATATAATGATAAATAATAAAAATAATCAAATGATAAAAATAATAAAAATACGGCAGAGCTATGCAATGCTTGTTCCTCTTATCTTAGTGAACCAAGGTTATATCACTAACTGAGATGTTCCCTTATCGATATGGTTCACTCACATTGTGACAGTTTAGATGACGCTTTGGGGAATGAAATTCAATTAGCACAGTTCTTCAAGTGCAGAATAGAAACCATTCTACAAGCCCTGCCTTGGAGGACTCAAGAGAAAAGGCCTTAGTAGGGTGCATGGACGTAGATACAACTCACCCAAAAATGGTGAGGTTCAGGCCACAAGACCGGAGTCCTTGGGGCCAATACCCTAAAAATACCAGACACTCACTGTAGTCAGAGACTGGTTATGCAGACAGAACCGGTGATTACCCGTGAGCAGACAAAACTGAGAACACCTTAGGCACATAGGCATGAGGATGACCTTGCAGTCAACTCAAGGCAGGATGTGCTCACAGAGAGCACTTGCAGATCACCTACTCGCTTGACTGACGCTAATCTTAAAGGAACACTCCAATTTTTGGAAATAGGCTCATTTTACAACTCCCCTAGAGTTAAACAGTTGAGTTTTACCGTTTTTGAATACATTCAGCCGATCTCTGGGTCTGGTGGTAGCACTTTTAGCTTAGCTTAGCATAGATCATTGAATCGGATTAGACCATTAGCATTTGGTCATCAAAAATGACCAAAGAGTTTTGATAATTGTCCTATTTAAAGCTTGACTCTTCTGTAGTTACATCGTGTACTAAGACCGACCGAAAATTAAAAGTTGCGATTTTCTAGGCCGAAATGGCTAGGAACTATACTCTCATTCCGGCATAATAATCAAGGAACTTTGCTGCCGTACCATGGGTGCAGCAGGCGCAATGATATTACGCAGTGCCTGAAAGTAGTCCCCAGCTAGGTCAAGTCAAGTCAAGTCACCTTTATTTATATAGCGCTTTTAACAATACAGATTGTGTCAAAGCACTTAACAGTATCAAGTTGGTGGATAGAGTGTCAGTAATGTATAATAATAAGATTAAACACTCAATTTTCAGTCAAGGGCATTTCATTATTGAATTCGGAGATGTCATTGTCTAGCTCAGTATAGTTTAAATAGTATCTGTGAAATTCAATTAACGATAATCGCTAGAAATTAAGTGTCCCCAACTGAGCAAGCCAGAGGCGACAGCGGCAAGGAACCAAAACTCCCTCTGTGACAGAATGGAGAAAAAAAAAACCTTGGGAGAGACCAGGCTCAGTCGTGGGGGGCAGTTCTCCTCTGGCCAGGATATTATTGTTTATTTATTGTTTTAATAAAAATTTTAAATGTATAAATGTATTCTATTTCTATTTTTATATTGTTGCAATTTCCAACAATAATAGTATTATGTAGTTAGGTATTTTATTATTATATCTTTATTTATTTGTTTTATTTTTATTTTTATTGTATTTTAATCGAGGTCTTCACTGGGGATATGTCTCTGGGGCTCATCGCTGATGATCAGGGCCGCAGACATCATCTCCCGGCACTGATCCACCATCTGATCTGGACACGGACTGAGAAACAGAATAAGAAAGAAACAAATATTAGCGTAGATGCCAATCTTCTTACGATGTAACGAGTACATCGTGTGTTATGGGGAGTGTTCCCGGTTCCGGTTTATCTAATTAATGCAGCCTAACAATCCTTTAACAGATTTGAATAATAGAAGTGTAGTAGTGTGTTATGTGTACGCCAGGTTAAAGAGATGGGTCTTTAATCTAGATTTAAACTGACAGAGTGTGTCTGCCTCCCGAACAGTGTTAGGTATATTGTTCCAGAGTTTGGGAGCTAAATAGGAAAAGGATCTGCCGCCCGCAGTCGATTTTGATATTCTGGGTATTATCAAACGGCCAGAGTTTTGAGAACGCAGCGGACGTGAAGGAATATAGTGTGACAGGAGCTCGCTCAGTACTGAGGAGCTAAGCCATTCAGGGCTTTATAAATCAGCAATAAGATTTTAAAATCTATACGATGTTTGATAGGGAGCCAGTGCAGTGTTGACAGAACCGGGCTAATATGGTCATACTTCTTTGTTCTAGTAAGAACTGTAGCTGCTGCATTTTGGACCAACTGTAGTTTGTTGATCAAGCGTGCAGAATAACCACCCAGTAAAGCATTACAATAGTCTAACATTGAGGTCATAAACGCATGAATTAGCATTTCTGCATTTGACGTTGAGAGCCTAGGTCGCAATTTAGATATGTTTTTGAGATGGAAGAACGCAGTTTTACAGATGCTAGAAACATGGCTTTCAAAAGAAAGATTGCTATCAAACAGCACCTAGGTTCCTGACTGATAAAGAAGAAGAATTTACAGAGCAGCCGTCAAGTGTTAGGTAGTGTTCTAAGTTATTACATGTGGGGTTTTTAGGTCCGATAATTAACACCTGTTTTTTCAGAATTTAGCAGTAAGAAATTACTCGTCATCCAGTTTTTTATATCGACTATGCATTCCGTTAGTTTCTCAATTTGGTGTGTTTCATCGGGCCGTGAAGAAATATAGAGCTGAGTATCATCAGCATAACAGTGAAAGCTAACACCGTGTTTCCTGATAATATCTCCCAAGGGTAACATGTAAAGCGTAAAAAGTAACGGCCCTAGTACTGAGCCTTGAGGTACTCCATACTGCACTTGTGATCGATATGATACCTCTTTATTCACTGCTACGAACTGATGGCGGTCAGATAAGTACGATTTGAACCATGCTAAGGCACTTCCACTAATGCCAACAAAGTTTTCTAGTCTATTTAAAATAATGTTGTGGTCGATGGTGTCGAACGCAGTGCTAAGATCCAATAGAACTAATAAAGAGATACAACCATGATCAGATCATAGAAGCAGATCATTTGTAACGCTAATGAGAGCAGTCTCAGTACTATGATACGGTCTAAATCCTGACTGGAATTCCTCACAGATACCATTTTTCTCTAAGAAGGAATATAATTGTGAGGATATTACCTTTTCTAGTATCTTTGACAGAAAAGGGAGATTTGAGATCGGTCTGTAATTAACTAGATCTTTGGGGTCAAGCTGTGTTTTTTTAATGAGAGGTTTAATAACAGCCAATTTGAAGGTTTTGGGGACATATCCTAATGACAATGATGACAATAATAGCCAAAAGAGGATATATGACTTCTGGAAGCAGCTCTTTTAGTAGTTTAGATTATTTTTCGTTAATTTAGTGACCATATTGAATAAATACCAGGGGTTATGTTTGTTTTCTTCTAGAAGAGATGAAAAGTAATCGGATCTAGCAGTTTTTCTGTAGGATAGGATACTTTCCCGCCAAGCTATACAAAATACCTCTAGTTTTGTTTTCCTCCAGCATGCGCTCCATTTTCCGGGCTGCTCTCTTTAGAGTGCAAGTGTGCTCATTATACCACGGTGTTGGACTCTTTTTCTTAATCTTCCTTAACCCTAAGGGGACGGCTGTATCACCCGCGATACCAACTCGTTTTTTTTAAAACCAGTGCAAAAGACACTAAAAATACTCCATCGATTTTGGTCATACAGATAAGTGTTATACATCAATTTAAACTTTGAAGTGTCTATTTTTTGTGTACACTCACAATAACAACAAAACTTTGTGGTTTTGAAAAAAAAAGAAGAAAACAAACAGGATGCGCTCTCTGTCTTCGCGAACTGCTCTTTGAAATATGTCACTAAAATGAACTGTAACTCAGCGAAAACTCAACACACAGACATGGGAGTTATATCTATAGAAAGATGGAAGTGTCTACTTTCAAATGAAGTCTTATCTTAAATAAGTCTTATCGAAAACAAACATTCTGTGATGAAGTAATCCTTATGAAACCAACACGATGTTCAGTCTTTCCAGTCTAACTCATTATTTCTAATGCGATCCCGCCCCCTCGCGGCACGCGCATTTCATATGTAAATAACCACGTGAGCCGCGTGCTCAAGGAGACGCCTAACAACAAACAAAGACTGAGGAGAGCATACTGTTCGTTTCTGGAAGAAGAGGAGCTGATAAAGGCTGGATTTCCCTCAAAATAAGAGCAAGAGTTCATCCAGAAGAGAAGATCGATCTGATGAGTAAGTAATGTTTCTTTTTTTGCATTAGTTAATGTGTTATTGTGACACAAACACGTTTATTTGGGTTTTTCCCAAACGACAAAATGATGAATGCTACCATCTAAGAATGTTTAGACCATGTTTATAATTAATACTCCGTTCAAAAATAGATTTAATAGCGTACTAAACAATAATAATTAGTTTCTCAGATATAAAATATCCTTTTTTTATAGTACAAAGTACATTCTTTTGTAGTAGAAATTGATGGGCAATTCATTGTATTTAAATTTCTTACCCGCGATGATGTTTTCATGCTCTATATAAAACAATAAAAGTAATATGAGTGTACACTGTAACATGATGAATGCTACGAGTATAAGTATGTTTAAAACATGTTTATTATAAATAGCCTACTGTTCAAAAATAGATTTTAATAACGTGCTAAACAATAATAATTAGTTTCTCAGATATAAAATTTATTTTTTTGTTTATGATAGTACAAAGCATGCGTGAGTCTATAAAACCTATATATATAAAAAGATGCTCCTGATGTTAACATGCTCACAAATGCTTTTTTTTTTTTTGGTTGTTTGTATTTTATTGAATCAGATACCTGCACCACAAATGATGAATCCTGATGACTTTCTTCAAACTGTTTTCCTCTGAGAGCGCTGTACCAACATCAGATGTTCAACTACACTGATATTCTATGGTAAAACAAGATCCTTGACTACTGATTATGTGTTTTTCTTCTTGAATCCATGGAAATAAGCAGAAACACTTAAATAACACACAAATATCAGGTATGATTTATTTATTTCACTTGTTGAACAGAAACTGTTGCAGGAATGACTCAAAGTCTGTTCACAGCTCTGTGGTTAGATCAGTGTGCACAATAATGTGTCTTTGACCTTCATTATGTATGTTTTGATTATACTGTCTTGTAAATAAAATACAAATAATAAAAATAAAAAAATAAATTCAATCTCCTCACATTCTCTCTTACCTGCCTCAAAGTCACAGACACACTGATGGGCCATTAGCAGCCTTTAGGGGAGGGGCCCTTTGTGTCTCAGGTGAGAATCACTTAATATTCAAGGCCATTGCCACTCCCTCGCATATAGGCTTTCAATCACAAAACATGTCTTAAAAAATTTCAATCAATATATTGTTTTCTGTGAATGAGTAAGCAGAATGATTCTCACATAATTGTGAAGTAAATATTCTAGCCGACAAGACTGATTACTCTAAAGTCTTATTCAGGACTATTTAGTGTGGGTTTTATGGCCTTATTTCAGCTACATTTTTTTCCCCAAAACTTACTAACCACGCATAATATTTTTTTTCTAAAAAATACAAACATGTACATCCATCTTGGTCACATATTATTGTAGTACAGTTTGTACTGAATACAAAAACAAATACATGTTGGTCAATAGTATGTTATTAGTAGCTGAAATAAGCATCAATATCAGGGCATGTCAAAACATCTCAAGGGCCCCAAAATCACCTCACACCCCAGAGGGTTAATTAAGCGTAAAGGAGCAACCGTATCTAAAGTGCTAGAAAAGAGAGAGTCCATAGTTTCTGTTACATCATCAAGTTGTTCTGAGCTGTTGGATATGCTGAGGAATTGAGATAAATCAGGAAGATTACTTACAAAGCAGTCTTTTGTGGTAGAAGTGATGGTTCTACCATATTTGTAAGAAGGAATTGAATTTACAGCTTTAACTATATGGAGTTTACACAATACTAGATAATGATCTGATATATCATCGCTTTGCTGCAGAATTTCAACACCACTAACATCAATTCCATGTGACAGTATTAAATCTAGAGTATGATTTCGACTATGAGTAGGTCCTGAAATGTGTTGTCTAACCCCTAAGCTAGGTAACTAGTAATGATATAGCTGGGGACTACTTTCAGGCGCTGCGTAATATCATTGCGCCTGCTGCACCCATTCATTTTCGGTTGGTCTTAGTACACGATGTAACTACAGAAGAGTCAAGCTTTAAATAGGAAAAATATCGAAACTCTTTGGTCATTTTTGAGCGCGATGCTAACGGTCTAATCAGATTCAATGAACGGTATGGGGACAAAGCAGATTCAGCCTCCTGGTCCCCCTCAAAAACCTTAAGACTAAGTTGTTCCTTCCAGCCAACTGACCGGCCATGATAGCAGGATTCACTGTGATGGCTGCCTCATATAGCTTGAGCATGGAAGGTGTGTGCCCCTTATACAGCAGCTCTTGCAGGTAGGATAATATTAAAACATATTCCTGTGGCTCAGTGTTAGAGCATTGCGTTAGCAGCGCAAAGGCTGTGGGTTCAATTACCAGGGAACACACATACTGATAAAAAAAAATGTATAGCCTGAATGCACTGTAAGTCGCTTTGGATGAAAGTGTCTGCTAAATGCATAAATGTAAATGTAAAACAATGTCACAAGATAAGGGATCCTAGTTCCAGACTGTGCACCAGTCAGAGAAGACGGACCACTTAAGCGCATAGAGATGTCTAGAAGGTGGAGCTCTGGGGTCCGTTCTTCGTACGTCGCTAACTCAGTTAGCTGGATTTGATTGTTGACAATTTCACTTGATCTTGGATTGGTTGGCTCTTCAAAGCTAAACCTACTCGGAAGCAGGCTTCTTTCATGTAAACAGGATTAGATCGCATCTTTTAAGCAGAATTGATACTTAAAATCTGTCCCAGCCACTGCTACTTTATTAGAAGAGAACCCTACTGATCCAGGGGCAGTAATTTAAAACTATTAAATTTATTAAATTAATAAATAATATAATAATGTTGTGTAGTCTATAATACTTTAGACACAGTCAGTTTTACTCATTGAAATATTTATTCATGATAAAATACTTTATAATTGTATTGGAGTCTTACACACATGCTATACAGTTAATCTGAGCCATGCATTAATTTGAGTGGTGACAGCTATTATGGGAGTGGCTTGATGGAGCACAGGAGATGCAGATAACTTGATCTCGACCCTTAAGAAACTTTAATGCTGTCACGTAACAAATCTTTTTCAAAGATAAAATTAAATGAATTGCTAATTAAAACATTAAAATAAAAATGTAAAGCCTGTACAAATACTAGAAATTGTGAATATAAATAATTGGGAATCATGCGAAAAAATAAATTAAAATAAAATAAATAAAAATTAAATAAAAACAGTGCACATTTCATTTATCTGATATAACATTTATGTAGTTTTGTTCGCTTGGCTGTTTCCTTATAAAGGTCCAGAAATGTGTCAAGTTTTTTGTCAGGTGTCTTTTAAAATTATATGATGTCATTACGTTGCTGTCTTGCCACCAGCCAATTGCTGCATTGCTGATCGTGGTTTTGAGTATCAATACATCTGCCCTTCTCGGGGAACACAAGAACGCGCAGTAATCTCAGACAACTTAATCCAGATATTTTAATCAAATCCGCAAAATTATTTGAAGAACCAAATTAGCCGGAGATCAGTTATCAGGATTATAAGATCTGGAATCTTTCAAATCATCTCAGATGTAATAAGTGACATACAAAGAATGGGACCCTGGCCTCTTAAATCGTGTTTAGGAACCACGTGGGAAGGCATGCAGAATCCCGTAGAGGGGACACAGATATGGGGGTGCCAAATTATTCCCCATGCCTTGGAAAAGAGGTCCTTTCTCAGAAAAATTGGCCAGGGGGCTGCTGACAGCAGATTTACCATCTCTGAGAACCATGACTGGTTCAGCCAGTGGGGGGCATGGAGGACCCAGCATCTGTCCTCTGTGACTTGAAGGAGCAGAGCCAATGGGGGAAGGCATACAGGCACAAGCTGGGCCACTTATGGGCTAGGGCATCCTTTTCCTTTGAGAAAATATTGGGCAGTGAGAGTTGTTTCCTGAGGAGAAGAGCTCGATCTCTACCCTCCTGAAGACATTCCAAATGATTTAAACCGTCAAGGGTATGAGTCTCCACTCCCCCCTGAGACATGCCACTCTGGGACAACCTGTCCGCTCCCTGATTCAATCTGCCCGGCATGTGCACTGCCTTCAGTGAATGCAGGTTGCACTGTGCTCATATGTGGAGGCTCCTCACAGAGGATGAGATCTGAGACCCCCTTTGTGGTTTATATATGCCACCACTGTCATATTGTCTGAATGGACCAAGACATGGTGCCCCTTCAGGTCTGGTAGGAAGGTTCTGAAAGCCAAAAAACACCATCATTTCCAGGGTTGATTTGCCAGCGCTGCTACAGGCTTTACCAGAGCGGGACTCTGACCTGCTCTTGTACAGAACTCCCGAACCTGAGTAAGAAGCATCATTAGTGACTGCCTTCCTCCTCCTGGAGACCAACTCCAGCTCTGTACCTACCCGGTACAAGTGAGGGGCCTTCCAAGGGGCCAGAGCCTTGGCTCAGCCTTGGGTCACCTTGAGATGGAGGCATCCTGTGTGGCAATCAGGCACATTGGTCTGGGCCAGACTCATCCATGGAGTCTAAGAGTTTGGCCCGAAAGACCTCTGGAAGTGACATAGTATGAAGACATAGTAGTAACCGTATTGATAAGGTTAACTCGCATTGCATCAGTTTAGATGACGTCTAAACTGATGCAATGCGAGTGAACCGTATGAATAAGGGAACCAACTAATTCAATAGTCGTCCAGTTCCAGATCAAAATATTGTCATAATCTCATATAATTTTGTTCAAAATTCTCATTATATTTAAACATGGGAATAATTAATGCACATTAAAAATTGCTGAATTGTTTTAGACTGAATAAAACTACCTTACATTATGGTTCAGTATAGGGGTGTGCGATATCACGATTTTAGATCGTGGAGGATTAAAATGTCTCCGTGATCTGCTTTTGAAAAACTATCATAGTATCGTGCTACAGCGTGCCTCTGTCTCATTATACTGTACAACACGACATACATTCACTCAAGGGACACTACACTTATTCGCACTCATAAAAGTACATTATTTGCATGTGCTTTAAAGCCTTGTCAAACAGTGCCTGATTGCTGGACTTAGCTATTTTTCCCTTCTGATTCGCTAATACTATCAAAAACACACAATGATTACATATAAACACTGTTGGTTATGTCTAAAGTGAAAGTAAACATTTGAGAGAAAAACGGATGCACGCCTGTATATTAGATGCATGCAGGTTTTAAAGCAACAGTACTGCTGCTGCATGCTGCTGATTGTCATTAAAGGGATTGTACTCCCAATAATTACATTTATGTTATTATTTACTCACTCACATCTTGTCCTAAACCTGTATTATTATTTTTTTTCTTGTGCTGAACACAAAAGACGATATTTTGAAGAATGTGGATAACCAAACAGTAGCTGATCCCCACTGACTTTGATTGTTGAGAAGAAAAATATATAAAATACTAAGGAAGTAACTGGGGCCAGCAACTGTTTGGTTACCCACATTCTTCAAAATAAGTTTTATGTTCATCAGAAGAAAGAAACTCATTCGAGTTTCCCGAAGAAAAAAAACACACACACAAAAAAAACAAAAACACGAGTGAGTAAATGACAGAATTGTCATTTTTGAGTGATGGTAGTAAAACAAAACACAAAGAAAAATCACTCACTGCTCTTGACTGAAGACCTTTTGCTTTAATAAGAGTCGATGTATAATTTGTGTATATTGTTTATATATTGTGTTATTTTTATATTTGTTAATTCAGTTTCTTGAAAGCTACTGCTAAATACACCTTGAAAAGTAAAGCACTGTTTGTTTTATTTGTATATCATGTGTATTTGTAACGTGTAGCCTACATATCTTATTTTTCAATAACAAAGATAAATTAATGACAAAGATTTTTATCTTCAACCACTTTCATCTGTCATTCTTTTTATTTTGTATTTTTTTACCTTGTAAGGCTTTGATTTTAAAATAGGGAAATTAGTTTGGTTGTACTGCTCAGGCAACTTGCAAAATAGTAAAACCAACATGACAAAGAATCGTGATCAAATGGTGAATAATGATATTTCTGAAAAAAAATTGTGATATATGATATTTTTGCCATATCGCCCACCCTTAGTTAAGTATTATATAGTCAGAATGCAGTAAGTGTTCTCCAATCTTGTTAAATGATATTCGATATATGGAACTCTTGGAGACATAGAGACAAGAGTGTTGATTGCTGATCAAAGCTTTTCATTTGTGTTCTATTTGGCTTCAATATTATATTTCTCCTCACTAAATTCATGGTGAAATTATATTCCACAAATTATAAGAAAAACACACAGTATTACAGTGTATTCACACCTGTCTTGTTTGGTTCGATTGAATTGAATTCAAGTTTGTTTCCCCCCCTTGGTGTGGATCTTTTGGGCAGGTGTGAATACAACAAATTGCACTCTGGTGGGGACCAAATAACCATACCGAGACCCAGCTGAAGAGGTGGTCTCGGCCCACTTCCAAACAAACTCTGGTATGGTTGAATGGATGAACCAATGAATGGATGACGTTAAGCACACGTGTGGTTTTGTTTACAGTTTCTGGTTCACTTCCAAAAAGAGCAGTGTGAAAGCAAACCTCACCAAACAAAAAAAATGAACATTGTATTTGGCCTGGACCACAGCAACTGAACCAGCAGACTTTCCTTGTGTGAATATAGTGCAGGAGAGACATCAAAATGTAGAGTCCTTTTTCCAAAACTTTAATGGAAAAACAATTAATAATGCAGTCCATGGATTTTGCTGCACTCCTGGAGCTAGTTAGTGTCTCTACTATAGGACAGCCAGAACATGAGGGTGCATATTAATGACTGTCCTGATCAAAGCATTGTCCACTGTATTAATCATTTGAGAACATCAAATGAGTCTTAAAAATCCATAATTTAGTCAGTTATATCTGTAAAATTATTTATTTTCATGTCATTGTCTTTTGTTGTGAATTCAAATCTTCTAACAATGGAGATGTACTGAATCCTTTTAAGAATATCAGTTTTTTAGGGAGTGCAAAATGATCTCTGTTTCACAAGAGAGGCACCTTGTCTCTCACCAGGCCAGTGGAACGTTTTGATGAAGTTCCTGGAGGAGTACAACAGTCGTGATCACTGTCAAATGAAAGAGGAAATATGGAAGATGTAGCAACTGGACAGTTTGCTGAAAATAAAATCCCATCAAAATATCAATTACAGACCTCTTACAGAGAATATTAAGGCTTTCATACTAAAACAAGTTTGAACTAAAACAGGTTTAAATAAGGGTCAGATGAGGATTTTTTTGTGCAAAACTCTACTATGTGTTTTAGACACCAAGTACTTGCTTGACTTTATTTGTGTATGTGTTGTTGACCTGTTATACTGTTATAAAAATGCAGAATAGTAGCATTTTGCTTCTATTATTTATAAACATGTCATTATAAATCTGAATAAAGTCGAAACAGATTTTGATGAACCAATTTGTAAGCAGTATTTAGATAAATTGGAATTGTCTCGGATCTCACAGATAGATAAAGAATCTTTGGAGGCCCCATTAAGTATGGAGGAGCTCCACATCTCTCTAAAAAACCTTCAAAAGGGCAAATCGCCGGGTCTAGATGGTCTCCCCCTGAATTATATTTAGAAATTTGGTAGGGACACTTATGCTTAATTCATTTAATTTTGCAATTGAACATGGGGTATTTAATAGAGATAAAAAAACTTCATTGATATCATTACTTCTTAAAAAAGGGAAAGATCCATTAGATTGTTCCAGCTACAGACTGATTTCGCTTATCCCATGTGATCTGAAAATCTATGCTAAAGTTTTTGCTTCTCATATGGAAAAGGTAATTCATAGCTTGATCAAGGAGGACCAAACCGGTTTCATCAAGTGGCGTAATGCGGCTGACAATATGCTTCGACTCTTTCATATTCTTGACTTTGCGGACTCCCACCTGACCCCTTGTGCAGTTTTTTTCACTTGATGCAGAAAAAGCCTTTGACAGGCTAGAGTGGAATTATATGTGGGCAGTTCTGCAATGTCTCGGCTTCGGTGAACACTTCATTTCTATGATTAAGACATTATACCACTCACCTGCAGCATCAGTCATAACTGGTAATATTATTTCCCCCCATTCCCTTTACAGCAGGGAACGAGGCAGGGATGTCCGCTTTCCCCCTTATTGTTTTGTCTATCTCTTGAACCCTTAGCACAAGACATCAGGAAATCGGAAGTATCGATTAAGATTCATGATCATAATCATAATATTTCATTATACGCTGATGATATTATTCTATATTTAGACCACTTTGACGTTTCAGTCTCTAGTATAATTAAGGAATTTGATAATTTTAGTAGCTTATCAGGATATAAAATAAATTGGAGCAAATCTGCTTTAATGCCAATTAACAATGTTAAAGTTAATTCTTCTATTCCCTCATTTATGCCTATTAAGGAATCTTTCACCTATTTGGGCATTACCATATCTAAAAACATTCATAAGATTGCCAGAGACAATTTTAATAATATTTTAGTTAAGGTCAAAAATGACATTAAAAGATGGAAGAATCTTAAAGTCTCTCTCCAAGGAAGAATATCCACTGATAAGATGAATTTGTTACCTCGATTTTTTTTTCTCTATGCTACCACTTTCTCCCCCTCCAGGTTACTTTAAGGAGATCAACTCCATAATTTCTAAGTTTATCTGGAATGATAAATGCCCCAGAATTAAACTTACCACATTACAACATCCTAATAGAGCAGGAGGACTGGCTGTACCAAATTTTGAACTGTATTATTGGTCGTTCCAGCTTAAGGCTCTTCATAATTGGGTTGATCCTCAATCTACAGTTTCATGGAGGGTGATAGAAGCTGACAAGGTTAAACCAAATAGACTTCAAGATATTTTATTTACTGGCACAGGAAAAAAAAGTGATAATTGTAAAATTTGTCCAGTTGTGGCTAACTCTATTAAAATCTGGAAAACGATTGAACATCGGATAGGAGGACCCTTCAAATTTTGTAACAGTACACCTTTATGGCACAATCTTAATTTTGTATGCGGAAATCGTCCATTTGTCCAACCCTCTTGGTCTTCTTTAGGGGTAAACACATGTGGTGATATATATGATAACCAGGGCCTCTGTTCATTTCAGACATTAAGAACCAAATTTTGTTTACCAGCATCTGTATATTTTGTCTTTCTTCAGTTACGTTCTGCTCTCAAAGCGTATGGCTTTTCTTGGTCCTCTCCCATTTCCTCTCATCCTATGCGGGATTGGATTGCACCATCTGCTGGTCGTTTCTTTGATATATAATAAGATTATTGATTGCATTACAAAACCTCTTTCTATTAAAACTATTTGGAATAGGGAATTATTTGACCTTAATTTATCTGTCGACTGGGAGACGGTGTGGTCCAACCTCAGCTTAACATCTAAAAACTTGGTTCATCGTCTTATTCACTTCAAAGTCATTCATAGAGCATACATAACCCAAAATGAAAATACAACCAAATTCTAATTGCCATATATGCAACACTGCATCATCAGGTACTTTTCTTCATATGTTTTGGGAGTGTCCCATCGTCATTATTCTATGGACACATGTAAACCTGGTTTTATCCTCCTTTTAAACCTCCCAAGTTTGTGTCTTCTTAATGATGATTCTGGTCTCTGTATAAGCTTAATACAAAAGAGAACGTTGTTTGCTGGTTTTACGGCTGCGAAGAACACAATAATACAGAACTGGTTTACACCGCACATGTGTGGAAAAACATATTGTATCCATAGCCTCCTGCAAATAGTGACTTGTGAATGTACAACAGCACGAATTAATGAGGCCAAGCCTTCCACGGTTGATGCTTGGCAGTGCTTTTCCTCTAATATACGTGATTATATAAAAAAATGACTTGTTGTTTTTTGTCACGGTCCGTCTCTTGGCTCACCACCAGAGGCCGCCAAACACATACACACCACATGGACTTTATCTTGGACTCCATTTCCCATCATGCTCACTGATTACACCCTCACCTGTTTCCAATAACATAGACACTATTTAAGCCATTCTGACACAGCTTTCGGGGCTCAGTATTGTTAGATCTGTCTGCATACAGTACTAAGTGTTTTCCCTGTTTCTAGTTTGCTAGTCCTACCTTGACCTTTTTACCTGTTACCTGGATTTCCCATTTGCCTTGCCCATTTGGATACTGTTCTGCTGGTATATGACCTCTGCCTGTTTGACTACTCTTTATTATATTAAAACTGCATTTGGATCTGCACGCCTCTGTCTCAATCTCATCGTTACAGAATACTGAGCCACTAGGATCCAGCAGTTTTCATCATGCGCCCCAGTCAAGGTACTCGTTGTGACCCTTTAAAGAGACTTTGTGCTATTTTTCAGAGGGGTCGTAATATCGAGGCCTATGTAGAGGATTTTTTGTTATATAGCCACCTCGTACCTGGAGATGATTTTTTAGTGAAGGACTGTTTCTGGAGTGGGCTTGATCTAGATATCAGCTTAAATTTGCCAGATGAGAACCCAGATTGGACTCTGGCACAGTATATTGATTTTGTCCTACAGTTTTGTGGATCTGCCTTCACTGTGGGTAAGGTCGAGGACATTAAGACCTCTAAATATATTTTTTGGGGGGGCAATACCGACAAGCTCCTGTGGCCGCAGAGCTTAGTCGGTTACAGTTCAATACTCCCGTAATGGTGGAAACAGCAGTGCACTCACCTATAATGGCAACCACAATGGAGTCCGCTCACAAAATGGCGGTGATACCAGAGTTTCAACCAGTCACAGTTATCGATCCAGAGCCTTGCCATGTCACAGCTAATCTCCTAGAGCCATGTTATGCCTCAGCTGTCACATCAGAGCCTTTTCACGCCACGATCAACGAATCCAGAGTACCAAGGTCAGTTACTAAGCGTCAGAGACTGATTGCCAGTTTGGAGGATTCCCTGCTGATGTCGGTGTACACGGCGGGGATTCTTAAACCCACTCTCACAAGCCCTTCTGTCCCAGACATCATGCCCGTGTCTGCAGCGCTCCCCATAATGGGGATCGCTTTGTGGTGTGTCTGGGATGTGCACGCTGCAGAAAGCTCCAAAAGGGCTACATGCGCAACAGATTGTCCTGAGATGGCGACGCCTGCTGCAGATACTTCGGAGACAGTGAAACTCGCTACAGAGATTTCCGAGACTGCAACGCTTGTTACAAATTCTTCAGAGATGGTGGTGAACGCAGTGGAGATTCCTGAAATAGCGGCACTCGCCACAGATGTGTCAGAGATGGCCGCGCTCCCTACAGAGTTGTCAGAGAGGCCGGCACAAGCAGTGGAGATCCCCAAAAGGACTGTGCTCGCCGCAGAGTGTTCTGAGAAGGCGGCGAATGCTGCAGATCCTCTGGGGTGGTTGGTGCATGCTTCAACTCCTTTCGCGGTGGTGAGTTCGATTCATGAATTGTTTGTTTACCCAGTTTCTACTAGAGATTCCAATGATGAACTGTCTGCTTGCTCTGTTGCCATCAATGATTCTAAAGATGAACTGTCTACTTGTCCAGTCTTGAGCAATGACCTTGATTGTGACATTTATGAATGCCCAATGTCTGTTAGCCCGGTCCATGCCAAAGAGTCTATTTTTGAACCGTCTGTCTGTCCTGTTGCAGTAAAGGAGACTGTACATGAACTCTCGCCCTGCTCTGAACCGGCCGTTAGCAAACTTTCTATCACCGAGGCCATTAAGGAACTCAGCTCTGCCCATGACGGCCAAGGAGGCTGGTTGTGAATTTCCTTCCCAAATGATCATCCCCGAACTGTGCGAATCCCTGGTTCCGGCCCTTGGGGCCATAAATAGACTGTCCAGGTTTTATGTTTTGGTGTCTCTCAGGTCTCGGTCGCTGCTGTGGCTTCCTGATACATCGTGGTCGGCTCTTGCTACGCTCTGGAGGTCTCCAGTCCCACCTGATCCACCGTGGTGGCTGTCAACTATGCTCTGGTGGTCCTCAGCTCCACCTGCTCCACCATGGTTATCTCCTGCTAAGCTCTGGTGGTCTCCAGTCCCGCCTGATCCACCGTGGTGGCTGTCAACTATGCTCTGGTGGTCTCCAGTTCCACTCTGGCTCTATGCTTCACTGGCTTTGCCTCAGTCCCCAGGTCCTCTTTCTCAGCACGAACAAGGCCTACCAACACTACATGGACCTGGCCTACCATCCCGCCCCTGTTCCGCCTTCGTTCCACTACTCACCTGTACTGTTTCATGGGGATCGTCTGGAAGCCACTCCTTGGGGAGGGGCTATGTCACGGTCCGTCTCTTGGCTCACCACCAGATGCCGCCAAAAACATACACACCACATGGACTTTATCTTGGACTCCATTTCCCATCATGCTCATTGATTACACCCTCACCTGTTTCCAATAACATAGACACTATTTAAGCCATTCTGACCCAGCTTTCGGGGCTCAGTATTGTCAGATCTGTCTGCATACAGTACTAAGCGTTTTCCCTGTTTTCTAGTTTGCTAGTCCTACCTTGACCTTTTTACCTGTTACCTGGATTTCCCGTTTGCCTTGCCCATTTGGATACTGTTCTGCTGGTATATGACCTCTGCCTGTTTGACTACTCTTTATTATATTAAAACTGCATTTGGATCCGCACGCCTCTGTCTCAATCTCATTGATACACTCCTTCTCTCTCTCTCCCTTTTGTTTGGACCTTTGGAATAGGGAGTATACGTCTGTTGTTTTGTTGTGTTTTATTTGTTTTGAGTGGATATTGTGTTGTGATGTTGTGTGTGAAAATAAATAAAAATGTTGATAACCAAAAAAAAAGTACAAAACATAAAATGTACAAGCCAGCCAATTAAATATAATGAAACATGAGAGAATATTTGAAATGACAGACCATTTTTAAGTGTATGTCAGCATAAACATCGCTAGACAGGTGTGAAATGTTGTAAGAATATGGAACTGAACAATATGTTTAAAGAGCATAATAATATCAAAAAGATATAGGTCCTGCCTCTTCTTTATTAATACTAGCAGTGACGTTCTACAGCATTGTACATTGATGTTGTATGGCGTTGTGTTTCCAGAAATCGAGTAATCAATGTCTCAATGTTTAGTGAGGCAGGGTATTTGTCAGCAGAGTTAATTTGGAAAAAGTTTGGCCAGGTGTTGTTGGAACTATTTGCGTCACAATAGATGATCCACTGTCCGCTGTGGTTCTCCCTATCACATCCAGCTTCTCTGGAACTGGATGCCATGGTGCAGACATGGCCAACGTTTAAATTTTTGTCCTTTCAGGGATGCAAATTTGTCACATTCCAACTTTTTGGACTTTCTGAATAAAAAAGGGCTACATAATCCAGTTTGATTCACCTTTATTTTAGTGACAACAGTTTATTAGTTTGTACCAGGAATTATGAAAATCAAAAATGGAGTGGAGGAGGGGAGGAGGGTGGGGTGCAGGTTAACAGATCAGAAAAAAACCCCAGAAAGAACCGTTAATATTCAAAGAGGGGGGATTGTTCTCAGAAAGGTGTACACCTACAAGTCATGGCCAAAAATATTGGCACCCTTGGTAAATATGATCAAAGAAGGCTGTGAAAATTTATCTGCAGCGTTAATCCTTTAGATCTTTTATTTAAAAAAAATCACAAAAATCTAACCTTTCATTGGATTATAAGAATTTAAAATGGGAGGAAATATCATTATGAAATAAATGTTTTTCTCTAATACACGTTGGCCACAATTAATGGCACCCTTTTATTCAATACTTTTTGAAACCTCCATTTGCCAGTTTAACAGCTCTAAATTTTCTCCTATAATGCCTGATGAGGTTAGAGAACACCTGACAAGAGATCAGACACCATTCCTTCATCCAGAATCACTCCAGATCCTTTAGATTCACAGCTCGATGTTGGTGCTTCTTCTCTTCAGTTCACCCCACTCATTTTCTACAGGATTCAGGTCAGAGGACTGGAATGGCCATAGCAAAAGCTTGGTTTTGTGCTCAGTGACCCATTTTTGTGTTGTTTTTGAGGTTTGTGTTTGGATTATTGTCTGGTTGGAAGATCCAAACATGGCCCATTATAAGATTTCTAACAGAGTCAGTCACTTGTTGGTATTTGATAGAATCCATGTGTCTAAAAAAGATGTCCAGGACCTCCAGCAGAAATATAGGTCCACAACAGTAAAAATACAGCAGTATATTTCATTGTACACATGGGGTACTTTTTATCCCTGTGTTCACCAAACCCATCTTGAGTGTTTGCTGCTAAAAAGCTCATTTTTTAGTTTCATCTGACCATAGAAGCCAGTCCCATTTGAAGTTCCAGTCGTGTCTGATAACTGAATATGCTGGAGTTTGTAGTCATCAACCAACATGTGGTGATGTAGGTGCTGTTTGACAATTTTGTTTAAGGTTTTCTTGAAGAATCTTTGGCCACTCAAACTCTCCTTCTCACCTTGCATTTTTTTGTAAGGATTATTTTGGCAGATTTGTAACATTTTATGTTGATTGGAAATTCTTAATTATTGCCCTGATGGTGGAAATGGGAATTTTCACTGCTCTAGCTCTTTTCTTAAAGCCACTTCACTAATTTGTGAAGCTCAATTATCTTTTGCTGCACATCAGAAATATATTCTTTGGTTTTTCTCATTGTGATGGATTATTAAGGGCATTTGGGCTTTGTTTTCCCTCCTATTTATATTTCTGTGAAACAGGTGGCCATGGATGGATAATTTCATGTTCATAATCACCCTGGAGTGCTCAGAATTGTGAATATGAATGGGAATATACTTCAGAGATATTTTACTCATAAGAATTTCTAGGGGTGCCAATAATTGGGTCCAACGTGTATTTGAGAAAAAAAAACATTTAGTTCATAATGATATTTCCCCCCATTTTAAATTCTTATTATCCAATGAAAGGTTATATTTTTGTGAATTATTTAAATAAAAGATCAAAAAGATTAACAATGCAGATTCATTTTCACAGCCTTCTTTGATCGTATTTACCAAGTGTGGCGCTATTTTTGGTCATGACTGTATATTGTATTTCATATTTTACAAATAAACTTGTTATCCTTTTGCTTCTTTTTATTTTTATTAGGGCTGTCAATCGATTAATATATTTAATCGCATGATTGTCATGAGTGAACTCGTGATTAAACGCAACTTAATCGCACATTTTTATTTGTTCTAAATGTACCTTAAATTAATTATTTTCAAGTTTTTAATACTATAATCAACATGGGCATGATCAAATATGGATGCTTTATGCAAATATATGTTTATTATTATTGAAACCATAGTCAACTTAGAGCATGAAGACTAGACATGTTTCAAAGGTCATAGAAGTTTTTCAAAGAACTTGTTCATGTCTATTAGACACATGAAAAAGAAATTCCAGGTTCCCATTACTTCTCTTTCTTTGCACTGAGCAATTTACTTACACAAACCTGTTTATGTTTTTGCGCAACAGGGCAGCTCACTTCTTCTGAACATGCAAGATGTACATTTATTATTTATTATTACATTTGTTTGCCTCTCTGTGCCCACATACTGTATTTTGATGCAGCTAAATTCTCAATAAAACTATTTTCATTGATATAGTTTACTGTTTCTGTTGTCAGACAATGGAATGAATATGAAATAGTGACTGAAATGTGATCCATTGAGACTACATAACCAGCTCTCCCTTCCAAGATGTTAATCTGCACAAAAATCCTGATAATCGAGCCGTCATAAGATAAAGACACATAAGATAAAGACAATAGCTGTGCTGTGATTTCCGCTATACTTGCATGTAAAATTAGAGAAGCAACATAATTTCTGTGTTTAACTGAAAGCGCTGCTCCTCTCCGCCGCTCGCTGAACAATGCAGACGCACAGAGAGAGAGAGAGAGAGAGGTGTGCATGCGCTGGGAAAGCAAAACCTCGCGCTCGCGCGGCAGTAGCAGCGAGTCTCAGAATCTAAATGTTTGGACAAACCTTAAATATTTGTCGCTAGGTGCTTTTTTTCTAAAGCAAAAGTCTCTAAAGGGGTCTGCAAAGTCGCTAAGTTGGCAACACTGTGCATCTCCATTTCTCCAACTACGGGCTAAGCCATGGGTCAAACAGAAAATGTGCGCTGCGTTAATCACCCATTAATAAAATGAGTGCCGTTAAAATTAATTTGCATTAATGCGTTATTAACTTTGACAGCCCTAATTTTTATTTTTATTTAATTTCATTTTATTTTCAACTCTTTAAGTGATAATATTAATCAAAATTCTTACTGTCAATTAAAGGTTTACCAGTTAAATATATTTATCTCATTTAACAACTAAAGTATTTGTAGCTTATCTATCAGAATATTGCTTCAAAACAGGGAATGTTACAAATCAAGAACAGTTCTTTTACAAAGCAACATCAGACATAAACTTGAAGAGATTTAACGGTGCATGAAAGATGATGAAATGTCAAAGGTTGTGAGAGGACAGCATATGAAAGTTCTGGAGGTGAAAATGAGCAGTCGTAGAGGGCAGAGGGCAGAGGTCACTGGTCTCAGAATTCTTTGAGGGACACTGGAGCCTTGTTCACTATGCTTTGAAATAGGAGTCAGTCTGTTGGCTTTAGCGAGTTCTCAGGCTACATTCTCAGGCTTCAGCTCAGAGACAGTTGTCATGTCAGGTGCTTCTGTGGGCAGCTTATTTTTTACTATTGGATGACTGTGTGTGTGTGGCTACTTGTGTGTGTCTGTGTTTGCCAGTGCCATCTGCCTGATAAATAGCTAGAAATTTCAGCAACAACAAAAACACACATTTATATAAACAGACCACAGTGGGACTCTAACCACAGCCTCAAATAGACTGCATGAGAGAAATGCTGGGATGCATGGGGGGAGTCCACAGACACAGAGAAAGAAAAAAAAGACTAATATATATATATATAAAAATATATATTGAAGGAAAATCATTATCCAAATTTCTTCCTAAAAATTAGATACACCTCAATCTTTCAAGATCATTGAATCAATACAAATTGGGAAAAAAGGGTGCTCACAGTCGTCTTAGTTATGATCAATATTTACCATTTTCTCAATAAGAAATCAGGTGTTTTGGTTATCACAGTTAACAAGTGTATGCCATCTCTCAGTCACCTGATAGACACTGTTACAAACTGTCAAAATGACGATAAATCTGCTTTATGAGAGATAGACAGACAGAAAATGGGAGGTTATCACACTGTCAGAGAAGTAATGGATATACTACCATTTAAGTGAGTTCACTGTAAGTTTCCTGTTTTTACATGGTCTTCCATGTCAGGTATGACCTTTTTAATTATAGAGGACCAGTGTCCAACTTAAATATCAACAAAGGCCTGCCTTGTTCAGAATTTGGAGGTCTACCTTCAGTCTACCTAAAAAAGTTTGTGGAAGTGCTGTGAAAATAACTATTTTCCAGATTTTAATTATTTAATTAAAAAATTGATCTTACTCCAAAAACACCCTTTAACCTTATAATTGCAAACAATGACATTCATTTATATGTATATTAAATACCAGTAAATATAACGAAAAAAATATAAACATCATAAACACTATATAGATTATTTAGTTCTCCTTAACCCACAACAAATCCTTTAAATTTAACGGTATTACAAAATAAGAATGAAAAAATTAGTACAAACAAAACAAACAAAACACGCCATCCTCATTACCCTATGGACAAAGAAATGTAGAAATAAATAAATGTGAAAATAAATAAATAAATACGTAAATAAATACATAAATGTGAAAATAAATAAAAGTGGGAAAAAAATGAAAAAAAATACATAAGGAAATAAATTATAAATAATTATTTATTTTTGCTTTTTTACTTTCCTTTGTATATCTATTTATGTATTTATTTATTTATTTTTGCATTTTCACATTTCTTTGTACATTTATTTATCTATTTATTTCTAATTACAGCAGTTTTGGCATTCCATATAAAGGGACATGGTGAAGGCGGGGGGGGTTGTATTGGGAGTGGTCCCAATGTTTTGCATTCTAGTTTTGGTAGTTTACAATCAGTGAAAAAAAAAAAAAATATATATATATATATATATATTTATATATATACCAGTTTTAAAGTTTTATTAAATTTTTGTTCCTGAAATCCACCCTTCGGCTGGGATCAGAATAATCCAATTTAATTTATTTTTTTATCAAAAGTATTTTATCAAAACCAAGATTTGATTTTGTGATCTAATCCTAATTCAGAATCCTTTTTTTCTTTTGAACAACCCATTTTCAAGATTTGATCCAATCCGATGGCCAAAATCCGATCAGATTACTTTTGAACAACTGGCCCCTGGAGATTGTGGGATCGATTCTTGTGTGGTGCAACTTTATAAAATTGTGTGTAATGTTTTTATATTTTGATTTCTTAAATACTAAATGTACTAATCATTCTTACTTTTCTTTGGATTAGAAATAAGCATATTGTTTTTGGGTAATTTTATTCATTCTTACGGAACAATTACATTTTCAGTTGGTGTGTGGTAGTATGGAGTCTGGTGATAACCAACAAACACTTGACTTGAAAAGTTGGGTGTTTGAATCCCATGTGGTGTAATGTTCAAGTTGTTATTATTATACCAAGTGTGTTCAAAAGTTAATTTTGCTCAGCATTGTACTAATTTCTGAACATTTGTATTGGTTATTTTAGGATGGGTATGATAACTATCTAGACCATCAAAAACATGAAAATATTTGCAAATGAGCAATAAACCCTGTGGATAAGCAGTTTGCCAAAAAGGTTGAAGGATGGAATAATAAACTACAGGCCTACTTTTAAAAAAAGAACTACAGAACAATTCAAAACTTTAAAAGCCAAAGTATTTTGATCTACTTTTTGAAGTTGTGGAACCCTTGAAACAGGCTTGGCCCTGTGTTTCTATATTTGTAATTATAGTCTGAAGAAGAAAAAAAATGGGGGGGGGGGGGTTCTTAGACTGCATTATTTAGGGAAACCAGAACTTGCATTTACACCCTTAGTACTTGCTGAATTACCATTTTACTTCAAATAAAATGTATTGCAACTAAACATATAAAGAAAATAAAACTTTGTTCTTGATTCACGGGATCCAGGCTTTAAAGCTTCTTTGTAGTTTTCTTAATTAAAAGTTATAGATCTTTCAAGAGTTTAACTATGGTATTAGTAAGATCACAGTAGTCACAAGTACGTAAAACTCGTGGAATTTGTAATGACGAAAAATATCCTTAATACATGTATTCAACAATACTCAGCACATAATTTGAAAGTAGAGGATCAATTTTGAAGTGAGTAGCCAGTGAGAAATTTGCTATCCCATGAGGAGCTATCATAATCAATTTGTCATAATCAAAAAGTTATGATAAAAAAGAAAAGAAAAATATCATTGAATTCAGGAACAAAACCTTTATAAAAATGACTTACAGGTGCATCTCAATCAATTAGAATGTCGTGGAAAAGTTCATTTATTTCAGTAATTCAACTCAAATTGTGAAACTTGTGTATTAAATAAATTCAATGCACACAGACTGAAGTAGTTTAAGTCTTTGGTTCTTTTAATTGTGATGATTTAGGCTCACATTTAACAAAAACACACCAATTCACTATCTCAACAAATTAGAATACTTCATATGACCAATAAAAAAAAAAAAAAATTGTGAATTGTTGGCCTTCTGGAAAGTATGTTCATTTACTGTATATGTACTCAATATTTGGTAGGGGCTCATTTTGCTTTAATTACTGCCTCAATTCGGCATGGCATGGTGGTGATCAGTTTGTGGCACTGCTGAGTTGGTATGGAAGCCCAGGTTTCTTTGACAGTGGCCTTGAGCTCATCTGCATTTTTTGGTCTCTTGTTTCTCATTTTCCTCTTGACAATTCCCCACAGATTCTCTGTGGGGTTCAGGTCTGGTGAGATTGCTGGCCAGTCAAGCACACCAACACCATGGTCATTTAACCAACTTTTGGTGCTGTTGGCAGTGTGGGCAGGTGCCAAATCCTGCTGGAAAATGAAATCAGCATCTTTAAAAAGCTGGTCAGCAGAAGGAAGCATGAAGTGCTCCAAAATGTATTGGTAAACGGGTGCAGTGACGTTGGTTTTCAAAAAACACAATGGACCAACACCAGCAGATGACATTGCACCCCAAATCATCACAGACTGTGGAAACTTTTTTTTGTTATCAACAATTTAAAAAAAAAATTCACACATAACACAACATAGCATCCAAAATATAACAAACAACACAACAGACATATACTCAACATCTCAAGGTCCAATCAAAAGGGAGGGAGAGAGGGAAGGACAACAAGGACACAAAAGTCACTCCTTTATACAATCACCTATATCAAACAAAAAACACTACCAAGCATCAATGGTCGAAGGCCTGGCCCCACCGACTCGCGCCGTTGCACATTCACACATCACTATTTGCAGGAGGCTACGGATCCAATATGTTTTTCCACACATGTGTGGTGTAAACCAGTTCTGTATTATTTTCTTCGTCACAGCTGTAAAACCAGCAAACAACATTCTCTTTTGCATCAAACTAATACAGAGACCAGAATCATCATTAAGAAGACACAAACTTGGGTTAACAGACCAATCAATTCGCAGTAATGATGACAAAACCAGGTTTACATGTGTCCATAGACTGATGACGACAGGACATTCCCAAAACATATGCAGAAAAGTGCCTGATGATGTAGTATTACATATATGGCAGTTCAAATTTGACTGTAGTTTCATTTTAAATCTTTTGTAAGGAGTTATGCATGCTCTATGAATGACTTTGAAGTGAATAAGACGATGAGACAGATTTTTAGATATTAAGATGAGATTAGACCACACTCTCTCCCAGTCGACAGATAAATTAAGGTCAGATAATTCCCTATTCCAAATAGTTTTAATAGAAAAAGGTTTTGTAATGCAATCAATAATTTTATTATATATTAAGGAAACAGATGGCCGACCAGCAGATGGTGCAATCCAGTCCCGTATAGGATGAGAGGAAATAGAAGATGCCCACGGAACGCCATACGCTTTGAGAGCAGAACGTAATTGAAGAAAGACAAAATATGCGGATACTGGTAGACAAAATTTGGTTCTTAATGTCTGAAATGAACAGAGGCCCTGGTTATCATATATATCACCGCACATGTTTACACCTAAAGAAAACCAAATTTATAATTATCCCCTTTTTTTTCCTGTTGCCAGTAAATAAAATATCTTGGAGTCTATTTGGTTTAACCTTGTCAGCTTCAATCACTCTCCATGAAACTGTAGATTGAGGATCAACCCAATTATGAAGAGCCTTAAGCTAGAACGACCAATAATATAATTCAAAATTTGGTACAGCCAGTCCTCCTGCGCTATTAGGATGTTGTAATGTGGTATGCTTAATTCTGGGACATTTATCATTCCAGATAAACTTAGAAATGATGGAGTTGATCTCCTTAAAGTAACCTGGAGGGGAGAAAGTGGTAGCATAGAGAAAAAAAATATTTAATCGAGGTAACAAATTCATCTTAACAGTGGAGATTCTTCCTTGGAGAGAGACTTTAAGATTCTTCCATCTTTGAATGTCATTTTTGACCTTAACTAAAATGTTATTAAAATTGTCTCTGGCAATCTTTTGAATGTTTTTATAAATGGTAATGCCCAAATAGATGAAAGATTCCTTAATAGGGATAAATGAGGGAATAGAAGAATTAACCTTAACATTGTTAATTGGCATTAAAGCAGATTTGCTCCAATTTATTTTATATCCTGATAGGCTACTAAAATGATCAAATTCCTTAATTATACTAGAGACTGAAACATCAAAGTGGTCTAAATATAGAATAATATCATCAGCGTATAATGAAATACTATGATTATGATCGTGAATCTTAATCGATACTTCAGATTTCCTGATGGCTTGCGCTAAGGGTTCAAGAGATAGACAAAACAATAAGGGGGAAAGCGGACACCCCTGCCTCGTTCCCAGCTGTAAAGGGAATGTAAACTAGTTGTGTACTCAAAGTTTACTACTGTTATACTTAAAACTATAGTAAAACTATAGTAGAAAGTGGGCTTATTTATTCTCAAGGAGTATTGAAATAGTACACTTACAAGTATACTATTAGTACACTGATATTTGTATACTTACTACATAAAGTATACTTAAAAATATACTTGTTCTCTGCGTGTAGACAAGGCTTTAGATACGGATTAATCACATGTCTTAAATTCAAAACTTTTTATTAATGTATTCGTAATATCCTTTTCTGAATGTCCAAGGTTGCTATGGTCATGAAGATTCCTGCCTTAAACACATGGTCATGAGGAATAAACATCGTACTCTCAACATGAGAAGTTGTGCTCCCCCGAACATGTCCCCTACCTGCCATCTTTTTGATCATTTTGTCATGAATTTTTTCTTTTTTTTTCTTTTAAATAACATATTAGGCCTACATATAATTATCACAGAAACAAATCCACAGCTGAACCGCGGCAACAAATAGTGGTGTTTTCGTAATCAACATAACCTATTTGAAGGAATCAGTTGAATGGATTGAACACACTCGTTAAGACAGTGACTTGGCCCCACCTAGTGTCTGTTTTAGTTTCATATTAAACGTATTATTTAATTGATTGACAATATTTCTGGCTTCAAAATTTAAAACATTAATTTCATAACATTTTATGCATTGCAGTGTAAATGCATTCAGTAATGATGGCTCTGATGGCTTTTGTTGACACTAATTGGATTTTTACTAGTAACAGCCCTTTATTGTTTTAACTGAATTTATCGATTGGAAATAAGAACGTGGCATTCCATATTCATGTTCAATATTCAAAATATATGAATATTCATCCATATTCAAAATTTTTTTAAATGCCCCTGGACATCAGTTTACGGGTTTGTTTCTGATGCTGTCAATATTGTTTTTGGTTTTTGGTTACATTAAAAAAAATGCAGTTAGCTCAAAAAGCTGAGGGCACACGACAGGAGCTGTTTGGATGAGCATGATGCGTGTATGTTCAATGCATGGCGTGTGTGTTTCACTAGCTCCGTTCCCACGGACACCTTTTGTTTGACCTAATTCTGGATATTTCCAGCCTAAGACATGTGATTAATCCGTATCTAAAGCCGTGTCTACACCAAGAGAACCTATTATAATCAGTTGATGCGGTGACTGTCCACACGGGAAGTGGCGCGAGCGACAAATCTTCTACAGTAACTGATGCCTCCTTCTATTCCGAAACTTGGAAACATGCGTTGTATGCTTTGAAAGTGAAACCTAAAAAAACAGTGCGCATAAGAAAACGATTACACGCTTTCGTGAGCTTCAGCAAATGCACTCGATCACAGATTGCACGCTTCCCAGCCGAAACAACCCCCCACGTGAAACTGAAATAATAACCCGTGATATAAGATTTTGGCCATATTGCCCATCTAAGTCATTCATCCCATCAACAGTCTCGTCATGTAGGCTACACTTCTTGTACTTCATTTGGGCACCACAAGGTGTCACTGTGGCCTCAAAGCTTACCCCTCGACTACTCTAGCTCGATAGCTATTCCTGAGGAATTTGCTGTCAACCAATCACGAATTCAAGTAGTAGGTTATGCCCTATATTGCAAATGTGATGCTGACGCGTCCAACGCGTGAAATGCCCGCCCGCGCTCAGCAGTGAACTCGTCATAGGTAAGTCTCAATGGCAATGCACTGGCGTTAGAGTTTTTCCGAGGACAGTGTAAGATGGATTCAACAGATCACACGCACCTGCAGCGCTTCTGTGAATGGAGAAAACAAAATAAAACTATAGGCTTACATAAAAAGGAATATGTATAGACTATATGCATTAAATATATTTCACTTAAATCATTGACAGATTAACAAAACGAAAGAAAAAAAAGAGCTTATTGAGTTTATTGTGACACGATCCAAAGTTCACGGAACGGAAAACGACAGCAGAAAGTAGTTTTCTTTACTCTGCAAAAGCTTGACAGTTTTGAATGTCTTGCCTATACTATACCATGGCTATCGCGCCGGCGCTTGACACGCACACAGACAACATATTTTTGCAATATTGCAGCCTGTTCATGATCAAAATCCATTATCAAAATACAGTTAAAGAACCATATAATAAGTAGTACTGCTCCGTTGTACAATCTGTTGCATTCAGCGTGACCAATATGCTGATATGCGAAGGATGATGATAGATGTGAGTGAAGCACAAAGCCTATAGGCCTATTATTATTTATGAAATATATTTCATAAATAATAATATTTTATCATCCAGATACGTCGCGAATATGAAAACATTTGGATTCGTGCCGAATGAAAGAGGTAGGCATCAGTTTCACCTTAAATTAATTCGTTTTTGGCTTTACATTTATATAGCCTAAACGCTTTAAATCGCCTTAACTTTAGAGGATTTGTTGTGGAGAGAAGGAAACGTTAACTGTGTATATAATGTTTGTAAACATTTTGCTTTTACCAGCATTTTAGCCTACATTATTTCTGAATGTAATCATAAAATGCAACTTAGCCTGTTTTTTTTCCTCTTAAAACGCAATTTTATAAGAGCGTTTAACAATGAGCCGAAAAGAACGCATGTCACACCTCTGTTCATCAATTTTCACTGGCTACCAATAGCTGCTCGCATAAAATTCAAGGCATTAATGTTTTCCTACAAAACCACCTCTGGCTCTGCACCTCTTTACCTAAATTCAATACTTCAGACCTATGTGCCCTCTAGAAGCTTACTTTCTGCAAGTGAACGACACATTATTGTGCCATCCCAAAGAGGCACAAAATCACTTTCACAGACTTTTTCATTAACTGTTCCCACCTGGTGGAATGACCTGCCCAACTTAATCCGAGCAGCTGAATCCTTAGCCATCTTCAAGAAACAGCTAAAAACACATCTCTTCCATCTTTATTTGACCCTCTAACTCTAGCACTCTCTATTTTAATTCTATTTTATCTATCTGTCTTCTTTTTTATTTAAAAAAAACACACACACTTGACCCTCTATCAACTGCATATTTATTCCGTAACTGCTACCTTTTCCTGAAAAACTAACACTAGCTGTCTTTTTTTCTATTCTATCTACTTGTTTTCTTTATAAAAAAATATATATATATATATATATATATATTAAAAATAAAAAATACCCTGCTACGTGTACTGCGTTAGGCTAACCAATACTTGTCATAGCACTTGCATGTTGTTGCTCTTTTGTTGGTTTTGATTGCTGCTATTGCCCTCATTTGTAAGTCGCTTTGGACAAAAGCGTCTGCTAAATGACTAAAATAAAATAAATAAATAAAATAATAAATAATGTTACAAACGCTTTTTTTATTTCAGATAAATGCTGATCTTTCTATTCATCAAAGAATCCAGAAAAAAAATTACTCAACTTTTTTAAATACTGATAATAATAATAATAATAATAATAATAATAAATGTTTCTGGAGAAGCAAATCGTCTCGGTTACGTACGTAACCCTCGTTCCCTGATGGAGGGAACGGAGACGTTATGTCGTGACGACATAGGGGATTTACTTGGAAGCCCCAATCATCTCTGACTAGAGAAAACGCCAATGAATATTGGCTAGTGGAATTTGCATACCTGAGCCACTCCCCGTGCACACGGGTATAAATAGGCGACAGGTGCATCCACTGATCAGGTTTTACGCTGAGGAGCCAAGAACGTGTCCCTGGCACCCAGCGATGGTTCAAGATTGTGGCATGGGGACATAACGTCTCCGTTCCCTCCATCAGGGAACGAGGGTTACGTACGTAACCGAGACGTTCCCTATCTGTCGGTCACTACGAGTTATGTCGTGACGACATAGGGGTCCTATGGAAAGCGCCACAACCTGAACCCCGTCACGACCTTGTGGCATGCAGATGTTGACAAGCGAGCGCGTGACAGACAAATGCCATGCGAGAGGTCGCAACCTTCCCATCGCCCCAGCGCAAATTCGCTAACCTTGGTGCCCGCAGGGACCACTGAGTACATCGCTGCTGGAGATAGCCAAGCCGCTGTTCCTTACCCCAGAGTCGGAAGGAATTTCGACCTTCAATGAAAGATGCTTCACGTCTCTCCTGTTTGTTGTTACAGCTTGGCAGGAACGACGGGGAAGCGAGCCTTCCGGAGAAGGGCGCTACGGAGGCCACATCCTGCCCGAAGGGAGGTACCATGTGGAGACACTGATATGGACTGACCCAGGCCTGGGGCAGTACTACATACGACTGGACTCTGGGGCAGATCCTACCTAGGAGTAGGGAGGAGGGCTGCCAGCAGGGCCGGACAGAGAGCTCTGTCAAAGGGAAGACACGGGTTACCGTGAGGGAAACCTTACCGTGGACGAATACACGTATGGGATTACCCGAAGGGAATCAAAGCCATACGGACACCTAGCCGAGTACAGGGGCTGACCGGAGACCTGGGCGAGCTAGCACAAGTACTGGGCCTGGCGTCAGACTGCTCCGCCCAATCTGACTGCCGGGGGTGCTGGAGGAACTCCACCAGGGTTCGCCGTCCGGAGAACTGAACTGGAGGAGAAAACAGGTGCTCATATCCCCGGGTGAGGGGGAATGGCGCAGCAAGCGTGACACCAGCCCGTTCTTCCCGCCACTTACCTGTTACCCAACACGCGGGAAGAAACTGGCTCAACGCAGAGACTGTAGAATCTCGCGAAGGTGTTCGGTGTCGCCCAGCCCGCAGCTCTACAGATGTCCGCCAGAGAGGCGCCGTGCGCCAACGCATAGGAGGAGGCAACACTCCGTGTGGAGTGAGACCTCACCCCCATGGGGCACGGCTCGCCTTGGGATTGGAACGCCAAGGCGATGGCATCCACTATCCAGTGGGCCAACCTCTGCTTGGAGACAGCCTTCCCTTTCTGCTGACCACCGTAACAGACAAGGAGCTGCCCAGAGCTTCTGAAGCTCCGGGTGCGGTCCACGTATATGCGCAATGCTCTTACGGGACACAGCAACGCCAAGGCTGGGTCTGCCTCCTCCGAAGGCAGTGCTTGCAGGTTCACCACCTGATCGCGGAAGGGCGTGGTGGGAACCTTGTGCACGTATCCAGGCCGGGGTCTCAGGACAATGTGAGAGTAGTCCGGCCCAAACACAAGGCACTCTTCGCTCACCGAAAATGCTTGGAGGTCCCTGACCCTCTTGATGGAAGTGAGCGCGGTCAGGAGCGCTGTCTTAGCCGACAGGTATCCGCTACTTACCTACTCACTACTCCAGTGAGCACTACTCCAATCGTGCATCTTCGGGGGTCTTCTCGGCGAGAAGAACACCAGTTCACGAACAGACTCCACTTCAGTACATAGGCTTGCCTTGTAGAAGGAGCTCCAGCCTGAGTGATGGTCTCTACCACCGCCTGTGGGAGACCACTCAAGTCTGCCGCGTCCCATCCAGGAGCCACACATGGAGGTTCCAGGGTCTGGACGCGGGTGCCAATGGTGCCGAGCCCCTGAGAGAGGAAGTCCTTCCTCAGAGGAATGGGCCAGGGAGGGGCTGTCGCGAGGAGAATGAGTTCGGGAAACCAGGTCCGGGTGGGCCAGAACGGCGCGACCAGCAGGACCTGCTCCTCATCCTCCCTGACTTGCACAGTGTCTGTGCGAGCAGGCTCACTGGGGGAAATGCATACTTGATGCATACCCGAGGCCAGCTGTGTGCCAGTGCGTCCGTGCCGAGGGTGCCCTCGGTCAGGGAGAAATACAGCTGGCAGTGGGAGGACTCGTGGGAAGCAAACAGGTCTACCTGAGCTTCCCCGAATCGACTCCAGATCAGCCGGATCGTCTCGGGATGGAGTCGCCATTCTCCGGGGAAGTGAGCTGTCGTGAGAGCGCGTCGGCCGCACGATTGAGCTCCCCCGGAACGTGGACAGCGCGCAGCGATGTGAGCCGTGTGTGACTCCAGAGGAGGAGATGGCGGGCGAGCTGTGACATGCGGCGTGATCGTATACCCCCCATCCGGTTGATATACGACACAGTCGCAGTGTTGTCAGTACGGACCAACACATGCTTGCCTAACAGCAGTGGCCGAAACTGCCGCAAGGCTAGATGTACTGCCAGCAGCTCTAGGCAGTTGATGTGCCAAAGCAGTCGAGGCCCGTCCAGAGCCCCGAGGCTGCCTGCCCGTTGCATGTAGCGCCCCAGCCCATGCTGGAGGCATCTGTTGTGACAACAATATGCCGAGACACTTGTTCTAAGGGCACCCCGGCCCGTAAAAAGGCAAGGTCTGTCCAGGGGCTGAAGGAGCGGCGACACTCCTGCGTGATGTTCACCCGAAGTGCACCGCGGCGCCATGCCCACCTCGGGACTCGGGAGTGCAACCAGTGCTGAAGTGGTCTCATATGAAGCAATCCGAGCGGCATGACTGCAGCTACGGATGCCATATGCCCCAGGAGCCTCTGAAACAGTTTCAGCGGAGCCACCATCCTGCCTCTGAAGGAACTCAGGCAGTTCAGCACTGATTGGGCGCGCTCTTCCGTGAGGCGCGCCTTCATACTCACCGAGTCTACTCCACACCAAGAAAAGAGATTCTCTGCGCAGGGGAGAGCTTGCTCTTTTCCTAGTTGACCCGAAGCCCCAACTGGCTGAGGTGCCAAAGCACCAGGTCCCTGTGATCGCACAACTGTTCTCGTGTGCGGGCCATGCTCGAGACAGTTGAGGATCCTGATGCCCACTTCCCGTAACGGGGCAAGGGCACCCCCCGCGATCTTCGTGAAGACACGGGCGGACAGGGAGAGCCCGAAGGGGAGGACCCTGTACTGCCATGCCCGACCCCCGGACGCAAACCGCAGGAACGGTCTGTCGCGGAAGGATCGAAACATGAAAGTAAGCATCCTTCAGGTCGATCGCTGCAAACCAATTCCGGGGCTGTATGCATTTGATCATGCGCCTGTGCGTCAACATCTTAAACGGGAGCCTGTGTAGGGCCCGGTTCAGGAGTCGCAATCCAGGATTGGTCGAAGACCACCGTCTTTCTTGGGTACGATGAAATAAGGGCTGTAAACACCCTGCCTCATCTCGGCTGGAGGGACCGGCTCGATTGCATCCTTGCCAGGAGGACAGCAATCTCCTCGCGCAAGACAGGAGCATTCCGAGCTGCCACCGCAGTCTCGAGAACGCCGCTGAACTTAGGAGGTCGCCTGGCGAACTGAATCGCGTAGCCGAGTCGAATTGTGCGCGTGAGCCAACGAGACGGGCTGGGCAGCGCAAGCCACGCCTCCAGACGCCGTGCAAGTGGCTCCAACGGCACAATCGACGTACCCGCAGTGGTGCAGCGAATGGGAGTAAGGCTGGATGGTACAGAAGGCCCTGCGTTCTGACTCATCCTCGCAGAACTCCCTGAGTCCCTGTAGGGACTGGTTAGAGGTGTGTGGGGAAGCACTGCATCCCCGAACCGCACTCTCTTGGCCGCTGGCAAAATGGGTCGCGGGTGAGAGTGAGGAGGCAACGCGTCGCACACTGTCGACCCGTGGACCTAAAAACTCGGAGGAAAGGGAATTGCTCTTACTTGATAATGTAGGTACCGCTGGCCCTTGAGCCAGCGGCGGAACAGAATGAATGATTCTCCCCCTGCCCTCCTTCGGGGGAAGGAGTGGCGCTGTCCTCGCCATCTCCTGAGATCAAGCAGGCTCCCACATCTCCGGGTTGCCTGTGTCAAGGCCGCCTTATCGCCTCTCTGGACGACATATGGGCCAGCTGGAACACAGGGGGCGCCACGCTCCTGCATGAGGCTCGACGCGCCGGCTTACGATTCAGCACGGGGCGGAGCCGCTACTTACCTGTTCCCTAACTCTGGAGGGCACAGGAGGGCGCCCACGGCGACAAGCAGACTGGGTCTTGCTCTGCGGCGGAGCGGTGCATCACGCCGGGGCAAGATGTGTTGCCTCGGTCTGCTTCTGTACTGCCGAGGACTGCTGGGCACAGTCCTCGACAGTGTCGCCGAACAGTCAAGCCTGGGAGACGAGAGCGTCGAGAAAGCTCACTTTGTCGACATCGCTCCTCTCAGCAAGGCAGAGCCATAGATGGCGCTCTTGGACCACACCTGTGGACATCGCCTTCCCGAGGGACTGCGCTGCGACTTTCCCCACCCGTAGGGCGAGGCCAGTCGCTGAGCGCAGTTCCTGCTTCAACCTCGGGTTGGTACTACCCTCGTGCATTTAATGCCTCGGTTTGGTGTGCACGCAGGATAGCCTTGGCATGCCGCGCAGAGGCGGCCTGGCCCGCAGCACTGTAAGTTTTGGCCGCGAGAGCGGCCGTAGCGTACAGGCTTTGGATGGGAGACGAGGACAATTCCTCCAAGTGGCGGCGTTTTGCAGGCACAAGTGCACTGCAACCGCACTCTCCACCTGGGGAATGTCGACGTACCCCGTAGCCGCCCTGCCATCGAGGGTAGCGAGGATGGAGGAGGCAGACGAGCCGCTTCTGGCCATAAAAAGGGGCCGTCCACCACTTCATCAGCTCCTCGTGCACTTCCGGAAAGAAAGGAACCGGGGCAGGGCGTGGTCGAGAGCCACGGCCCGTGCCGAGGAGCCAATCATCTCACCGTGAGGGCTCGGGACTAGGAGGTGTGCACGCCTCCAGCCCCGATCTCGCGGCGGCCCGGGAAAGCACGGCTGTCAACTCTGGGTCTGATTCGGTGGCGGCCGCGACACACGAGGGGTGCAGCTTCGCCGAATCTTCATCCTCAGAGGACGATTGCCCATCCACCGATGCCGCGATCGACATCTGATCCTCTATCAGCGCGCCAAATGAAACGCTGGGCACGCCGTGAGACGGCACAGCAGAATCACCGGGGAGCCGCACAGAACAGCTGCTGCGGGAGGAGTGAAAGGTCCGTGGGGACTGACCCGGCGGAAAGCTCTCACTGTAACCTCAGATCGCCCAGAGCACTAGCTGATGGTTCTCTGCTCGTGGCAGAGAAGCCAGCGCGGGTAGTGACAGAGGGAGCCTCTCCCATCCCCGAGAGGAGAGAGAGGCGCGATCGCAGCGCTGCCATGGTTACACGCTCAGAACGAACGCGTAAACCATCCACGAACGCAGCTTCAGCGCGCTGGATGCCCAGACACTGAAGACAACGATCGTGGCTGTCGACGGAGGATAGGAAACGACCGCAACCAAGAGGACACGGCCGGAACAGCGTCTTTAAAAAGACGTGAATCGGCCGTGCTTTTTGCTCTTTTAGGAAATCTGCTCTTTTAGTTGAAGTGCCCAGGGGAATCGCTGCAGACAGGGACACCGCTGTTCGCACCGTGACGCCAACCAGAACAGCTTCCAGACAGATGAATGGCTTTGTGGAGATCAACACGTTCATCCACTTGGCTCCGAAGCAAAAATCTGATCAGTGGATGCACCTGTCGCCTATTTATACCCGTGTGCACGGGGAGTGGCTCAGGTATGCAAATTCCACTAGCCAATATTCATTGGCGTTTTCTCTAGTCAGAGATGATTGGGGCTGCCAAGTAAATCCCCTATGTCGTCACGACATAACTCGTAGTGACCGACAGATAGGGAACAGCATATTAGAATGATTTCTGAAGGATCATGTGACACTGAAGACTGGAGTAATGATGCTGAAAATACAGCTTTGATCATGGAAATAAATTACAGTTTAAAATATATTCAAATAGAAAGCAGTTATTTTAAAAAATAAAAATATTTCACAATATTACTGCTTTTCCTATTTTGGATCAAATAAATGCAGGCTTGGTGAGCAGAAGAGACTTCTTTAAAAAAACATTCAAAATATTACTTTTCAAAAACTTTTGACTGGTAGTGTAGATATGTATCATTGCATCTAGTTGTTTTGGATAAGAATAAAACGTCAGGTCCGACAATATCATGTCTTTTCGAATTTAAATCTAGATTAATTCGCATTGGCCCATGGAAACACTTGACTTGACCAAAAAATCGCGGGGGACAAATTTACGTTTTATTAAAAAGTGTTTGCATATTCTACACTCATGGTGCGCGCACACATTAGGATAGATGCCTGCCTCCATTCTGAGTCCCTATCAAGCACTTTACAGATTCAACTGCTCTTCTCTCCTCCTCCTGCCTGGCTCTTTGGCCCGCTCACCGCAGAGTAAGCCTGTTCTTGATAAAGCTGCTGTGAAACATGGGAAAAGCCGACAAGAAAGAAGTTGTGGTGAAACGATCTTTATATAGGCGGAGCAAAATACTTCATCGCTCCGGCTATAGCGCATTGTGATTGGGTGGTTTGCGCTGTCAATACAGGAGACAAACCAATGGGCCACTGGCTGCTCGCTGTCCCTGTGTGAGGGTCCTTGGCAAAAAACAAAAATCTGTCAGCCCCTTCAGTGCGTCGGACTGAAAACATTTGGGTTTGACAACAAAAGATGAATATGAGACAAGAGATCAGCATTTCAGCTTTTATTTCCAGGTATTCATATCTGGATCTGATAAACGACTTAGAAGATAGCACCTTTTGTTTGAACCCACCCGTTTTTCATGTACGTATTGGAACAGATAGAATTAACATAGATTAAAGTGAAAAATACTTAATATTTAGTTGCAAATCCTTTGCTTTCAATAACTGCATCAAGCCTGTGACCCATTGACATCACCAAACTTTTGCATTCTTTTTTTGTGATGCTTTTCCAGGCTTTCACCGCAGCCTCTTTCAGTTTTGGGGGGTTACTCCCTTCAGTCTCTTCTTTAGCAGGTAAAAGGCATGCTCTATAGGGTTTAAGTGTGGAGATTGACTTGGCCAGTCTAAAACCTTCCACTTCTTGCCCTGGTGAACTCCTTTGTTGTTTTGGCACTATGTTTTTGGGTCATTATCTTGCTGCATGATGAAGGATCTCCCAATCAGTTTGGTTGCATCTTTCTGTAAATTGTCAGACAAAATAGTTCTGTAGACTTCTGAGTTAATTTTGCTGCTGCCGTCATGTGTTACATCATTAATGAAGATTAATGAGCAACCCAGGCTCATTGGAAATACGTGTCTCTACATACATTTTTTGCAACACCGTAATTATGTACCTTGCAGCACGTTTCACGGCAGTTTCAAAGTGAAATGTCCAGAGAGTGGTGCTAAAACACACGTTTAATACTTGACCGTGACACGCTTTTATTATGTTGGTACAGGCACGTATTGCAGTGTTTTTATTATGCTGCTTGAGGTACGTTTTGCCGCCATTCATAATTCAAATATCCGGTGAGTGTCGCTAAAGATTAAGCTCTATGAAGTTGGAAGTATCCCCTACACCAAACCCTAACCTAAACCTACCCGAAAGTGTTAACAAATGCAAAAGTAATATAAAAACGTATTCGCTGATGCAGCCATGCTATTTTAACTTCCTTATGCAGATTTGAGCTGTTTTGTTGAACTGTAGTTTCACCCAAATGTTTTCAGTCTACAGCAAAAATAAAGGAATTGGCCTCACTGTTCCAATACTTTTGGAGGGGAGTGTAAGTTAGGCTGCTCCAATGCAAAATGGTGAGGAGATTCAGGAGAATGCTTCTTCTGGCGCTGCTTTTTTAGTCTAGTCTTTTTTAGCCTTTTTTAGTCTAGATACTGTATATCTTACCTTGCAAATAGATTATGATCCAGGCTGCTCCAAATCAAAATGGTGAAGAGATTCAGGAGAACGCTTCTTCTGACGCTGCTTTTTTTGAATTTGTACGTGCATTACCAGATCGCTTTAGACACGTCATTGTGCAGTACCGCCACCTACCAACTGGAGGATGGTAAACGATTCCATTTGTATGTAAACCAATCTCATGCAATTTAACTAATTGAATCTGAATTGTTTCAGAGCCAGCTTTATGTAAACCCTATTCATAATTTTTAACTGATTAAATCTAATATTTTTGACAGTTAACAGATTTATATTGATTCTAAGTAATCGGAGTACATACATTTAAAAAAACAAAACAAAATGATTATTTAAATAAAATAAAATAGATGCAAATACTTAATAAAAAATTGTGCCAAGAATTATTTTTTTTGAGTGAATGTAAATGGATGCAAACAATAAAATACTTACTGCTTCAACAGTACAGCTACAAGTTGTAAATAATATGTGTGATTTTAGTGTGAAAATAACTTGCTAACCTTTGTCTTGTAAAATTATATTCAGTTTCAAGCTAAAATAACCATAAAAATTATTAACAGCTCAAATAATTCATAACTTTTAGCAGAATAATTACACCTTTTCTCTGCTGATTTGACACTTTTCTCTTCTAATGATTATAAAACATGGTCAGCTGGAAATATATATATACGTATATATGAGAAGGTTGAAACCATGATTGACAAGCTCCTGTCTCAGCCTCTCCACAGGCCTCTTCCTTTGTGGCTGGTGGTGTTGTTCTGGACCACCTTGTCAATAATGCTCTTGTTCCATTCAAAATAAACTTGATTGTACACCTGAAAGTTCTCAAACGTCAATTCTGAAAAATGTACGGACGTTTACTTGTAAAGAACAGAAGTTGTCCTTAGAGGACTACAAATATGCAAAATATGATCAAATCATAGCACAATATTCATATAGAAATACAGAAATAGATTGTATTTTGCAGAAATAGATAGTTATTTACAAACTCTTTAGATCTGTGTCCTAGCTTCTCAAAAGGATAGGCCATGATTTCTTACATGGTCAATTAGGGTAACTGATTTCTTTTGAAATTTGTCTGTACCTTCTACCTCTCCCTCCACCCTGCTGTGCTGTCCACTTCTTCTCTGCCCATATCTTCTTAGAGTTTCTCCTCTTGCTCTTTCCACTAAACCGATGCCCTCCTCTCTACTCATCTCTTCTCCTTTTCATTTTCCTTCTCTTTCTCCTCTCCTCTTTTCTTACATCCTTCTCTCTACTCATCTCTTCTCCCTCTCCTATCCTCTCCTCTTTTTGTACATCCTCCTCTCTGCTCATATCTTTCTACCTGATTTGAGAGTTTTGAATGTTTGCTGATTTTTTGTTGATCTTGAAAATAAATGTTTGTTGATTGATCTTAAACTTGTACTAAACCCAGAATATTCTTTTTCATTTATGTATGTATGATTGGCACACTTTCACTGTTCTTTCTGCCATAAGGTTTAATTTCAAACGATAATATGAATGGAAATGCTCCAGGCAATTCTGAATGTAAAAGAATAGTTACATTCAGTCTTTGCGAACCAGCAGAAAGATGCTAACCTTTTACAGTTTTTGTAATTGCTAACAAGCATTGTTCAATACTGAAGCCACATTTTTAAAACTGTTTTTACAGAAAAGTTTACTTTCATTACACTACTGTAAAGTTATCGTACAGTAGATGAAAATCACTAGAAGAGAAAAGTACAAAAAACAAACAACAGAATTTACAGTAAACACACATTGGAATATACTGTCAGTTACTGTACAGCAATAAATAAATAAATAAATAAATAACTTCTGCATCCTCCGCCGAGTTGTATTGGTAATATCCTTATTTGTTATACTATAGCAGTTTCTTAGTCTTCTTACAAAAAAATGTATCTACCTCCCCTAGACAGTCAACTCTCAGTTCTGCACAAATACATGTAAGAAGTACTTGGCTAGTGGCTACAAATCAATTCAACAGTTACGAGTTTGAGGGTGTGTGGTACAGTATTTACAGTACAAAGAATAGTGAAAGTCATCTCAACTGAAGTACTGCTACTATGTATTGCAAGTGTAATGTGTGAGTAGTGTAAAACCCTGTAGATGAGCCTGCAGGCCAGCTTTCCTTGTGATTGTTCCATGCACAAGAACATTGTCAACTATAATGCGTTATATTTCATCAGGAACAAATGACCTTTGAACTCATCCCCTTCATTTTTCTTTTCTCCACCTATTCCTCTTTGTATCCCATTACCTGGATTAATTTTCCAAAACACATAATCAGCTGCGCTCCTGTTCATATCATCCTGATATTCTTACCTGTGTGTCATCAGTTTTGCTACTTAATGTTCACACATGGATAAATGTGTGCTATTTGTGTTCATTTTGTAATTCTTGAGGTAGTTAAATTGTGTTTATGTTTTCTAAATGAGAACATGGTTAAACCTGTGCAAAATGATGCCATTCTTGTGTAGTTTGCAGAAAACACTGAGCAAACTGGAACATGTGTGAAAACAGGTGAAATGTGTTAAAAGTTTTAAGAAAGTGTCTTTGTTTCGAGAACTGTATAAATGGTTTGGAAAATTGGGTCAAATTAATCAGTTATAGTCAGGGCCGCTGCTGGCCAAATGGGTGCCCTAAGCAGGATTGTATTGTTGTGCCCCTCCCTCAAATATTCTTGAAGTAAAAAAAAAAAAAAACACCTACTATTGTCAGGGTTCTGTTGTGTGTGTTATGTGTTCCCGCCTCTTGTGTCCAAATATGGTTTGTTTCCTGTCCTTGTTTCATGTCATTATGAGTTGAGTATGTTCCAGCTGTGTTTGTCTCGTTATGTGTTAATTATCCCTTGTATATTAGTCCTGTCTTTTGAGTTTGATTTCGTCTGGTCTACTCAATACTTCTCCGGTGTATCCTGTATCTGAATCCTGCCTGGTCCTACCTTGATGTTTCATTAAAGACTATCATTTGAGTTTATGTCCTCCTCTGCGTGTTCCTGTTCCTCCCTCATGTGTGCACCGTGACAACTATAGGGGTCAAAATAGAACTTTAATAAAATATAAAAGTAAATAAATAAATAAATTATTAAATTGTATTATTTACAAATTACAATTGTAGGTTGTTATGGTCTCAAGCATTCAGAAATCACGTAAAAGAAAATTAAGCAGTTTTACTATGATAAAACCATGGTTAACTTTTGTAAGGGTTGTGATGTACACATGTTTTTTGTTGAAGAAATTATAGAGGCTGTGTCATCTATAACAAAAAGGTGGCCAAAAATGAAAGCTTAATTGGATATTTTAATTAAATGATTGGTCACTAGCCTATTAAACAAGGATATGATCATCCTGTAAGTGTGACAGCAGCAATTACCAGGCCTTTGGCGCCCTTTACAGGCATTTATAACATGTAATAAAAAATAAATAATTAATGGTTAAAAGTTGATGGTTTGTAATGGTATTTGTGATTTATTTGTGATTCATTTGTGATGGTATTAGAATTTTCTGTGATGGTTCTATTGTTTTTTTCAGCAGGGTTGCCTTGTTTTTATATAATGCAGTTTAAGTCATTTTAAAGACTGTTTTTGGCTTAGGTTTGTTCTTATAACCACAAAAAATATTACACTTTGTATATTATTATTTGAAATAACAAAACCATGGTTAATTTGCGGTTACAATAGCTAGCTACAACCATGATTTTTTTTATTTTTTTATTCGTGTTAAAACCATGGCTAACTTTCGTAAGGGAACATGGAAACTCAGAGAGATTATTAGATGCGTTGGTCGTGGTGAAATTATTACTGACATTAAAACACGTTATTAACCTCAACACCCAAAAAAGTTCCACAGGATTATGAATGTAGCCTGCCTGAAAGTGACGCATTTCATCTTTTTTTTTTTCTTTTTTGGCGCCGGATTTCTGATGTCTTTTCACAGGCATAGTTGTCCATCAGTTATGATCATTTGCATTCAGCCGCAAACATGAGGTGCGAGCGGGTGCGAGCATGGATAATTGCCATAATAAATAATAATAATTTCAGTACAAGAAAATGCTAAACTTTGACAACGAGTCATTTTATATTATTACAATAATGATTTTTGCTATCTGATTGTCTCTTAACATTAATCTAATAAAAAAAATATAAAAAAACTTGTGAAAAGATCTATACCTATGTGGAAATGGCAAAATGAGCCATTGAGTAATGCTCTAGAGCCATCTGGTGGCTGTAGTTAAAATTTCATTGTTTTTTTTAACCTAAAAGTGTTTGTTTTCAAATAGATGGAAACAATTTGTCATTAAACTATGGCACATTGGCCATGTTATCCTCATGAATTAAAATTATGAATGTGGGTCTTTTCTAAAGTGAATTTTACATAAAAAGCTGTTTTTATATAAAAAATATTTATATAAATTTAAAAGAATATCATAAATCCTCCAAAAACTGCACAAAGTGCGGAGTAAAAAACATTAAGAAACTGAGTAAAAATACATTTGTATTTTTTCAAAACAATTATTCTGTTACAAAATTACACTTTGTTGCCTGGGGTCTCTGGAGACCCCAAACACCATGTCACACCCAAATGAACAGTGCACAAGGTAAAGGGGTCATGAACTGCCTTTTTATTATTTTGTACTGTTCTCTGTGGTACCCTTATAATGTTAAGATTTTTACATCAAAAAACATCATAATTTATAAGTAAGAGGCTATTTTCTTTTTCTTGTTTGTAAATGAATCCGCAGTAAATTTAAGTGAACAAAGGACCGAGTTCTTACTGATGTGGTATGGAACTTCATTCAGTTTATCCACTCTTTCCTAATGTTGGGATCAGAAGAAACGATGCAAAGACTGTATTTCCACAACTGGGCACTGCACAGCATCTTGTTGTATTCGGAGCATCTTCATCGTTTGTTTTCTGCATAGACCTGTGTTTGCCTCTCTCGCTTGTTCTCTTGTTATTTACAATAACATGTGCAAATCGGTGGGAGGGGCTTAACAGGCAGCGCTGTAGAAGCAGCTGTTGATCTTCTTCATAGGTGGTGTTTAGCAACACTAATACATCATAGAGTGGTACATTCCACAAGCTGTCGTTTTGGCAGACTGGCTTCAATATAAGCTGTTTTTAGACTAATGAGAAAGTTTTCAATTCTGAAACTTAAAAGAGGTTTTTATAATACAATGACCTGAGGATCACGTGACCCCTCGACAGCGATGCAGGCTTAGTCTTTTGCTCCACTCACTTTGCCACATATTTTACGATCCTGTCAGTAAAATTTAAACCACTCTGCATTGGACCCATCATGAGTGCTAAGGCAGACAAAGGGGATCGGAAAAGAGAGATTGAGCAATCGCCAATGAAGAAAAAATTCAGCCATCTCCAGAGAAGACCTCGACGAGGCTATTGCTAACTGCATTGAACTAGCATTTAAAGAACACCAAAGCACTTTGAATTCGGTTGTGAATTCGGCAGTAAGAGATGCGATGGACTCTATGCTGATTCCAGCATTGCGCGAACTGCTTGAGGACATACAAGCGACCAACAAGTCTGTTAAAGAGCTAGGAGTTTGAGGCCATAGCTACCGAGACGAAGCAGACATGTGACCACGTTGATTCTGTTCAGGCAGCGGCGCGTGAAGATAAGAGGACAGTCACGGACTTAAAGGATCAGCTGGAGCGACTCACCGAGAAAATGACAGATATGGAGGACAGGTGCAGGAGGAACAACGTTAGACTGGTGGGGCTCCCAGAAGGGATGGAGGGTCCAGACGCAGCTGGTTTCCTCAGAGCTAAACTTTCCAAGTGGATTCCTTCCTTGAGGTGCCGTGACATTGAGATTGATCTGGCGCATCGCGTGTATGACAGAGGGAGGGGCTCCGATCGGCCACGCACTCTCATCTTCCGTTTGATGAGATGGCATGACAGATCAGATATCCTGAAGGGTGCTCGGCAGGCCTATCCGGTGAAATGCTCGCAGAGCAATGTCACACTGCTATTTTTTCCCGACTTTAGTCCGGCTACAGCGATCAGGAGAAAGGCATTTGGTCCGGTCTTGAAGAAGATGACAGCGCTTGGTCTCCAGCCCTTCCTCATCTATCCGGCGGTAATTAAGCTACGGCACAAAGGGGAACAGAGAAGCTACGATTCCCCTCAGAAAGCAGAGGATTTTATCAGCTCCATGTCTCAGCAGAAGTCGTATGCCGCAGCTCTGCGGCGGGATGACGGGGGAGCAGCGGCCGCTGTTTCTCCAGCTCGACGGGAGGGGCGTGACGGCCGGGATGGACTTGGCCCTAGCTGCCCAGGAGGGGATGATGGCAGGATGAACATGGACGCTTGCTAAACCTATTTTTTGCGTTTTCTTCTCTCCTCTCTCCTACTTGGGATATTGTCCTTATTTATCCGTTACAACGATCTCTTTGCTGGTAAGACTGACACTCCTTTTTTCTTTTTTGGAGGGGACTAATGGAGAGTAGGTTTAATTAATAAAAAAATATTTTTTTTTGGCTGTGTGAGCCTTACGGGAGACATGTCTTGCGTTGGAGTGGATCAGTCACGACCTATCACTGTTTTTTGTTGCTCAGTCAGACCTATGTTCTCGGTAATGTGCGGTCTGAGTTGTTTCTTGTTTATGGTTGTCGGTTGTTCATATTTTTATGTTGTTTTTGTTTTTTACAGCAGACATTTATACTTTTATTTATTTTACCTTATTTCTAAAGGGATTTTTCATCTAGGAGGTTTGGTATCAAAAATGCACATCAGTGATTACGTATTATTTACAGAATGGAAGTGCTTCTGTTTGTTTTCATTTATTGAGTACAATCTTGGGATTATGAATATTCAATGCATACTCTAAATATTTTATCACTGAATGTGAATGGTTTAAATTCTGCTGTTAAACGATCCCGTGTGTTAGAATATTTACACCGTAAATCTATTTCCTGTGCCCTAATACAAGAGTAACATTTAAAACAATCTGACATGGCACGTTTCCAGAATAAGTATTACAAATAAATAGCTTTTTCCTGCGCTCAAAATAAAACTAAGGGGGTGCTTATCCTTGTTAACCGGAAGTTAAATTTAACGAATTAACTCATTGGTAGTGATGAGAAGGGTAGATTTGTTTTTATCCGATGCAAAATATATAATAATAGGTTAGCATTGGTCTCTATTTATGGTCCAAATGAGACAGACAGTGCATTCCTTACACAGATTTCCAAAACTTTACTTGAGGAGATTGATTGCCCTCTAGTGGTGGGTGGTGATTTTAATGCTTTCATAAATCCTGCTTTAGATAAATCTCAATCTGATACAACAGCCAATCCATCCTCTAAATTATTGAATAAATTTATCACTGAGCTCAACTTAATCGATCTAAGGAGAATTCAGAATACTAAAGCTAAGGACTTCACTTTTTTTTCTAATAGACACAAGACTTTCTCTAGGATAGACTACATATTTCTCAGCCCATCTTTAATTTCATCTAATTCCTCTGTCTCTATATTACCAATTTTATTATCTGATCATTCTGCTGTGTTGTGCAGTGTTCCTCTTTCCGATGCCAAGGTTAAAGCCAAGTCCCTTAGATGGCGCTTTAACATATCATTATTAAGTAATCAGACTTTCATTACTTCTCTAAAAGAATATATTAAGGAATTTCTTGAAATTAATATGCCCTCTGATGTGGATCCTCAAATACTGTGGGAAACGACTAAGTGTGCTATACGAGGTTTCTGTATATCTTTCTCTTCTACTCTTGCCAAAGCGAAAACTCACCAGTTTACACAATTAGAAAATAAAATCCAATCATTACAAAACCTACAAAAACAACATTTTACTGAACAACAGGCTACACAGCTGTCCACTTTAGAAGAATATGATTTACTTTCACACTCAAAGGCAGAATTTATTTTACATAGGACTAGACAAAAATATTATTTTGAATCAGAGAGACCTAGTCATTTATTGGCCCTTAGGTTGAAAGAATGCGAGTCTAAGGCATATATTAGTGCAATAAAATCATCAGATGATCAGGTCACCACGAACCCTGTGGCAATTAATGACATATTTAAAGGTTTTTACACAAATCTGTATAAAGCCAAAACAGATTTTGATGAACCAATTTGTAAGCAGTATTTAGATAAATTGGAACTGCCTCGGATCTCACAGATGGATAAAGAATCTTTGGAGGCCCCATTAAGTTTGGAGGAACTTCACGTCTCTCTAAAAAGCCTCCAAAAGGGCAAATCGCCGGGTCTAGATGGTCTCCTCCTGAATTATATTTAGAAATATGTGATTTGGTAGGGATACTTATGCTTAACTCATTTAATTTTGCAATTGAACATGGGGTATTTCATAGAGATAAAAAAACATCACTGATTTCATTACTTCTTAAAAAAGGGAAAGATCCATTAGATTGTTCCAGCTACAGACCGATTTTGCTTATCCCATGTGATCTAAAAATCTATGCTAAAGTTTTTGCTTCTCGTATGGAGAAGGTAATTCACAGTCTGATCAAGGAGGACCAAACTGGTTTCATCAAGGGGCACAATGCATCTGGCAATATGCGTCGACTCCTTCATATTCTTGACTTTGTGGACTCCCACCCAACCCCTTGTGCAGTCTTTTCACTTGATGCAGAAAAAGCCTTTGACAGGCTAGAGTGGAATTATATGTGGGCAGTTCTGCAATGTTTCAGCTTCGGTGAACACTTCGTTTCTATGATTAAGACATTATACCACTCACCTGCAGCATCAGTCATAACTGTTAATATTATTTCCCCCTCATTCCCTTTACAGTGGGGAACGAGGCAGGGGTGTCCACTTTCCCTCTTATTGTTTTGTCTATCTCTTGAACCCTTAGCACAAGCCATCAGGAAATCTGAAGTATCGATTAAGATTCATGACCATAATCATAGTATTTCATTATACGCTGATGATATTATTCTATATTTAGACCACTTTGATGTTTCAGTCTCTAGTATAATTAAGGAATTTTATAATTTTAGTAGCCTATCAGGATATAAAATAAATTGGAGCAAATCTGCTTTAATGCCAATTAACAATGTTAAGGTTAATTTTTCTATTCCCTCATTTATCCCTATTAAGGAATCTTTCATCTATTTGGGCATTACCATATATAAAAACATTCATAAGATTGCCAGAGACAATTTTAATAACATTTTAGTTAAGGTCAAAAATGACATTCAAAGATGGAAGAATCTTAAAGTCTCTCTCCAAGGAAGAATCTCCACTGTTAAGATGAATTTGTTACCTCGATTTATTTATGTTTTCTCTATGCTACCACTTTCTCCCCCTCCAGGTTATTTTAAGGAGATCAACTCCATAATTTCTAAGTTTATCTGGAATGATAAATGTCCCAGAATTGAACTTACCACATTACAACATCCTAATATTGCAGGAGGACTGGCTGTACCAAATTTTGAATTGTATTATTGGTTGTTCCAGCTTAAGGCTCTTCATAATTGGGTTGATCCTCAATCTACAGTTTCATGGAGGGTGATTGAAGCTGACAAGGTTAAACCAAATAGACTTCAAGATATTTTATTTACTGGCACAGGAAAAAAAGGGGATAATTATAAATTTGGTCCGGTTGTGGCTAACTCTATTAAAATCTGGAAAACGGTTGAACGTCGGATAGGTGGACCCTTCAAATTCTGTAACAGTACACCTTTATGGCACAATTTGAATTTTGTATGCGGAAATCGTCCATTTGTCCAACCCTCTTGGTCTTCTTTGGGTGTAAACACGTGCGGTGATATATATGATAACCGGGGCCTCTGTTCGTTTCAGACATTAAGAGCCAAATTTTGTCTACCAGCATCTGCATATTTTGTTTTTCTTCAATTACGTTCTGCTCTCAAAGTGTATGGTGTTCCTTGGTCTTCTTCCATTTCCTCTCATCCTATGCGGGACTGGATTGCACCATCTGCTGGTCGGTCATCTGTTTCCTTAATATATAATAAAATTATTGATTGTATTACAAAACCTCTTTCTATTAAAACTATTTGGAATAGGGAATTATCTAACCTTAATTTATCTGTCGACTGGGAGAGAGTGTGGTCTAATCTCAGTTTAACATCTAAAAATCTGGCTCATCGTCTTATTCACTTCAAAGTCATTCATAGAGCATATATAACTCCTTACAAAAGATTTAAAATGCATCTACAGTCAAATTTGAACTGCCATATATGTAACACTACATCATCAGGCACTTTTCTGCATATGTTTTGGGAATGTCCTGTCGTCATCAGTCTAGGGACACATGTAAACCTGGTTTTGTCATCATTACTGTGAATTGATTGGTCTGTTAACCCAAGTTTGTGTCTTCTTAATGATGATTCTGGTCTCTGTATTAGTTCATTGCAAAAGAGAATGTTGTTTGCTGATTTTACAGCTGTGAAGATGACAATAATCCAGAACTGGTTTACACCACACATGTGTAGAAAAACATATTGGATCCGTAGCCTCCTGCAAATAGTGTCATGTGAATGTACAACAGCGCGAGTTGGTGGGGCCAGGCCTTCGACCATTGATGCTTGGCAGTGTTTTTTGTTGGACATATGTGATTTTATAAAGGAGTGACTTTTTTGTTCTTGTTGTCCTTCCCTCTCCCCCTCCCTTTTGATTGGACCTTGAGATGTTGAGTATGTGTCTGTTGTTTTGTTTTGTTGTATTTTGGATATTATGTTGTGTGTGAAAAAAATAATAAAATTGTTGATAACAAAAAAATAATACAATGACCTCTTATATTTTAAAAGATCAAGGGAATTTTGGTTTCTCAGTTCATGCCCCTTAACAGGGAAAGCAAGATGGAAAAAAACAAGAGACATTGTCTTGAAGAGTGTTACACTCAAGGTCACACTAATGAAAATCTGTAAATTCATCTCTTTTCACACTTGCCATTTTTACATTTTAACTTTTTTGTATCCGCTGTTGTCCTGAGAGAATCCAACAACAAATATATCTGTCTTCCAATACTAAGATGCTACCCCTAATCTACTCTTCTCACACACATACCTTGTATTTAATTACGTTACCTCTGAATGTTATAGATATACATAAAAAGGAAATTAAATAATTATGAGGTACCGTTTTCTTACAAGCACTGAAGTGAAGTGCCTGAAGTGCCTGAAGTGCATTTTAAATTTACTCATGATAACAGCATTTAACCAATGTTTTCTCACCTGCTGTAGGTCCACCAGGAAAAAGGGGAAGAAGAGGACGCAATGGAGACTCTGGTGAGTGTTTTAACTTAAAGTTTTCAAACTGTTAAATCATGAAAATGACATGATTTGTTCCCCTTATCCACAATTTCCAAGTGCTTGAGAAATCTTTCAGTACAATGAAATGCTAGCATTGGATTCTGTGTAACAGAACATTCCAAAGGATTTGGTTTATTATAGTAGCTGTTACCATTAGTTACATTTTTACTGAACCTCCAGTTAGAGGTGCAGACACAGGCCAGCCACACAAATCCTGTTCAAATGGGCCCAGACCTTTTCTGGAAGACACATGTGCATGTGCATAGCTCCAGGATCACATTAAATGGAAGAAAAAAATCTTCAATCTCAATTATGTATATGTAGAGTATCAGTGGTAAGCTAAAGTGGAACATGTTGATTATACAAGGACTACCCTCTGTACTACCCTCTCTATTCTCCATAAAAAGCGAATTCAAATTACTTCATGTAGAAGTGAATTCTCTGTCGCAGAGTACTGGATTCTATTTGTTTTTCTATTAGTTTCTCTTGTAAAAAATCTGTGTTTGAATGTGTAAATGTGACACATTGGATTTAATCAAACTTGTCTACGACCACCCACACACATCCATGATGTGGTCCAAAGTCAGGCCAAAACAAATCACTTGATTGTCACAGAAATATTTCTTAAGATTGGACGTTCCCTCTTACTAAAAAAAAAACATGCCAATGATCCATTTGAGCTGTTTTGTTACACAGACTCACCCTCATAGAAACGATGCCTTATCTCTTAAAAGTAAAGACTCATATATATGTCTGTATGAGCATCTCAGCACACTAGGGCTTGTTGTTGTTGTTGTTTTTCCTCACTTAAACTCAAATAAAACACAAATAAACCTTCTCTCCATTTATGCCATTTTCCTCCATGTCTGGGTCAGGCATAATGTGCTTCTGTCAGAAAACAAATTTGGTGTCTGTGCTTCTCATCAATCAACAGTTGAGAAAGATATTAACTATTTTAGGGAGACGTTTTTTAACTGCACCACTGAAGCAGTGCAAATGCAAGCTGAATCCATCCACATTCACATCAGTGTTTGCCTGGCTAGAGGGTTTCCAAACCTGGGAAACGCAGACCTTTATGGTACAAACCCGATTCCAAAAAAGTTGGGACACTGTACAAATTGTGAATAAAAACAGAATGCAATGATGTGGAAGTTTCAAATTTCAATATTTTATTCAGACTACAACATAGATGACATATCAAATGTTTAAACTGAGAAAATGTATCATTTTAAGGGAAAAATAAGTTGATTTTAAATTTCATGGCATCATCACATCTCAAAAAAGTTGGGACAATGCCATGTTTACCACTGTGTGGCATCCCCGCTTCTTTTTATAACAGTCTGCAAACATCTGGGGACTGAGGAGACAAGTTGCTCAAGTTTAGGTATAGGAATGTTGTCCCATTCTTGTCTAATACAGGCTTCTAGTTGCTCAACTGTCTTAGGTCTTCTTTGTCGCATCTTCCTCTTTATGATGCGCCAAATGTTTTCTATGGGTGAAAGATCTGGACTGCAGGCTGGCCATTTCAGTACCTGGATTCTTCTTCTACGCAGCCATGATGTTGTAATTGATGCAGTATGTGGTCTGGCATTGTCATGTTGGAAAATGCAAGGTCTTCCCTGAAAGAGACGACTTCTGGATGGGAGCATATGTTGTTCTAGAACTTGGATATACCATTCAGCAATGATGGTGCCTTTCCAGATGTGTAAGCTGCCCATGCCACACGCACTCATGCAACCCCATACCATCAGAGATGCAGGCTTCTGAACTGAGCGCTGATAACAACTTGGGTTGTCCTTGTCCTCTTTAGTCCGGATGACATGGCGTCCCAGTTTTCCAAAAAGAACTTCAAATTTTGATTCGTCTGACCACAGAACAGTTTTCCACTTTGCCACAGTCCATTTTAAATGAGCCTTGGCCCAGAGAAAACGCCTGCGCTTCTGGATCATGTTTAGATATGGCTTCTTTTTTTGAACTATAGAGTTTTAGCCAGCAACGGCGAATGGCACGGTGGATTGTGTTCACCGACAATGTTTTCTGGAAGTATTCCTGAGCCCATGTTGTGATTTCCATTACAGTAGCATTCCTGTATGTGATGCAGTGCCGTCTAAGGGCCCGAAGATCACGGGCATCCAGTATGGTTTTCCGGCCTTGACCCTTACGCACAGAGATTGTTCCAGATTCTCTGAATCTTTGGATGATATTATGCACTGTAGATGATGATAACTTCAAACTCTTTGCAATTTTTCTCTGAGAAACTCCTTTCTGATATTGCTCCACTATTTTTCGCCACAGCATTGGGGGAATTGGTGATCCTCTTCCCATCTTGACTTCTGAGAGACACTGCCACTCTGAGAGGCTCTTTTTATACCCAATCATGTTGCCAATTGACCTAATAAGTTGCAAATTGGTCCTCCAGCTGTTCCTTATATGGTCATTTAACTTTTCCGGCCTCTTATTGCTACCTGTCCCAACTTTTTTGGAATGTGTAGCTCTCATGAAATCCAAAATGAGCCAATATTTGGCATGACATTTCAAAATGTCTCACTTTCAACATTTGATATGTTATCTATATTCTATTGTGAATAAAATATAAGTTTATGAGATTTGTAAATTATTGCATTCCTTTTTTATTCACAATTTGTACAGTGTCCCAACTTTTTTGGAATCGGGTTTGTAAATGGAATATCCTTTTATCTGGTCACCTACAGCCCACAGCAACCAGGTAATTGAAAGAGGAATGCAAATGAGAAAAATACCAGGGTGTTTATGCAGGAACTTTAAGTTCAGAGTGACATAAGTAAACATAAGTAAAAGGAGTTTGAAAATGAAGAGATCGTTGTTTGGGTGGGATGCTGGGAGTCTTTGGTTGGGTTAGAGTTTGAGAAGGTAGTGGAAATCTCCTCAAGTCAAGCTGCTGCGGTTATCTGTGCCGAAGCAAAACTGGTCATCAGTGTTGAATGCACAAGGACTGCGCCATTCATAAGCAGTTAGATAACCCAAGACCTGAAGCAAAGTACTCATGGCTAATAAAACTGTGGCCACAGAGTTTTCATATAAAACTCTCACTAGCTTAAAGGGCACTTTACATTCATCTACTGTATATGATGCTGTGTCCCTCTGGCTTTAAACTGCATTCATGCTTTTAAGTTTAAGATGTTGACTTTTACAAATATAATCATTTCACGAAATCAGATTAATATTTAAATATTTTTTTAATATTCACTTTATTATATAAATACTCTTTGTAACTAAGTTAAACTGGTTAGGGGTAACAGATAATTAAACTTACAATTTTAAGTCAAGCACAGACATTTTATTTTTTCTGTTTAAACATTACATTATTACTCTTATAACTATTTTAAGTTGTGATAACTGAGATACTGTCCACTTTGAAATTCAGTGGTGCGTAATGCCTTTGATGCTATGGAATGATTCTTTGTGAACGGTGTCTGAATCACATGTGAACAATTTAGAAATTTCAGCATTTCACACATTCTTTATATGTCCCTTATAACTCCTGCACATGACATGGAGAAAAAAATATGTCTATAAATTAATTATTGATTATAGTTAAATAATTGCCAACTTCAGTGATTTTAAAACAAGTTCCTTTACTAGATTTCTGTATACATTTTATTCACGATTAGATAAAAACTTTTGTTCAGGAGTAAATCCACTAAATTTTCATTTTGTTTACTATTACTTATGTAAATAATACTGTAACACCTTAGGAAAGGGGAAAAAAATAGCTCTTCATTGTAAGCTTTTATTTCAGAATACCAAATGACAATAATAACAGGCATAGCAGCTCTATGTCTTCCCTATATAGGCTTTTATTCACTTCCAGAATTAACCCTGTAAATGCTGGTGTGAGAGAAAACAATAAGGTATACAAATAGACTGGTTTGTTGGTCAGCAGCATGGGATGCTGGTTGCTGGTTTGCTGGTCCCCAACACGGTAAGCCAGTGAGCAAACAAGCCAATCACAGATGTATTTGTTAAGTGCTTGAACACAATGACCAATCAGTGCTGTTTAAGAATCTGCCCAACAGTGTTCAAATCTTAGCGGGAAATGGACGTTTTTAAAATTTTAGTACTGAATAGTTATCGCGGTTGGTACTTTTGAAAACACTGTGGGATTGAATGTGTCGGAACTAAACACTCTGCAAGATCACAAATGAATCACCTGCTATCTGAAGCAGTTGTATAACTATTGGGAAGCCTGTTTTACTAATGATTTTATTTGAGATTGCGCACAAATGCAGAAATGTGATTCCTCTCTTCTTGTGCCATTGAAATTAGTATTCAGAAGTAGAGGAATGTTTCCATCTCTATCCCCCTGCAGGAATTCTGTTTATCAAAAAGAACGTCATTTTCAGCCAGTAAAATGTTGGAACATGGATGGGGGGTATCAACAACAGCTGCTGGATGTCTTTCATTACATTTACATTTACATTTATGCATTTAGCAGACGCTTTTATCCAAAGCGACTTACAGTGCATTCAGGCTATACATGTTTTATCACTGTGTGTTCCCTGGGAATCGAACCCACAACCTTTTGCGCTGCTAACGCAATGCTCTACCACTGAGCCACAGGATAAATGTGAAAATAAGCACATAAATGTGAAAAATTATCTCACCTGTAACAAATTGAATAAATTTTAACTCTTTTTTTCTTATTTTCTGCTTTCTCCCCAGGACCTCCTGTAAGTACCATGGCAACAAGCTGAATGCTTTATGCATGACTAATTCAACATTATAACAGGTAGAATATTGTACGTCGCACTCAGACTGAAACATTCTTGTCTATTTGAATGGAGATGACATCATAAAAGTTTTTCCACTTTTTTCTTACTACTATTTTACACATGGTTCTTCCTAAAGGAGAACATTATTCCCATTCAAATGGGTACATGGATTCCTGTGACACCCTGCAAAAGCTATAAACATTTTAAGGTTGCCAGATGTTGCAAAAGAGAGAGAAAGAGAGAGAGTCTCACTTCAGTATGCAGACTGATCACTGGAACTCTCTACCTCACTTGGATTGAAGCTCTCTGCTGACCAATCTGATCAATCCATATTTGTATTTAAACCATGCATAGCTCTGGCAGTCAAAGGCAGTGATGATGGTCAGGTAACCGAATTCCTCAAGTGCTTAGAAAGGGAATTGTAAGATATTTGTCCAATGGATGTGTGCATCAACACCACCTGAAAGCCATCTAGGGTTATAGGCTGCAAAGTATTGAAGATTATATAAAAAGGAGTCATTTTTGTTGATAAATGAAAATACATTTGACTTGAAAAGCATCACCTTACTGTCCCAACAGCATGCTTTAAGACTTTTATACAGGATATGCATGTGTGCAGCTCACTAATTTATTGTTAGATGCTTTGTCCTAGTTGAAGTCAAAGGTTTTGAATTTTATATTATGATTTTTAAGGCTGATGGTGAGAATAAAGGCCTACTGTATTTTTTTACATGGGATGTATCAGAAAAGAAAAGTAATTCATACACTTGAATTCTGACCAGAACTGGCTGTCTACATAAATGAACTGTATTATATGTGAATAATGATTATTACTTGCCGATGAACAATAGGGATGCATGTGGTTTTCAATGGCCTTTGTCCATTTACAGGTCATTTGAGTGCATTCCCATTTCCATGGAAAAGTCAGTGTTACTCCATCCTTTTCTTTCACTTATGATTCCATTTCATTGCTCGTCATAGCTTTACAGTGTAATGACAGCCTATTATTTAAGAATCCTAAGAATAACAACCCACCTAAAATGTTAAAAAGAGATTAGAAAAACAGTCATATTTCAGACTATACCTATGAATATACCAGTTGGAACTAGTTTTAGAGGAACAATGAGTCCACTTTATAATAGGAGTAGCCAACCATTATTCATGCTACTGTCCAAGTGTTGCATGCTTGTCACTCATTGCATCCTGGAAAGGGAGGCGGCCCATGCACCCATACAACATTTTGTCTAGGACACCATTAATATATATTAATATATTGTTTAATTTTTGTGACTCTGGACCACAAAACCAATCATAAGTTGTTTTTATTATTATTATTGAGATTTATACATCATCTGAAGCTGAATAAATAAGCTGTCCATTGATGTAGGGTTTGTTAGGATAGGACAATATTTGGTCAAGATACAACTATTTGAAAATCTGGAATCCGAGGGTGCAAAATATCAAAATTTTGAGAAAATCACCTTTAAAGTTGTCCAAATTAAGTTCTTAGCAATGCATATTACTAATCAAAAATTAAGTTTTGATATATTTACGGTAGGAAATTTACAAAATATCTTCATGGAACATGATCTTGTCACACTCTCGGAGGGGAGAGCAAGGAGCAAGGAGACCAGGAGAATTTCCAACGGGAACTTTAATAAAACAAGAAGACATATAATCACGGACAGGACAGGAGGCCTCCAGGGCGGTGCCCATTCTGGGAACCATGGCGGAGCGGGGAGGTCGGGAGGCCATGGCGGATCCGGGGACTCAGGAGACCATGGCGGGTCAGAGGACTCAGGAGGCCATGGCGGGTCAGGGGACTCAGGAGGCCATGGCGGGTCAGGGGACTCAGGAGGCCATGGCGGAGCAGGGAGCTCGGGAGGCCATGGCGGAGCAGGGAGCTCGGGAGGCCATGGCGGAGCAGGGAGCTCGGGAGGCCATGGCGGAGCAGGGAGCTCGGGAGGCCATGGCGGAGCAGGAGAATCGGGAGGCCATGGCGGAACAGGAGACTCGTGGACTATTTTTCCAGGTGGTTCAGGGAGCTCCGTGGCCTTGGTCCTAGGCCCGGCCGCACAGAATGAGGATATATAGCCCCCCCCCCAAAATTTTCTTGGGGAAGTTCCCCTCTGGTGGGCACTCTGGAGGAGCGGACGTTTGAGGGCACTCTGGAGGAGCGGGCACTAGGGGGTGCTCTGGAGGAGCGGGCCCTTGGGGGCGCTCTGGAGGAGCCTGCGACAGGGGGCGTTCTGGAGGCGCAGGCACTAGGGGGCGCTCTGGAGGAGCGGGCACTAGGGGGCGCTCTGGAGGAGTGGGCACATGAGGGCGCTCGGCAGGCGCGGGCACATGAGGGCGCTCGGCAGGCGAGGGCACCAGAGGGCGCTGGAGAGGAGCGGGCTCTGGCGTGCGCTGGCGAGGAGCGGGCTCTGGGGTGCGCTGGCGAGGAGCGGGCTCTGGGGTGCGCTGGCGAGGAGCGGGCTCTGGGGTGCGCTGGCGAGGAGCGGGCTCTGGGGTGCGCACTGGAGGGCAGTTGCGAGGAGTAGGCACTGGAATGCACTGGTGTGGAGCAGCCACTGGAGGGCACTGGCGTGGAGCAGCCACTGGAGGGCACTTACAAGGAGCCGCCTCTTGGGGGCGCTCTTGAGAGCTGGACGGAACCAGCAGGGGCTCTGGAGAGCTGGACGGAACCAGCAGGGGCTCTGGAGAGCTGGACGGAACCAGCAGGGGCTCTGGAGAGCTGGACGGAACCAGCAGGGGCTCTGGAGAGCTGGACGGAACCAGCAGGGGCTCTGGAGAGCTGGACGGAACCAGCAGGGGCTCTGGAGAGCTGGACAGAACCAGCAGGGGCTCAGGAGAGCTGGACGGAACCAGCAGGGGCTCTGGAGAACTGGACGGAACCAGCAGGGGCTCTGGAGAGCGCAGTCGAGGAGCGGGCACTGGAGAGCTCTGGTGATTAAGGCATATTGGGCTTGCCATATTCCCCAATGGCAGGCTGGTTCTGGCTCGGGCCCGGACGCTTCCCGGACACCGGTAAATCCCTTCTCTCCAGGTAAGTCCAGTGGTGTCTGGGAGGTCCACGGGGCGATGGTAACAGGCCCCGAGCCGGAACATGTGGAGGAGGGCCGAGTCCTGCACCTCCGTCACCGCAGCGAGCCCACAGAATTCCCCAGCGTACTCCACGAAGGGGAGGTCCTTCCGGATGAGGGCGAAGAGGCGGGCGGCGAACTCCATCGCCGCGGGGGAAAAAAACACAGGAGCAACAAAAAACTGTTCAAAACGGGAAAACAAAAACGAGGGAGGAGAAACGCCGCTTACTTCTGTTTTTGGTCCGTGATTCTGTCACACTCTCGGAGGGGAGAGCAAGGAGCAAGGAGACCAGGAGAATTTCCAATGGGAACTTTAATAAAACAAGAAGACATATAATCACGGACATTAGACACAGGGAAAACCAAGGCTTAAGAATACTAGGGAGTAACGAGGAGAACTGAAACAGGTGGGGAGCAATCAAATACACAGCTGGGGACTAATGGAGACAAACGAGGACAGGAACAGGAAGACCAAATATGGGCACGAGAGGAGGGGAAACACGTGACATGGGGAACACAGGTCTGACAGATCTTTATATCCTAATGATTTTTAGCATAAAAGAAAAATCAATCATTTTGACCCATACAATGTATTATTGTTGGCTATTGCTACAACTATACCTGTGCTAAGTGTGTAGTCCAACTGGTTTTGTGGGCCAGGGTCACATATATTAACACATTATTCACAATTTATTTTATTTAATATGTTACTTCTATAAAGAATAAAGAAAAGTGGTATAAAGATTATTTAATTACTGAATTGGTCATTACCCCTTTTCTGTTCAGTTCTGTTCTTTTAGCTGAGCAGCTTTAGGGTTGTCACACAGAAAATTTTGCTTTTTCAGGAAAGTAAATACACAGTGATGGTTTAAATGGTTTAAATACTCACCTAACCACAGTGATGTCACAAAACATGAATGTGTTCAGCTGTGCTAGACTGGAAATTATATGTAACAAACATTTTCCTTTTAGTTACCCAAATTTCCAGTCTAAGGTTAAGAGTATTTTAAGTGTCAAGTGTCATTTTAAGGCCCATAATATCTTTACTGGTCCATGTTATGAACATAATGATGCTAAAGGGTAGGGAGGCATTGATTCCTTTTTTGTCCCTCTAGCTAAATCCCAACAGTCATTTAACATGCAAAGTGCTAGCAAATTAGCTCCACAAGGACACTGTTATGTAGCCTAACCTTCACAACAATAAATAATTAAACAGAAATTAAACCTAACCTACAACCTATGAAATAAACATAAGCTACATATGTAAAATGTTATCTTTGATTTTCAAAAAACATTCAGCAGTTTAGTAGATGTAACTGTTTAATATTGTGGATGTATTGAATTGGCTATTAAATAATATTATGATCTGAGGAACTTTCGGCTTGAGATCTGCTGCTCTAAACTGGCACGTACATTTTTGGAGGGTACTTATTGTACTGCAGCTGCTTTCCAACACTAACAAATAATGTTTTTTACTATATTAATATAAAGGAAGTCCTTTTTTGCATTACGAAGAACTCTTTTTCAGGGTGAAATATTATACAATGTGCTTAAGAGTGAGAGCCACACATTTGGTCTCATTCATAATTAAGTGCATCTGTTAATAACACATTCTGCAGCTGCTCTTTGATCACCCTTCCTTTAGGGGAGTCTGAGTTCAAACACGTGCTAAACTTGTGGCTAATTAGCATGTCAGTGAGACAGGCGAGGTATGAATAAACATATAGAGGAAATGACAGAAGTATATGTGTGTGGAAAAGCTAAGAATTTGCTCTGAATCGCTGATTACTTATGTTTGTTTACTACCGTCAGTAACCACAACAGTCAAGGTGCTCTGGGAAACTAATGAGGCATTCAAGAATAACCAGCCAAAAAGTCAAAAAAAAAATTATGACATCTAAACCCTGAATTAATTAGAATCTCTGCAAGTGGGTGTATCAAGTCAGTGTTCGATGTTTAATCCTTGGCCTCTGACAAACTTTTGTTTTTCCTTCAGCATTGGCAGCACTGTGGGCGGGCTTTCCAAGGTTTACATTTTTTATTGTTTTTTTTTAAATAATAACATTACAAATGTTGGATGACAGCATAAGTACAAAGAAAGAAGAGAAAAAATAATAATAAAAAAATAACACGGAACAAAACACAAGTACAGTAAGTGATTAATACTTCAGGGTAACTGAAAAGGAACATACAAATAAACCCTGGCAGCAAATTACCACACCGGATAATGCATCGTTAATTTAAAACAATTATTTTAGAGCTTGGGCTATACTACTCCAATAAATGACAGTTTGTATTCTAGCCCCATTAATCCATGCAGTGGATCTTTGTCTTTTTTAAGCAACAGGGTAATGATGGCTACATTTTGATCTCTGTGAAGTGTACCGTAATCAATGGCATAATTCATAGACTTTAGAATTAGGGGGCCCACAATATCCCAGATAGCTAGATAGAGCTCCGGAGGAATTCCATCAGGGCCAGGTGATTTACCTTTCTGCAACAGTTTAGCTGCATTGTGGAGTTCTTCCAGTGTTAAAGGAGCATCCAGCGATTCCTGAGCAGAAATTGGTAAAGTGGGAAGATTCAAGTGACTGAAAAAATCACTACATTCTCCTCTGTCAAGAGAGACCTCAGACGAATACAACGTAGAGTAAAATGATCTAAACTCATCATTAACAGCCTTTGGGTTTGTAATAATTTCACCAGAGCTAGTTTAATAACGTCAATGCTTGCTTTAGATTCGCACACTTTGAGTTTCAGTGCAAGCAATCTGCTAGGCCTATCTGCATTAAAATTGTATTTTTGCTTAGTTCTGTGAATGATAAGCTCAGCTTTGGATATAGATAAAGAAGCATATTCTGCTTTTAATAAAGATAGCTCCTGATTAAGCTTATCGCAAAAAGCACGAGCCAGTTGATATTTCTTGGAGTAGCGTGATGGACACATCTCTCCGTCTCAAAAATTCCAAACAACGAGTGCACTTTACCGGTGAGTTTAACCCCCTCACATTCCAGCTTAGAATATTAAAAGTAGACATATCATGTACAGGCAAAATGACAAGTGGAGAGTAGAAAAGCCCAGGCCTCGAAAACCATTTGGAGAAAATTGTACATTAAAGTTAGTTGCTGCCGCGAACAAAACACAGATGAACATAAACCAAACTATGTACATACACTTTGCAAGCCACGAGGGTATAACGAATCCTCCGGCTAGCGTAGGGCTGCAGTTTACAAGAGCCGTGACTGCTCAATTGCGGTGATCCCAACCACTACTAAGGAGAGATCATTATAGCTAGAATAGGGGGAGGGGGATTCGCGATTGTAATACAGATTGTTTAAAAATAAATCACAAAATGAATTTCTATATAAAATCTCAACCTGCTCAGAGATTTAGTAGCCTAGAAAAATAAAATAAAGGGGGACCTACCTCAGTAACCAAGAATGTCCATAACCTATTTTGTGGCCAAAGAAAATATGAAAACAAAATAGCAAATGAAAAAGGTAAAATAAATGGCTTACAACAGCATATACAGTACACTCGCTGTATAGTTTTATCTCTACTGAGAGTCGGATTGCTCCATATCCATGTTAGCACAGCGGTCCAGTTGAGGAGGCAGTCCCACGGATGCTATAGCGATGTCGTTCCCAGGCCGTGAAGACAGAAGATACTGCTTGGCCTCCAGCGGCGAATGGAAGAGGTTTTGTCTCCCTGCATGAATGACCTTGAGTGTAGCCGGGAAGAGGAGAGACGACTGACTTCAGAGTGTATCCATCTTCTTCTGCACCTCAGTGAAAGCCTTCCTTTTCTTAGTGGTGTCTGCGCTGTAATCCGGGAAGAAATTAAGGGTTTTCGCTGCCGAACTTGACTGGGTATGTGGCCCTCGCCCCTTTGAGAATGGCTTGTCTATCGGTGTAGTTCAACAGTTTCATTATAACCGTGCATGGGCGTTTAGACTGCTTGTCTGAGTAGATGCGTTGTGCGCGTTTGATTTTAATTTCTCTGTCCGCGATGGATGGTATTCATTTGGGCAAGTTCGCCTTTAAAAAGGTGATGCAGTCATCTCCCTCAACACCTTCTCTGAGGCCGACTAACCGTACATTGGATCTTCTGCTGCGGTCTTCCATATCAGCAATCTTTAATGTGATGTCATCAAACTTAGATTTCAGATCGCTGATCTGATCCCTGTCTTTACGAACAGCCACCTGGATGGTGTCGTATCTGGATTGGAGCAGAGATACCGATTTCCCCACTTCCTCGATCTGTCCGGTTACGGCGGTGACTGCTTTATTGGTATTTTCAATTTCACGTTTCAGATCTAGAATCTGAGGTGTCAGCACATCATCTATAGCAGATTTGATAGCGACAGTGAGAATTCTGTCTAAATCAGTCTGTTGTTCGCTCAGGGCTTGTTTCACTCTGGCCAAAATGGCACCATCCAGCTCAGCTCGGGAGATAGAGGTGGAAGACTCCCTAAATTTCTTCTTAATGGGAGAGGTAGCGTCCTCCCGAGTATGTGTGGCCTGGGTCGACATTTTCGATGATTTCACGTAATTTAGCATTTAGTTGTCCTTCAAAGACCTGAAAACATGCGAGTGGTGTGGAGAGCGTCTTTTCAAAGCTGCACTGCCATTAATGCGTCATGTGACTCCTTTTTACTTGCCTTTTGTTTATTAAATTTTATATTTTTTGTTTATTTTTTTATTCATCTTTTTAATTATTTTTTTGTTTTGAATATTTCAGAGCTTGAATCTGCTCTGTAAATCAAACTTAATAGGCCACATACAATTTTAAAAAAAAAGTTTATTTTGCAACAAACTTCAATTATTGTGAAATTTTCATTTTACAAGAAACTAGCAAGAAACAAGTAACTGAAGAAACTAGCAGAGACATTCCAATAAATGCACAACAAACTTCGTACTGAACCGTTCGGTTTGAGGCTTTCGGTTCGGAACAAACCGAACGATTCGTTTGACTAATCCTATTACAGCATATTATCCTATTAGATTAGTGCGTGTGCTAGAGTACGTTCTTTCACTGCATGATTCAGTCTCATTAAAATTCATTCTTGATTCAGTCTTCATTAAAATTAATTTAGAATGATCACAAAATTCAAGATATGGGGGCAGAAAATTTATATATTTACATAATTTAATATAGTTAATATCACAGAAGAGTGCTGTTTTTTTCTCTCCAAAAATCAGCATGATTACAAATGATTTCTACAACAGTTCAATAAGCAATAAGTTAATTAATAGACTTGCGTTTTAGACAGCATATTGCCTGCTTTTGCTCAATTTCGACAACAAATATAATTCCAAACACAGCCACAGCGCTACAGTACCATTTCTAGGCATAGGCAAGCTAGGCAGCAGTATTCTCAAGTGAAATGAGTAAAGGCATGGACCCGGAAACTGCAGTCCTTACATCATGACTTAACAGGACTCTCCCCATGCTGTCAATCTGATGTCATCAGAGCGAGAACGGCAATTTATTTTTCCCGGTGCATGGTTTAATTATTCACCACAAGACTAGTGATGTGCACTAAAAAACTAAATAGGGTCATTTTTGATTTCATGATGACTTCAATCATTTTCAATACCATTGGCAAAACTACCACATACTGTATACTGCCATATAGATATTTTTATATTTCAAATTGTTTTGTTCATCCATTTTTTGCAAGGCAAGCATTATTTCAAGCTTTGAGTGGTTTAATCCAAGTCTTCTAAAAAAGACATGTTCGATTTATGATGAACAGATTTTAATATAGGCTTTTATTTACATAGCCTACATATAAACATTGATCAATTACATTACAAAAATCTCAATCTTAAACATTTGCTCATTCTGTGAATTTGTGTCTTTAAAATAGGGTAACTTTGTTGCAAAAGCTTACAGCAAAGAAGCTTGATTTCAAATTTGATTTCAAACTGAACTGAATTTACAAAAAAAAGACAAGTACACAGTCAGTAATAAAATTCTAAAACAAATGACCTCAATTCAGTTGAGGTATTCGAAATATGACAACACTGAATTTTTATAAGCAGTGATAAGAGCCATATACAGTATGTTATTTAGATAAATGGAACATCAGATGGCTTTGACCTTTAATGTCTGTACAATGTAGTGATGCAGTTAGACAGACTAGGATATTTATATGTACAAATCAGAAAAATATCCCATTCCGAAACATTTCTAGCATAAACTTGCATTGTAAAGAAATTAAAGTTCAATCTTTCATATTGAAAGACTTTCTGGTGCATTTCACTTAGTCAATAAAATTTCCAGTAGCATTTTCATCGGTCAAGTGTGGATCTATTCTGAATGACAACTTTTGACAAAGTTTAATCCAGGAGCAAAGATAAATAATTTCTACTATAAAAGCACGGAGAGATCACAATAGCACACAGTCTGAGTGTGCACAAGCAATATCGGAGTGAAAGGACAGGCAGTTCATTTGTATAAGTTAGGCCTATTTGAGAGCTCACATCCAGTTTTCTGCAATTACATGACTGTGTTCTCATGTTACAATAAAGCGCTAGCCACATTTGCGTGGAAATTATTAAAATTATGTGGAATACCTGCAATCCCGCGAGGATATTCAGACTCTGTAATTGACAGGAGGCGGATGCTTGTCAAACTCACTGTCGGGGAGGAGAGAGCGAGATGCAGCTTGTATCGGTGTAGGGCAGGCTATATACATTAGATACTAGTGCTGTGTATCACCAGCAAAGTCACGATACGATACGTATCACGATACAAAGGCCACGATACATAATGTATCACGATACGGGACTGCACTGAATTTCTCCTCAGAAAATTTTGTAAAACAACTGTTTATTAAACACTGCATACTATAGGGCCGTTGCTATCTATTGGCAGAGCAGGCAGCTGACCTCTGCATTATGAAGGGCCTCCATAACTGTACCACAATACAATATAGGTAATGGCATATATTTCATGTTTACATTGGACACTACCCACCAGGTTTACATATTCTGATTGCTTGCATCTTGTTTTTAAGCCCATAAATAATAATGTACCCGTTCTAATAAATTTATATTGTAATGTACTCATATTGATTTATTAAAAAATCATCTTAACATTGCTGGTAGGTTATCATTGCACAAATTAACGCACTCTCTACATTTAAAAAATAAATATTAGAAGCGTTCTAAACTAATGCGCTGTCTTCACTGAATCTCACGCACACACACGCTCGTAAACTTTTTAGCGCTGCCTCGCAATTTTATCAATAAAATATCTTAAGCGCTCAAGAGCTACATTATCTTTCTCAACAAGGAGCTGGTAACATCATTGTTTCTAAAGCAATTAAAGCCACAGCTTCACTGTTATGGTGGTAATTCATACATACACAGCATCTCTCTCTCTTTCTCTCGCTCTCTCATAAGTGAACACTTGATGAATTACACTTTTCTGAGAATAGAATATTGAAGTGGAGATCGCTAAACTGCAAGCTAGCCGGTGTTTTCAGAAATCAAGCGCGTTTATCCACAGTGGAAAGAGCGCGTGTGCAAATGGTTGCCAGGTTGACAGAGATAAGTAACACACTCAGCAGATATTTCCGTGTTGCACAAGTGGGAAGCTCTGTTTCAGGGATTACGCCTCTTTATATCAGGCAACCCAGTTGTTTTCCTCTGCGGCCATATTAAACATTGTTGTTAAACATTTTAAATGGTTCCCTGTCAAGCTTTCACGAGACATCACAGAGAATTTCTCCATTATGGGAACTCCTTCCCTTCAACCTTTCCTGAAGTCTTATTGGCTCATGCCAGTCAAATGACTGGCCAATTGTCGCGAAGTATGCAATCGCATGCAAATACTGATGAGCTCGAGGCAGTATAAAATGCGGAGCCCGTGACAATTACGTCAGAATCATTTCCTTCACGACTGATTCCTGTTAGAAGATGACGTCCTACTGCCGTATTTGCGTGGAACCGATTGTCCCGCCGGATAGCCATGACCACTGCATCGCCTGCCTGGGCCTGGCCCACGCGGAGGCGGCTCTGGAGGAGTGTGACTGCACACACTGTGCAGATCTGCCGATGCGCGTGCTGAGGACTCGCTGGAATGTGGCCCGTGGCCTCTTTGGGGTAAGGCCCACTGCCGCCAGCAAGCCACTGGTGGGCCCCCCTCCCCCACCCGAAGGTGAAAGCGACGATGTGGCGCGAAGCCACCGTTCCCAACGGTCGCCTCGATCCCCAGTCACCTTCTCCGATGATTGTTTCCGTCCCCCTCCGTCCGTCACGGACTGTGTGTCCTTCGGAATGTCACGTGATGTTCTCGAGTGCGGCATTCACAATGTTTGTGTTCTTGCATGTCGTTCAATAAAAATGCATACATCCTCACAAAAAGAGCTCTGTCCTCCTCACTCAGTCAATGCGATGCAGCTTGCCCCGCCTCAGAGCAGTGCAGAGCCGCCACCCACATAGGTTATAGTTGCGCATCACTCGCCGGTGCATCCGTTGACCGAGATGTTAAAGCCGCTATGTCAGTTCCTGAATGCGTGGGAAGTTATTCCGGGGATCTCGCGCTGGCTACTCGGTGTGATAAAGCGCGGATATACCCTGCAATTCAGACGCAGACCACCCCGTTTCAATGGCGTGGTGCAGTCTCTAACATTGCCTCGAAATGCGCTGGTTCTGAGACAAGAGGTATGCAATCTGCTCGGAAAAGGTGCGATAGAGAAAGTCCCTCAGAGCGAGCTGGAGTGCGGGTTTTACAGCCGCTATTCATGTGTGTTGCTGCCTCGCACAGTAATTACTCTGCGCAGCCCTCTATGCTATTGTTGTTGTTGTCTGCCCTGTACTCAGTGCAGCTCCCTGTTATTCATGTCTGACTCACTTCGTGCTACCATTATCATGTTATGTTTTATGCTGCTTAAACACAGTTATCTCTGTACAGCCCCTTACAATACTGTTGTTGCTTCTGTTCTGCCCTGCACTCAGCGCAGCCCATGTTATTACTGACCAGATATGCAAATGTTGTATACCTAGGGTTTAGACGCTCATTAGCTTATCTCCACCTATCAGCTGCGAGCCCGCCCAACTAGCGTCGCTATTGGTGGGAATTGTGTGTGTGTTCTATCTTCGCTGAGTGTTAACTTGTACAGGCTGCTCATAGCCTCTCTCACGGCGGGATTGAATATCGTTCCCATAATGGAGAAATTCTCAGTGATGTCTCGTGAAAGCTCGAGAGGGAACGTCTCCGGTTACTATCGTAACCTCGGTTCCCTGAGAGCGGGAACGAGACATCACGGAGGTCGGCGTGCTCGCTACTCGTCCAGCTAAGCGGCGTTCAGTATCAGATTTTGACGTAATTGTCACGGGCTCCGCATTTTATACTGCCTCGAGCTCGTCAGTATTTGCATGCGATTGCATACTTCGTGACAATTGGCCAGTCATTTGACTGGCGTGAGCCAATAAGACTTCAGGAACGGTTGAAGGGAAGGAGTTCCCATAACGGAGAAATTCTCCGTGATGTCTCGTTCCCACTCTCAGGGAACCGAGGTTACGATAGTAACCGGAGACGTTTTCTTGTATTCAAATTAAGTGCGGTCCACTGCTGCACACGTGCCACAATATCGATACAGGGCCAGCTGTATCGATACTCGTATCGTCAAATCTCTGTGACGATACATCGTCGTATCGATGTATCGAACGCAGCACTAGTAGATACTATGAGTAATATAAAATGAGTAATGGAACCATGTCAGATATTTCAGTATCGGTATCAAAATATAAATATTTATGATAACACTACCATGTAGTTCGTTTCTCCAAACTTAAATTACGCTGAGCTCCCTCACTGTCCCCTCACTCTTCAAAAGCTGCTGCTGCAGCGGCGGCTTTTCCTGGTTCAGATATCAGGGCTTTTATTGGTCCGTTTACAATCGGATATCTTTACTGGCTACTGAAATGCCGTCAAAGGTTTGAATATCAATTCAAATCGGGCGTACTCAGTAACGAACTACGATTAAAATGTAACAACGTAGATTATTTTGCTTAATTTGTACTTAAGTACAAGTAAAAGTACAACTTTAAAAATATACCCCAAAAAACTACTTAATTACAGTAACGTGAGTAGTTGTAATTCCTTACCTCCACCACTGCTAAATACACTGTGTGGCCTCTGAACTGTCTTTTGAGCTCTTGATGAATCATACTGCCTTTTCAAGGCACTTTTATATTAGATTGCATTTTCTTCTCCAAGGATACAGAAACACACAGCAGGATTTCAGAGCAGAGATTTCTGCAACAAAGGCCCTCCAGATTTATCAGAAATTGTATGCATAATGATAAAATGTTCCTTCATTTGAAGAACAATGAGTCTGCCTGCTGACTCAAGCTGTTTTACTTGTCACAGCGGCTATGAGTTTGACAAACAAGACCTAGACCCAAGGTCTGGCCCAAAGTGCTTGTGTGTGTCGCATTATTGAATTCATGAAAGATGTTTATCATTGACTGAAATCTTTCCACATATTAATGTGGGCCAAGTTTGGAAACAGATTAGCAATCATGTTTTAAGTTTTAATACTGAAGTAGTACGAATATTCAGAGCATTAGCAACATTCAGTTTCGTCTGATAGATTTTAATGAGCTTTTTTACAAATCTGTTAAAGCCACTCTATAAATGTGAAGACCACAGGGAGGATGAAGCGTGCTGAGAGGTAGCGTCCAGCAGTCATTGGCCCTTCCTGTCATAGAATGACTGGCTTCATTAGTGTTTTCAGTCCTCCCTGGCCACACCACCTTAATTACAAGGGACCCAGAAAATGTATTTTTGCCTGGCTACATGCAGAACCCCCAAGGTCTTTTTATGACATGGCCAATGCTGCACCCCCCCCCCACACACACACACACACTCCCTCTCTTGACGTTCCAAGAGACGCACACATGCAGCTGTCATTAAAGCTTTTTTGTTGCAAATTAATTACAATATGCTTTGGATATAGGAACCAGATGGCATTCCCTGCCTTGTTTTCCAGTATGGTTTTCCTATCCTAACCTAACTTCCCTCACTGGGATTTCGCAGAGGAGCACCAGCCACTTGTGGTCATCTGTTCCTTCCCACTCTGCTATGATTACTTTCAGCCAGTCCTCCATCGGTTTTCCCTCTGGAAGTTGTTTGCCGTGGTGCATAATATAATCAACAATTCTCATGTCTAACTAACCTAGAAGTGCACATCTTTATTCTTTCCATCTCACTTACCATTTCAGGTTTTGTTTTATGTTCATTTTAGGGGGTTGACCAACCTATTAAAGGGGTCATTGGATGCCCATTTTCCACAAGTTGATATGATTCTTTATGGTCTTAATGAAAAGTCAATAACATACTTTGGTTAAAATTTCTCAATGATCGTGTAAAACAACACCCATTTTACCTTGTCAAAAACAGCTCTGTTCTCAGCAACCTGTTTCGGGGCATGTCCCTTTAAATGCTAATGAGCTCTGCTCACCCCGCCCCTCTCTTCTGTGGGGAGACAAACTGTTCTCATGAGACTGTAAATGTTAGCTGCATTTAGCCACAGAACTTGCTAACTATCACATTATTTGGAAAGGGGATTTGCAAAGATTCATAAAAAAACTTATACTGCATGTAGGTGAAGCTGGATTACGAATGATTTGTGCGAACATAGACATTTAGATAGATTTAGGGCACATTCCCTTCAAAAACAAAAGTAATTTTTCAATGCTGACCAAAGATATATTTTACGTGTATTACTACTAATTGCCAAAAAAACCATTACGGCTAATTGGAAATCTGTGAAATCACCAACTGTAACTGAATGGAAACAGCGCCTAAAACAGATGTATATGATGGAAAAAATTACTGCATCGTTACAATTGAAAACTGACCTTTTTAATCAGAGATGGCACATGGTTAAACAATATTTAAATTCATAATTTTTTTTTTTTTTTTTTTTTTTTTATAGAGGGCTGTATATTATTGTATCATGTTTGTTGAGATGTGAACATGCATATTAGGTGCAGCAATATATATATATATATACAGAATATTTGTATTTATTATTATTTTTCTCTGTATTGTATTTGTTATTTTATCACTTGTCTCAGATAATGTTCTTTTTGTTTCGTTCTGTGAAAAAAATATAAATAAAAAGTTCAAAAAAAAAAAAAAAAAGTAATAAAAAGTTTTTGATGGAATGTTGTTCCGTGGACACTTACCTCTCTAACTAAACTGGGATTTACAGCAGTGGATACATTTGTGTCTCATTATCAGGATGAATCTGGTATGTACTGCGTTTCTTTATAAATGTTTTGATGTGTACTGCTTACACACATTTAGCAAATACATTCCATATAAGCTTTCTATCGAAAAACAGTGATCTTTCGTCGATGCTTGAGGCTTAGACCTTCAGAATGATATATAGTTTTTCAAGATTAACTTTGTCCCGTTTCATTTAATCTATTCACAAACAATGACATATGCAAACAAAGAGCGTTCAGTGCGCCGGCGTCCTGGTGCAGGCTAACAGGTTAAGAAAAGTTTACTTGTTCTTTACTAAAATGCTCTCGTTGTTCCATAGCTTCACTTTATGCGGGGATAAATTGTGAAAGTGCCTGTTCATTGAATTTAGAAAGTTTTATAGGGAGTTTAGAAGGGGAAAAGTTACAAGTTAACAAAAATGTAAGGCCTCCCACCTTTTTATAGATTTTGTGTGGGATTAAGAACCAAAGAGAGTCTGGTGAATTGACACAATTCTTTACCCAATTTACTTTGAAAGTAGGGCTGCATGATAAATCGAAATGAAATCGCAATCACAATTAAGCAAAATCTTGTCAGTGAAGCACGGTTCTGTGATCGTTAGTAAATCTCCATCTCGCGTGGAAACTCCAAATACGCCCCGCAGAAGAAATCCAGGAAATCCCTATAGCGGTAGCTGAATAAACAGAAGATTGAACTGCTTTCATTAATTCAACGTGACTAATAAACACATGACTACAACAATATATCTCAACTCAACTCAATTTTATTTATAGAGCACTTTCAAACCATTAGAATGGACCAAAGTGCTGTCCATAGTTAATAAAAATACTAAAATTCATACAACATAAAATAACAATATGACATGACATAAGCCAATCCTTCACAATATTCCAACTCAATTAAACACCAAAAGCTTGATAAAAAAGATAGGTCTTCAAGTCTTTTAAAAATGTCCATGCTTGACGATACTTTTATGGATAAGGGTAATACATTCCAGAGTGCAGGAGCCGCAACAGAGAAAGTGCAGTCTCCACTACGCCTCAACCGAGGGACGGTTAGAAGCATATTTTGAGAGGAACGTAGATGACATTGGGACTGATAAGGGATTAACATCTCCTTTATATATTCAGGAGCCTGATTGTGCAGTGCTTTATAGACAAATATCAACACCTTGTATTGTATTCTGTATTTCACAGGCAACCAATGAATGTATATCAATACAGGCGTTATATGATCTCGTTTTTTGGTGTTTGTCAAAATTCTTGCAGCAGCGTTCTGGACATACTGAAGACGGGCAACCAAGGATTCACTTATGCCTAGATAGAGAGCGTTACAATAATCCAACTGTGTGGAAATAAAAGCATGTAAAACAATCTCCAAGTCCTTATATGAAAGGATAGATTTCAGTTTAGACAATTTCCTTAACAGAAAAAAGGATGTTTTCACCACGCTATTAACTTGCCGATCAAAGCGGATTTCAGAATCAAAAAATACTCCCAAGATTCTTCACATAACTATTATTGGACAATAGTCCAGAACTTTCAATCAGGTCATTTCCAGGCATTTTATTCCCAAACATAATGAATTCATACATATGATAATTAATATTATATTGTCTAAAAATTGTCCCCAAGGGTAACATACAATGAGAATAAAGTCGGACCAAGAATTGATCCCTGAGGAACCCCCCAAGTGATAGACGCAGATGACGAGACGTGATTTCCAATTTTAACTAAGCATGTCCTGTCCTGCAGATAGGAAGAGAACCACTTAAGGGCTACACCCTTAATCCCAACATAATCTCTAAGGCGTTCTATTAAAATCGCATGATCTAAAGTATCGAAAGCTGCAGTCAAATCCAACATCATTAAGGCAACTCGTTTCCCTGAGTCAATACTTAGCAAAATATCGTTTGTAACTTCCCAGTGTTAACCAAGTCCTACTGTTTGGGTTGCTCAAGGAACAACAGTAGTTGACCTTCTCTGTGTAGAGCCTGGTCCTATTGTCTGCCTTATAGGAAGGATCAGGAGGCCTACACAGGGCACTGGATGTGGCGCTTTGGTAGGGATCCCAGTTCCTTCGGTCATCTAACGTGACTCGGAGTGACCAACTGAAGGGGAACGTCCCGTCGCCACAGTCGCTGTACCACCGCTGAGCTGCCCGGTCACCTGCTCAGCTCCTCAGCGAAAGCATGAATTAATGCGGTGCACCTGCTGCTTCTTATGCTCACACTGTGATCAGCGGCAGCTGGATGCAATAATCGCATGCCAATGTCCATTGGCTCATTTAGTTACACTCAAAGTGGATTGGTCTCTCTGGCGAGATCCCAATTCCGTCGGTCATCTGACGTGACGTCTCCGTTCCCTCCTTCAGGGAACGAGGGTTACATACGTAACCGATACGTTATCATTAGCAGTAAAATCCACTGTTGTTTGACCTGAATTTATGCTTAATTCGCATTAAACAAAAGCAAAGGACGAAAGTCGGGCGATCCGAGAGAGCAGTCTATGTGAGTACTTTGAGCGGTGAACATGGCTTACATAGGCAAAGTTGATGCTTTTGATAGCTCCACGAAGGACTGAAATATGTGTATTGAAAGACTGCATCATTATTTTGTCACGAATGATATAGGGGAAGATAAACATGTCGATGTACTCCTTGTGCAATGGGCGGGAAAGCATAGTCTCTTGCATAGCCCCACACAGACCTGCAGAGAAGACATTTCCAGAAATTGTTCAAGTGATGTGAGAGCATTTATCACCCAAACCATTACTGATCGCTAAACGTTTCAGATTCTATATAAACAAAATAAGTGTGAGGGAGGGACCACTTCCAATTTTGTTGCCGACTTTAAGTTAACGAAGCATTGCCAATTTAAGAACGTGTTAAACGACATGCTGTGCGAACGTTTAGTATGTGGAATTCATCATGAAGGAATTCAAAAGAGACTGTTGACTGAGCCAGATCTGACATTTAAACGAGCAGGAGAAATCACCATTTCAATGGAAACTGCAGCCAAAGATGCTCTTGAGTTACAAAGTGATGTAAAGTTTGGAAATGTAAATAAGCTTTCAACCGTAAGCAGAACAAATTAGACGCCCTGTTTTCATTGTGGAAACCTTTCCCTTCGCCTCTCCTAGTGCAGATTCAAATATGCAGAATGTAGACAATGTCACAAAACTAAGCACATTCAAAAAGTTTGTCGCAGTGCCCAAGCAAAAGGGGCTGAGATGGACAAGTGATATTGCACTGAAAAGAGAAACTTGCATAAAATTGATGAGCAAGGGCAGTAAGGACGCATTGGGCAGTCTGGAATTGTTCAGTCTGAGTGAAAAAGACAAACAGGCCATCTGGCTCATGCCAGAACTAAATGATCAAGTGGTAAAAATGGAGTTGGACACAGGTTCAGCTGTTTCAGTTATATCTGAGAGTGATAGCAATGTCTTTTCCAGCAAAGAGAAGCTCAACCTATCTTCTATTTTTCTCAAAACATATACTAGTAAAAAAGTAAGACCACGTGGTGTGCTGCCAGTGACAGTAGTATATAACAGCCAGAAAGAAATTCTAAACTTGTACATATTACCAAATAGAGGGCTGGAACGAGATCAAAAACCTCAAGTCACTACATATTGTTACACAAACTACTAAAGAAAAACTGGAGCTTTCCTGTAGCTCAAATGGTAGAGCATGGCGCTAGCAACGCCAAGATCATGGGTTCGATTCCCAGGGAAAGCAAGAGCTGATAAACTGTAACTTGAATGCAATGTAAGTCGCTTTGGATAAAAGCGTCTGCTAAATGCATAAGTGTAAATGTGAATGTAAATGGAACTGATCTTGAGAGATGCTGCACCTGTATTTCAGAGTGGTATTGGCACCCTTAAATCCATCAAAGGACAGGCGGACAGATTGGCAAAAAATAAATAAATAATAATATTTGTGATACTCAGACAGGTATATTCTAACATGTGCCAAATCAGTTGTGGCGACCCCTTATAAAAAGGGGGAATAAACCGAAAGAGAGAGAGAGAGACAGGTATGTTCTATGCAATTGTTTTGAAAGAAGGATACATGATACATTTATGGTTTCAACAGTATTTGTTCTTCAGACATTCCTTTTTAAAATAAAAAAGTATCAGCTAAAATGCAAAGTGACCCATGTTTGTTTTTGACCAATGAAAATGTGTACACTGTAACAATTTACTTTTTGGGTCCTTACTGAGATCCCAATATCTCTTGAACTGAACCATACTGAAAACTTGAAAAGTGCTTTTTCTCGTTTTTGAACTGAACTGTTACCATTGTCGTATAATGCAACAAAGATTGCTGAAGTCAACAAATAATATACCTAATATACCTACACTGTTAAAAAAAAAAAATGGGCAAACTTAAAAGTTTAAGGCAACCAGCTTCAGCTGATTTTTGAGTTTTCTCAACTTCTTGTTTTAAGTTTATACAACAAAAAGTTGAGAAATTTCCTAAAAAATAAGTTGAGAAACCTCAAAAATCTGCTGAAGCTGTACACAGTGTACCAACCTCTGTTTAAAAATAATATAATGATGCTGTCATCTTTGCCCTCTACAAAATAGTGGATTACTCAGTCAATATTAATCTACAGTATGTTATATAATATTTTGGCTTTCAGCACTATTTGTACAGTATTTGTCTTTCTTCAGGGGAAAGAAAAATTAGCCAGGGAGGTTTCTGAAATTTGCTTGATTTGACATGGAAAGACGCACTACTTAGGAAACAAAAACATTTACTTGTTAGGTGATGTTTTCTCATTGGAATCATATGATTTGAAGGAATTGAATAGAATGCATGGGGATATTATACAATGACAATACTACAATACTATTTTTAGTATTAATACTATAATACTACAGTTTATGAAGCAAACTTTTATTTATTTTTTGTCTCTTTTGTATAGGGTCCACCTGGTCCAAAAGGTGACAAGGTAAGAACCCTTTCAACACTTCTTACATCAACAATTTATGCAACCATGCGTGCATCCCATTTTTACAGATGCATAAATATTGAATATCCCATACTATCAGTTGCTATGGTTTTAAAGATGACAGTTGGAATGTCAGGGCAGAGGGCAGTTTCTTTATTTAAATAAAGAAACATTTAAATTAAGTATATTATTAAAATATTTCAGAATGTTTTATGTCAGGGCCGATGTAATGACGAAAATGTAAACGAAAGAGTGTCATGTAATTTTGAACAAAACATTCACATTTTTCAGTTGCTTTTGAAAGTGTTCTTGTGGTTTGAAATAGATTACCTGTGTACACTTTCAGGAAAATTTGCTCCAGTTGTTAAACACCTTCAAATTGGTACTGGTCAACAGTGATGATATAATAGGCGGCCTGGGGCTCTACCTGATTTGACAAACTTATTGTCCAGTTAATTTCTTCACTCAGTCTGTCACATATTCTCATCTGGTTAAGACATCTTTTTAACCATGAGTAAAAAACAAAGGTGAGTCTACCAGAGGATTCATTCTCAATGTATATAATTACCACCAATAGAGAATATGACACATTGCACTATGCCTACTTCTCTAATTTCAGCTGTAAGTATTCTGGTCAAATGCCAAATTATTTCTTCACTTAGTGGTTAATTAAATTTAATAGGGAATGGATCCATAGAGAATGGATTTCAATAGAGCTCTGCAGTCAGTCACTGCATATGAAGTCGGCAACGCATACAAACACCAACTCTCGCCGGAGGCTGCTGAGAAGCTACAAGGCCTTTGTTTACTTCGGAAGCCGAACCTCGAGACCGCGGCTTCGCCTACTGACTCTACCCGCACAAGGCGGCGTCGCAAGCGGTGTGAGAGAGAACAGAAGGTATATTTTGGAGGTATACGAGCTAGGCTAAGAGCTAATCCCACAAGACCGGCTCTCCCAACACTCATGCTCTCAAACTTTCACTCTCTGGAAAATAAACTGGACTTAATTCAACTCAGTCGGTCTACACAGCATGAGGCAAGGGATTGTTGTGTGTTTGTTTTCACTGAAACATGGCTAAACGACAACACCCCGGACTCCGCCATTTAGTTGAACAGGCTAACCTGCTACCGAGCAGACAGAGATACAACACTTTCTGGTAAGTCACGCGGTGGTTTCTTGTCTTTGTATATCAACAAAGAATGGTGTAACGATGCTGCGGTAGTATCAAAACACTGTTCACCATTAGTGGAGTTTATGTTTGTGAAGTGTCAACCGTTCTATCTGCCGCGGGAGTTCACGGCCATTGTTATTGGCGCAGTTTACATTACACCGTGTGCAAACGCTAAGGACGCGCTTCGTGAACTGTATTGCGCCATCAGTGAACAACAAACAAATAACCCTGACGGCTTTTTCATCATAGCCGGTGACTTCAACCACACAAATTTAAAGACAGTTTTGCCAAAGTTCTACCAACAAGTAAACTTTGCAACAAGGGGAAATAATACACTGGACTTTGTTTACACAACAGAAAAGAACGCTTACAAAGCTGTACCCCGCCCCCACCTCGGGTACTCAGACCACATCTCTGTTATGCTAATTCCAGCATATAGACCACTTCTGAAACTCACCAAACCGGTTCAAAAACTCATCACAGTTTGGCCAGAGAATGCTACCTCAACACTACAGGACTGCTTTCAGTGCACAGACTGGAACATTTTTAAAGAGGTGGCCACCTACAACAACCACACAGACCTGCAGGAGTAGTTCCTGTGGCTCAGTGGTAGAGCATTGCGTTAGCAGCGCAAAAGGTCGTGGGTTCAATTCCCAGGGAACACACATACTGATAAAAAAATGTATAGCCTGAATGCACTGTAAGTCGCTTTGGATAAAAGCGTCTGCTAAATGCATAAATGTAAATGTACACTGAAACTGTGACTGCTTACATCAAAAAGTTCATGGATGATGTGACAGTCACCAAGACCATCACCACACGTGCAATCCAAAAGCCGTGGATGACAGCAGAGGTTCGTGGGCTGCTAAAGACCAGAGGTGAAGCATTCAGATCAGGAGATAAACAGTAAGAGACAATCTGTCCTGTGGCATCAAAACTGCAAAACGGTCATATGCTCAAAAAATTAACAATCACTTCACGGACAGCAGAGTCACACGGAGCTTGTGGCAAGCCATTCAGACCATCACTGACTACAAGCCCCTGCCACAGGCCTGTGATGATGATCCATCCCTCCCCGATACACTCAACCACTTTTATTCACGGTTTGAAATGCAGAATGACACACCTGCACAAAAACTGCCCACACCTCCCAACGACCAGGCGCTCTGTCTGTCTGCAGCCGACGTAAGGAAGACCCTATCCAGGATTAACCCACAAAAGGCTGCGGGTCCTGACAACATACCTGGCCGTGTACTGAAAGACTGTGCTGCACAGCTGACGGATGTCCTAACAGATATCTTCAACACCTCGCTGAGCGAGGCAGTCGTCCCCACATGTCTCAAATCCACAATGATCATACCGGTACCAAAGAAATCACCTGTGTCCTGCCTAAACGACTACCGTCCCATAGCACTGACTCCAATCATAATGAAGTGTTTTGAGAGGTTAGTCATGCAAAAAATCAAAACCAGCCTCCCCAACACACTCGATCCGCTCCAGTTTGCATACCGTCCAAACCGCTCTACGGACGATGCAATTTTCACCACTCTCCACCAGGCTCTCACCCACCTAGAAAACAAAGACTCTTATGTTAGAATGCTGTTCATTGACTTCAGCTTGGCATTCAACACAATAATCCCACAACAGCTCATAAATAAACTAAACCTGCTGGGCCTTAACAATTCCCTCTGTAATTGGATCCTGGACTTTTTAACCGGAAGACCTCAGTCAGTCCGTGCACTGCACAGCCAAGTCCAGCTCCAACCACATCATAAAGTTCGCTGATGACACAACAGTGGTAGGTCTCATCAGCAACAACGATTAAACGCACTACAGAGAGGAAGTGGTACAGCTGGCTGAATGGTGTGGCGCTAACAATCTGTCCCTCAATGTGGAGAAGACAAAGGAGGTTGTGGTGGACTCCAGGAGGAGGAACTCCATTGACCACCCCCCACTGACCATCGACAGCTCGACTGTGGAGAGAGTCAGCAGCACTAAATTCCTGGGGGTGCACATCACGGAGGATCTCACCTGGACCACCAACACCATGTCACTCTCCAAGAAGGCACAACAGCGCCTACACTTTCTCCGCCAGCTGAAAAGAGCAAGTCTCCCTCCACCCATCCTCACCACATTCTACAGGGGCACCATTGAGAGTGTGCTGACCAGCTGCATCACTGTCTGGTACGGGAACTGCAGTGCTGCTGACTGTAAGACCCTCCAGCGGACAGTGAACATGGCTGCAAAGATCATCGGTGCCCCTCTCCCATCCATCCTGGACATTTTCCTTGCACGATGCTCCAGAAAAACCAACAGCATCATGAAGGACCCCACCCACAGTCTCTTCCAGCTCCTACCATCAGGAAGACGGTACCGGAGCATCAGAGCCCACTCCGCCAGACTGCTCAACAGCTTTTTCCCCCAGGCTGTGAGAGCCCTGAACTCAAATCACCCCACCCCCCTCTGAAACCCCATGCAAACCCCCTACCTCCTGAAACATGGACCATCTGTACAATGGCCTGTACAAACCACCTGTAGTAACACACTCTCCTCTATGCGCACTAGACACTTTTCACACACTGCTGTGTGTACATAATCCCACAAAAGACTCAGCAATATGTGTATGTTTACATGCTCATGCACTACAAATCATCTTGTACTGTTCCCCAGCCAGCTGCTTGACTCACAATGTTTCTCTCTGCACATGTACAGTATTATGTGAAGCATTCGTATAGTTTGTATAGTTTGTATTTTTTATCTTTTATCTTTATTTGTATAGGGTAAACATTTATATATAGTATACTTAGTCAAAATCTGTCAGTAGGTAGGTTTATAGTGTTGTATGTCTGTATTTATGTAGCACCGTGGTCCTGTGAGGCACGACATCTCGTTCCACTGCATGTCCCCACATGTAGCGGAATGACAATAAAGCTCAACTTGACTTGACCTCAAGGCTCATTTTGGAATATCTAAATCCTCACATCTTTCACAAATCCACAGTGCACTACATTAATGCCTTCCCAGCAGGCCCCAGGCTAAAGTGTTTTAATTATTTACAGAGCATCCCTATATAAAACAGATGTCAAGCATGAAAAATGACCAAATTGTTTTTATTAGTCTTTATTAGTTCCAACAAGTGGTGATCCAGCACAGAAATATTAAAAGCATACACGTGTTGGAAGTTCTTCACATGTTATGAAAAGACATTGTTGTGGCATTGCAGTCAAGACAGAGCCAAAATGTTTTGATCATCACTACACATGCTTTTCCAGCATGGATATTTTGTAATTGACCAATGAGCAGAAATATTGCATTTGAAACATTGACATTCCTCATGTAGAGGGCTGAGTGTATCCTCTTTTGATAGCATTTGGAGTCCAGGCAATTATACATCTGGAAACCGAGCTTGCATGATACGTTAGGCAAAAGCTGAGTTTCAAAATTTAACCCACCCATGCAGAGGTTCAGGACTCTCTACAGTCGCTACCATTTGGTATTTGCTGTAACGATGGCCGCAAATCCCAAAATTAAATGTAAACTACTCTCTGAAGACATTCCAATCAACAGCCATGCACCTCATTTGTCTCTGAGTCCTCAGACAAAGTATGAAGAAGGGTCATCCCGAGTTGCATTCCCTTCATACAGTTACTCTGGAGTCACATGCTGACTTGATCATGATACAAAGAAGATCTGAGTGAGCTCTTTTCTTGTGCTCTTGAGCTCTTTTCTGAAGAGATACTGCAGCACAGCATTTTAATCTGTAAATACCAGCAGTTTTGTGCATTCATTGTGTACCTACTAGAAATTATTCAGAACTTCCAATATTATAAAGACATTCCCTGATCAGCCAAGGTGTGCCGTGTGGCCTATGAAAGCTCACACTGCCAAAGAAACAAACTAAATTATTTTGTACTTTTCGTGGAAGTGTTGATGTATTTGTTTTGCTTTTGGTTCTTCACCCACCTAGTTGCTTTCTAACTCAGATTCCATTTACGCTGATGTGCTACATAGCCTCCTCTCCATGTTGCATGAAGGTCTTGGATGTTTTTTTGTTTTTTTCAGAACTGTGTCATACAACCTGACACAGCAATGTAACAAGAATAAGAACCCACAGATACATAAGGGACCAGGGAAAAAAAAAAAAGAAAAAAAAGGAGAACAAGATTGTTTCTTTTTTTCTTTTTTAATCATGTTAATTTAACAATAAAAATCTTGTTAATGGTAAGAATAATTTTTTTATGGTTGGCAGTTACAAAAATATGTCATGCATTATGGGATAGTATTTTGGTGCCTTATTTCATTAACTAGTTTAATCTTAAAATTATTCAATAAACATAGTAAATGTCAGTCCTGTCTTCCTGTGTTTTGTGTTTCCCCTCCTCTCGTGCCCATATTTGGTTAGTTCATGTTCCTGTCCTCATTTTGCTGATTAGGTTATGAGTCCCCACCCGTGTGTTATTAATTATCTAGCTTACTCCTCTGTTTATAATCCCTGTGTTTCCTGAGTCTGGTGTCAGCTGTTATATGTCATTTGTGTGCATCGTATCTCCTGCGTTCTCCATGTTTATGGGGTTCCTTGGCATTTAATTTCAATTAAAGACGTTGTGAACATTATTTCCTGAGTCTCCTCGCTCCTTGTTCCCAGTGACCGTGACAGAACAGCTGACCAGTGACCGTTACCTCTGCGCCGTTTTACCCCCGTTTATTTTTTCCCCGTTTTTTTTAAAGTTTTTTGTTGTTCCTGGGTTTTTTCCCGCGTCGATGGAAATCGCCGCTCGCTTCATCGCCCTAGCCTGCCTAGATCTCCCCTTTGTTGAATACTCCTGGGAATTCTGCAAGGCTCGCCGTGGCGACGGCACTCGATGATGCCACCATTCTCTTGCTGTTCTGGCACGGGGCCAATTCCCATCGTCCCGTGGACCTCCCAGACACCACAGGACTAAAATGGAGGGAAGGGATCCTCCGGTGTCTGGAGAGTGTCCTGCCCCGAGCCAGAACCAGCCTGCCATCGTCCGCGGCTCCCCCAAGCCTGCCGCCGTCCGCGGCCAACGCAAGTCAGCCACCCGTGGCCAACGCAAGCCCGTCGCCGTCCACGGCTCTTCTAAAACCGCCTCCGTCCGTGGCTCTCCCAAGCCCTCCGGCAGGGAGTATGGCAAGCCCGCTGGCGGTGAGTATGGCAAGCCCGCTGGTCGCTGCTCACCCAAGCCCAGTGCCAGCCCCTCGAATGCGCTTAGCTGTGCCTGCGCTTCCAGAGCGCCCCCAAGAGTTTGTGCTTCCAGAGCGACCCCTAGTGCCCGATCGAGCCCCTACTGTCCTCAAAGGAAATTTTTTTGGGGGGTAGTAGGGCTCCAGCCGAAGAGGCCAGGGCGGGGGCTGGGGCCGCGGCCTTGGAGGCGGTGCCTTCTGGGAAGGGGGAGTAAACGTCAGTCCTGTCTTCCTGTGTTTTGTGTTTCCCCTCCTCTCGTGCCCATATTTGGTTAGTTCCTGTCCTCGTTTTGCTGATTAGGTTATGAGTCCCCACGTGTGTGTTATTAATTATCTAGTTTACTCCTCAGTTTATAAGCCCTGTGTTTCCTGAGTCTGGTGTCAGCTGTTATATGTCATTTGTGTGCATCGTATCTCCTGCATTCTCCATGTTCCTGGGTTTCTTGGCATTTGATTTCACTTAAAGACATTGTGAACATTATTTCCTGAGTCTCCTCACTCCTTGTTCGCGTTGACCGTGACATTATGTAACATAAATTATATAAACAAAAATAAGTGTTATTATATAAATAAATTATTAAAATGAAACGTCACTACAGGACTTCTACGAATATACTTTCACTGTTAAAAATATATATATTTTTTGTCCTGATAAATGTAATATAATATTTCGTTGTAAAATTTTTATGTTAAGGTATTGTAACAATTATTCTAACATTCACATTTGTTTTCTGTTAAGATTATAAACATTGTTTTCAGTGTGCACACTCACTCCTCTTCCTGACCTCGATAATTCGTATCATAAGTGATTTTACTCTCAACTGCAATGATTTTTTGAGAATGTGGATATCGCCAGTGTGTTTTAAATTACTCCTTTCATTGCTTGTATTTGTGTACAATATTAAAAAATTATATTCTCTTTTTTTATTTCTCTTTTTTATATATATATATAGGGGGATCAAGGCGACCAGGGACCAAGGGTATGTTTTTTTTTTTCTTGCATGCCCTGTTCTGATGAGTGAATGAATGTTATATCTCCCATATGGCCTTGTGGGCTGCATGTTTGAGATGCATGGGTTTCTTAATGGTGTGTGTAAAAAAAAAAAACAAAAAAAAAAAAGTATTGGAATGGCCAAACTATAAACACCTCAAGGAGCCATTTTAAATGTTCAGTACCAGCAGTCTGCCTGCAATTCTTAAAATTCTATAGAGCATAAGGTTTTGTAGTAGAATCAAGGTCCTAACATACTCTGACATTACAGTGACATATGAGTATGCTAGACTAAGAGATCGTTCAAAGAACGTAATTATTTTCAGCTCAGTTGCTTGACAACTTGATTAATTCACAGGATGATTAACAATGCATTTAGTTACGTTTGGCAGATTATGAAATAAATCACTTAAATATCTCATTCCAATTTTCTTGCATGTGTGCTAAGTTTCAGTGATTGCTCTTTAGCTGGTTGAAACATAGCTTCTCTCTGTAAGGCTCACTCAGTTGGTCCAAGGAACGTATCAATGGTGGAGGAAGGTTTCTTGCACATTCTGTCTTTTCGATGTGCAACATTATTACATTTAGGTTACATTCAAATCTGACTCCATTTTATTATCTAATCTGACTCCATTTTATTATGACCTCGAATTTAGGTTGAAATGCAAATTGGTTGTTTGTCTGTTTCTAATTATTCTTCTTCTGACATTTGATTATTCTATTCTATTAACTCTTACTTTATATTTACTCGTTCATTGGGAATCTATGTTGCTCAGGGTGTATCACGCTGGCCAATGTACGTGTACTCCACGGTCACAAACTCTCCAGTCTGATCATTAGTCAGAGGTTATGACTAACTATTTAATAAGTCGCCCATGCTTACCATTCTTTAAATGGTGGTTCTGTTTAGCCCCCTACAATATTTCCCCTATATAAAACATCACCGATGTAACAACTTAGTTAAAGCTCAAACAATAATCAGAGGTTATGGCTAGCACTATGAAATATGTTAATACTTCCATAGTGTTTTATCCAGCCCCCTATAGTTAGTCTAACTACATAACAACTTGAATAAAGCTGAGACAATAACCAGAGGTTATGTATGGAAGCAAAATAATGACAAAAGTTTTTGAAACATAAAGCATGCTGAATTCAACAAATCGAAAAAAAAGATTCATTGCAATTAACAGTGCTTGCATTTTAATGCCTTGTATTTCCAGGGCTTGCATTTTTAGGTCCTGAAATGTAACATAGTTGTTTATTTAAGCTGTGTATATTTCAATTCAAAATATTTCACACACATTTTCATAATTAATAATTCAATAATTCATATTTACCTCCCAGAATTCACTTCCAAAATATTCAATCGGTTTAAAAATACGATGTATAATATTCAACAGGCAAATTTCGGTCATTTTATTTCACTTTCCAAATTCGCTGCCACAAATTCAGTAGTTAAAATTCGGCAGAAAATTCGGCGGTGCACATCCGGGAACCGCAGGAAAAGCAGTAGAGCACCGATGCATGATCTCCAGCTGATGTCAGCCGCTCACCAGCAGGTGCCACAAGCGGCTGTTGATGAAGGCCATATGTGGATCAAGCCATTCATTCACAAAAACTGATTTGCAGAAATAGAGCAAGCGCTTAGTAGAAGTTTTGATTATTGGGGCCAGTATAAACATGTAGAAACGCTGATTGTGTGTATGTTTAATTCAACATCTTCGCTGTTTCCTGTAGCCTACATGTAAGCAGCTTTCTCTAACACAAAGGAGATTATAATGCTCTTTTACCCAACGCTGAAGTTACATCTGAGGAAGACATATATTGCATTCGGTTGCTTAGTTTCTGTAACTTTGTATCATGGCTTGTGTGACACTGTGCTGTAATACTGGGGTTCCCCTCACGTCACACTCCAGGATTCCCAGCGATGCGCTTCAGTGAACTAATACAGTGATATAATAACTCCGATCTCAGAATACACTTTATTGATGATTATGCGAACTATATCGACAGTTAAGCAGATGTAGAATATGAACGAAAGCGCAAGGTTTCACACTGTTTCCCTCAGAAATCGGTTAAAGAAAACACATTAACCCTCTGGGGTCTGAGGTGATTTTGGGGCCCTTGAGATATTTTGACATGCCCTGATATTTGCTTATTTCAGCTACTTATAACATACTATTGGCCAACATGTATTTTTTTGTATTCAGCACAAACTGTGCTACAATATTATGTGACCAAGATGGATGTACATGTTTGCATTTTTTAGAAAATAATATTATGCATGGTTAGTAAGTTTTGGGAAAAAAAATGTAGCTGAAATAAGGCCATAAATCCCACACTAAATAGTCCTGAATAAGACTTTTGAGTAATCAGTCTTGCAGGCTAGAATATTTACTTCACAATTATGTGAGAATCATTCTGCTTACTCATTTACAGAAAATAATATATTGATTTAAATCTTTTAAGACATGTTTTGTGATCGAAAGCCTATATGCGAGAGAGTGGCAATGGCCTTGAATATTAAGTGATTCTCACCTGAGAGACAAAGGGACCCCTAATGGCCCATCAGTGTGACTGTGACTTTGAGGCAGGTAAGAGAGAATGAGGAGATTGAAAAAATGTTTTTTTTTTTTAATTATTTGTATTTTATTTACAACACAGTATAATCAAAAAATACATAATGAAGGTCAAAGACCCATTATTGTGCACACTGATCTAGCCACAGAGATGTGAAAAGACTTTGAGTCATTCCTGCAACAGATTCTGTTCAACAAGTGACACAAGTTAATCATGCCTGATATTTACGTGTGTTATTTAAGTGTTTCTGCTACTTTCCATGGATTCAAGAAGAAAAAAACATAATCAGTGGTCAAGGAGCTTGTTTTACCATAGAATATCAGTGTAGTTGAATATCTGATGTTGGTACAGCGCTCTCAGAGGAAAACAGTTGGAAAAGAAGAAAGTCATCAGGATTCATTATCTGTGGTGCAGGTATCTGATTCAATAAAATACAAAACCAAAAAAAAAAACATTTGTGAGCATGTTAATATCAGAATCATCTTTATATATATATATATATATATATATATATATATATATATATATATATATGTTTTATAGACTCATGCTACTATCGTAAACAAAAAAATACATTTTATATCTGAGAAACTAATTATTATTGCTTAGAAAAAAACAACTATGATTTTGTAGTCATATAGCCTAGTATGTATGATTTTATAGTAGCTGTTATGATTCCGTATCCATAGACTCATGCATGCTTTGTACTATCGTAAACAAAAAAAAAAATACATTTTATATCTGAGAAACTAATTATTATTGTTTAGAAAAAACGAACTATGATTTTGTAGTCATATAGCCTAATATGTATGGCTTTGTACTACAAAAGATGTACTTTGTAAAAAAAAAGGATATTTTATATCTGAGAAACTAATTATTATCGTTTAGCACGCTATTAAATCCATTTGTGAAGATTAAACATTTTTCTAAACATTGTAGCATTCATCATGTTGTCGTTTGGGGAAAAAAAAATAAACGCATTCAAGTTTGAGTCACAACACAATAACTAATGCAAAAAAAGAACCATTACTCATCAGATCGCTGTTCTCTTCTGGATAAACTCTTGCTCTTATTTTGAGGCAAATCCAGCTTTTATTCAGCCGTCTTCTTCCAGAAACAAACAGTAATGTTAGCCGCGAGGAACGATCTGGCTTTGTTTGTTGTTGGGAGTCTCTATGAGCACGCGGCACACGTTTTTCATTTACATATGAACGCGAGGGGGCGGGATCTCATTAGAAATAATGACTTAGACTGGACAGACTGAACATCGTGTTTGTTTCATATGGATTACTTCTTCACAGAATGTTTGTTTTCGATAAGATATTCATTTCAAAGTAGACACTTCCAGCTTTCTATAGATATAACTCCCATGTCTGTGTGTTCAGTATTCGCTGAGTTACACTTCATTTTAGTGACGTATTTCAAAGAGCAGCTCGCAGAGACGGAGAAGACAAAGAGCGCATCCTGTATGTTTTCTCTTTTTTTTTTTTTCAAAACCACAAAGTTTGTTGTATTCGTGAGTGTACACAAAAAAAGTAGACACTTAACAGTTTCTATTGATGTATAACACTTATTTGTGTGACCGAAATCAACAGAGTATTTTTAGTGTCTTTTGCACTGATCTTAAAAAAAACGAGCTGGTATCGCCGGCGATATGGTCGACTTCAGCGGCTCAGTAGTGCACTAACGCAATGACAGATATTAGGCTTGTTTGAGATGCGCCTATAGCCTCGCCTGAAATGTAGGTGAGAGCAGGCGGCTGCAGTGAGGGGAGGAGTGAAATAAGTACAGTCAAGACGGACAGTTCTGAGCTCTCGAAGAAGAACAGATACCTACGTGATCAAAGGCGGATATCGCGTTATTCTCACTCATGTGCTGTGCTGCTAATAAATGTGATATAATTTCAGTTCTGTCAAAAACACATTAAACGAAGGTCTACATTTCAGTGCCTCTCCATATTAAACTGGTTAAATGTACATTCATTTAATCGTACCCTGTGTAGGGTGACCACCTGGCAATAGATCTGTTGCGGGTCAGTAGATGTGATTTTGCGGTACAATGCGGGACATGTGTGAGACGGAGATCGTGTTTTTCCGTGTGTGCTCGACCATTTCCGAAGGTGGTGCTCGAGCAGTTGATGAGGTCCGCACATCCTTTGCGCCATCCACGCAGTCGTCATCAGTGGAAAAACCCCTCTCTACGACTGCGTCGGTTGGTTATTTTCACGGCTAGAACATTACATGACGGATTGGATGGATTTTTAATGGATTTTTAAATGCCAGTCACAGGTTGTTGTTTTTTTAATCAACAATGTTTTTTTTTTTTTTTTTTTTTTTTTTTTTTTTTTCACACATAACACAACATAGCATCCAAAATATAACAAAACAAAACAAAACAACAGACACATACTCAACATCTCAAGGTCCAATCAAAAGGGAGGGAGAGAGGGAAGGACAACAAGAACACAAAAGTCACTCCTTTATACAATCACGTATATCCAACAAAAAAACACTGCCAGGCATCAATGGTCGAAGGCCTGGCCCCACCGACTCGCGCCGTTGTTCATTCACATGTCACTATTTGCAGGAGGCTACAGATCCAATATGCTTTTCTACACATGTGTGGTGTAAACCAGTTCTGTATTATTGTCTTCTTCGCAGCTGTAAAACCAGCAAACAACATTCTCTTTTGCATCAAACTAATACAGAGACCAGAATCATCATTAAGACACAAACTTGGGTTAACAGACCAATCAATTCATAGTAATGATGACAAAACCAGGTTTACATGTGTCCATAGACTGATGACGACAGGACATTCCCAAAACATATGCAGAAAAGTGCCTGATGATGTAGTGTTAAATATATGGCAGTTCAAATTTGACTGTAGTTTCATTTTAAATCTTTTGTAAGGAGTTATGTATGCACTATGAATGACTTTGAAGTGAATAAGATGATGAGCCAGATTTTTAGATGTTAAGATGAGATTAGACCATACTCTCTCCCAGTCGACAGATAAATTAAGATCAGATAATTCCCTATTCCAAATAGTTTTAATAGAAAGAGGTTTTGTAATGCAATCAATAATTTTATTACAGGTGCATCTCAATGAATTAGAATTCAATGAATATTTTAGATTCATTGAATGTAAAGTAAAACATTTCAAAAGTTTTTTTTTTGTTTTAATTTTGATGATTAGAGCTTACAGCTCATGAAAGTCAAAAATCAGTATCTCAAAATATTAGAATATTTACATTTGAGTTTCAATTAATGACCATCCCTACAGTATAAATTCTGGGTATCTCTTGTTATTTGAAACCACAATAATGGAGAAGACTGCTGAGTTGGCAATGATCCAGAAGATGAACATTGATGCCCTCCACAAAGAGGGTAAGTCACAGAAGGTCATTACTGAAAGGACCTTCTGAACCGGAGAAAACGTCAGAAGCATCTTACCTGAGCTGTGGAGAAAAATAACTGGACTGTTGCTCAGTGGTCCAAAGTCCTCTTTTCAGATGAAAGTAAATTTTTCATTTCATTTGGAAATCAAGGTCCCAGAGTCTGGAGGAAGAGTGGAGAGGCACATAATCCATGTTGCTTGAAGTCCAGTGTGAAGTTTCCACAGTCAGTGATGATTTGGGCTGCCATGTCATCTGCTGGTGTTGGTTCACTTTGTTTTCTGAAGTCCACAGTCAACGCAGCCATCTACCAGGAAATTTTAGAGCACTTCATGCTTCCTTCTGCTGACAAGCTTTATGGAGATGCTAATTTGGAGTTAATATTACCAATGGACCTGCCCACACTGCCAAAGGTACCAAAAGCTGGTTCAATGACCATGGTGTTACTTTGCTTGATTGGCCAGCAAACTCGCTTGACCTGAACCCCATAGAGAATCTATGGGGTATTGTCAAGAGGAAGATGAGAGACACCAGACCCAACAATGCAGATGAGCTGAAGGCCACTGTCAAAGAAACCTGGGCTTCCATACCACCTCAGCAATGCCACAAACTGATCACCTCCATGCCACGCCGAATTGAGGCACTAATTAAAGCAAAAGGAACCCCTACCAAGTATTGAGTACATATACAGTAAAATAACATAATTTCCAGAAGGCCAACAATTCATTAAAAATGTTTTTTTTATTGGTCTTATGAAGTATTCTAATTTGTTGAGATCTAATTGGTGGATTTTTGTTAAATGTGAGCCAAATCATCACAATTAAAAGAACCAAAGACTTAAACTACTTCAGTGTGTGTGCATTTAATTTATCTAATACACGAGTTTCACAATTTGAGTTGAATTACTGAAATAAATGAACTTTTCCATGACATTCTAATTTATTGAGATGCACCTGTATAATCTCACTTGATGTGCCCCATGCTCCATCTAACCTAAGATTTAATATGTACTAACCCTGGACACAGATTTGCGGTAACATACGCCTTCACTTAATCTACTTGAGAAAATAAATTCAGAGCAAGTCAGAATAAAATCAAATATAAAAATGTATTATCAGTCAGGTGAATATGTATTGTGCCAATTACATAGCAAATTCAAAGATATTAAATCATCATAAGACATCAAATTCTCAAAGATGAATCTAAGAGTAAGATGCATACCTGACTTTTAGAAAAATACATAGTATGACACACTTGACACACATAGTATGACACACCAGCTCATTCTGGCTGCAGAATCGCCCTGATCTTCTTGCGAGATTTCCTTAAGTATTCAGCCCAAGACAAAACATCCCCCGAAATGGAAACCAAACTAACAAATTAAAATTGTATTGATCAAGCCAAATTAACACCTTTTGGGACAGATGGTAATTTGCATGGAATGATACACCCTCTACAGTAATCAAAATATCTCTTAACCCTTATAAGTACTTTGGGGTCAATATGACCCCAATCAACTTCTCCTTAGTTAAAAAAAAAATGGTTCCCTTCATCTCAGTGGAATAAGATTTTGCGACTTTTCTACATTATCTATCTATATTCATATAAAAAAAAACTGGGCTTGATTCGGTCGTTCTGAAGGTATGTAATTTTTTTTTTACAAATGTGTCTTTTGGGGTCAATATTACCCCAATTGAAAATGAATGGGAAATGCGAAAAAAAAAAACTTTTTTTTTTTATTTGTCAAAAAAAAAAATCAATAAATCTGGAAATTTCCACACAGAAAGGAAGGCCTGGTACTAGAGCACAAATGCAATGTAGAAAAGACATGCTCACTCACACACACACACACACACACACACACACACACACACACACACAGATATGACTGACACAGAGAGCATTTTTTATAGAATTTGGCAAAAAAAAATCAGCCACAGATGCAGAACAATATGTAAAGGGTTGGCACCTAATGCACGCACACAGGCACACTCACACACACCTAATTCATGCACATGCATGCACACACACACACACACACACACACCTAATTACAACTACAACTACAATCTGGCTCTTAAGTCTTGTCCTTTAGGTGTGTCTTATGTTGCATTTTTCTGTCAAATTTCTGTGGCATTTTGTAAAAACAGACATTTCAAAATGCATCAAAAACTACAAACAAATTCTACTATTTGAAATAATATTTATTTTTAATGTCTTTTCTAATGTTTATATATACAGAAATTCACAAAATGCATCACTAAAGTAGTGATATGAGCAGTTGGCCACATCCAGTCAAATGAAAGGCTCTCTATGGCCCTCTGCTGGTCAAAATGATTTCTTTCCTAAACTGCAATCCTTGCAGGTTTATCTCTAACCAGCAGATGGCAGAATTCAACACCTAACATCTAGATCAATATCCAGAAACCACTTAAATCAAATTTAGATAATCATTTATGTGATTTTTTTCATAAAAATTTGATATTTTACACGCAAGCTAATGGTGTGGTTGAGGAATTTTGTGGTAAACGGGTACAAAAGTACTTCATATCTCCCAAAACACAGCATTAATGTATAGATGGGAAGTAAACAAAAACAATGATATATTATTTGTATCATTAAAAATGTATATATTTTTTACAATTATTCTATCAATTCCTGGGGTCATATTGACCCCAAAAGTCCTTAGTGTAAACAGGAAAATCAGTGCTTATAAGGGTTAACTCTTAAAGGGATACTCCACCCCAAAATTAAAATTTTGTCGTTTTTCACTTACCCCCATGTCGTTCCGAACCCTGGACTTTACGGTGCCTAATTGTTGAATAAAGTCGTTATTTTTGTTTTATTTCCGTACAAAAAGTATTCTCGTCACTTCATAACATTATGATTGAACCACTGATGGCAGATGGAGTATTCTGGCGATGCTTTTCAAACTTTTATGGACCTTGACAGTGCAATTTACTTGGCAGTCAATGGGACAGTCACAAGCCTTCCGGTTTTCATCCCAAATATCTTATATTGTGTTCTGAAGACTAACGAATCTTTTACGGGTTCGGAACAACATGGTAAGTGAAAAACGACAACATTTTCATTTTGGGGTGGAGTATCCCTTTAAGATCTGTATTATCTTTTAGTCTACTTTTGTAAGACTGAGACCATTGTACCACTCGCCCTGAGACTACTCAAATGATACCAAACATGACTGTAAATATTACTTGCAGTCATGTTGAACATTATACTATTGGCCATTCTGAGTGAACCAAGTGGAGGGAGGATGGGTAAGGGGAAGTAAAGGGATGAAAAGGAACTGATGCATATGTGAGAGAGTTCATTGAATCAATTCAGGCCTTTTTCGCTTGACGTGTCGTTCCATCATGGAGAAACTTCTGTTTATAGAGGCACCTTCTCTAGGACTTTCTTGCCTCTTTTGATGAATTTTGTCACCTCCAATTGTGCAGATTTCTGGGCAGACTCCAACAGGTGAAGGGTTCTCGCTGGTTACACACTGCTTTGTGTGAGACCCCTAAACAGCATCTTAATGACGCAACGATTGAACAATGATGAGCTTGATGTCATTAAAAATGGGAAGAAAGCTGTGAGATTTGGCACCAGAACATATAACAAAACAAAAAATATAATATGTTCAGAATGTCAGCAAGTGCAAATGGTACATTGGGTGTCTTTTAAGGCCTCATATGTCATAAAGTGGTCCCATTTAAAGCAGCCGATTCTTCACTACCACTATGATGGAGTTTAATGGTAGTGTAATTTAAGTATTCTTGGCCTGAGTGGCTCAAATGAAATGTAGCGAAAAGTCAGTGTAACTCACATATTTATAAAAATGGTATGCATCATTAAACCATATTACCAAGAATAATAATAAAAATGTAATCCCAAAATTACAAAGGTATAGATCTATGTATAATTCTCCAATGCAAGTCACCTGAGATTTCAAGGTAGTGATTTAAAGCATGCTTAAGTTTCATACAAGAATGGAGATACTGGATCCTTTGTAACTGTGTGTGTGTGTGTGTGTGTGTGTGTGTGTGTGTGTGTGTGTGTGTGTGTGTGTGTGTTTCTGGCTAGGTCACATTTGATGGTACAGTCAAATTGCAAATTTTGTACTTGATCAACAGAAGTGCCCACACATATCTTATCGTTTTGATAATGTTTCTGTTAATAGTGATACATTGGGAAACAGGTGGGCCCTCTGGTTTGCCAAACCATCCCAATAACAATCAGAAAGTTTAAATCTTTTGAATTTTCATGTCAGATTTGCCTCTGCGTTAAGAATTTTACATCATCGATTTGTGACCGTAGCCATGTATGGTGTTTTCCGTCTAGGGACTTCACAAGATCATTTAAAACTTTTAAAACAGCCGTAATGGTGCTGTGTTTTTTACGAAATCCTGATTGGTTGATAGACAAAAGTTTATGAGAGTGTAAATACTGCGTCAATTGTTCACTGATAAAACTTTCCAAAAGTTTTGACAAGATACATAACTTTGAAATAGGTCTATAGTTATCTAATAAAGTAGGGTCGCCCCCTTTCAACAGAGGAACAACAAAAGCAGACTTCCAAATCTGTGGAATTTCCTTGGTTGTTAGGGAAAGATTGAACAGATATGTCAATGGTTGTGAAATAATATTAGCCGCTAATTTTAAAAACAATGGTTCAATAAGATCAGGACCTGACGATTTATTCACATCTAGCAGACATCAGAAGTAATAATATGATTAAAAACGAACTCTGTAGTCCATAGATGCCGCTCTGCATTAAGAAATTCAGAAGTTACAGTGGTATAATTATTAGGCTGAAACAATGACCCTGAATCAGTAAAGTGTCTATTAAAACAATTGAGCATTTGTAATTTATCCACTAATTTAATACCATCCTTTGTTATGCAATTGGGAAGACCTGAAACAGATCTATTACCAGTCAAAAACTTGATATTTTTCCAGAACTTACTTGCATTTGCTGATTTTTTTCATTTTATCAAGAAAATACTCTGCTTTTGCCTTTCTGATCATAACTGTACATGTGTTACGAAGCTGTTTAAAATACAACCAATCAGGATTTAAGTTGGTTTGTCTGGCCTTGGCCCATGCAGCATCCCGCTCATGAATAAGGTCAGACAGTGCAGTTGAAAACCACAGATTATCCCGGCATTTAACTCTAATTTTTTTTAAAGGAGCATGCTTATTAATAATCAAAATAAAATTATCATAAAAATATTTCCAAGTACTCTCAATATCTGAGATTAAATTAATTTTTTCCCAATCAAATTGAGCAAGGTCGAATAAAAAAAACTTGTATATTAAAGTGTTTCATACAACGTTTGGTGATGATTCATGGTTTCTCCTTTGACATTTTTATATCTCTTGCTACTGCAACAACACAATGATCACTAATATCATTTGCAAATACGGAAGCTAGAGAATATTTATGAGGGGCATTTGTGAGAACAAGATCTAATAATGTGGATTTTTCCGGAAACTTCAAGTTAGGTCTTGTTGGTGAATCTACCAGTTGAAAAATATTATAAGTATCACAAAACGCTTTGAAACCATCAGATAACAGAAGCAACCAATTTAAATTAAAATCACCTATTAATATCAATTCTTTGTAATTCAAAGAGGCCAAAGAATTCGTCAAAGAGGTCAAAGTATTACTAGTAGCCAATGGAGGTCTATAACAACCTACTATAATGAGTTGACATGTCTTTGAAACAGACAGCTTAAGAGTTCATGCTGTTTAGCTATCGATTCTGAAAGTAGCATGGTAGTCTCAAAGCATTCTTTAACGTAAATTACGACCCCCCCACCCCTTTTTGGTCTATCAGCTATAAAAACATTATAACCAGTGATGTTGATCTCTTTGTCTAAAATAGTTTTGTTGAGCCAAGATTCAGATATTATCATAACATCTGCATTTGTGTTCAGTCCATCAGTCCATGTTCAGACTCTGGGTCTGAGAATTCCTTTATGATGGCTTGTTTTAGCTGCTGGTAATCCAATTGGATGTGTCCCGGCTGTTGAGCCAGGAAGCGTCGCACCTCCGGGCTAGAGGTGATCCAGAGCAGATAGAGTCTATCTTAGTGGTTCACACTGGTCCAAGACTGCAGGTGAAAGTCAATATCTTACAGGTAAGCATGGACGTCATGGTCTTCTGCAAGTTCTGGTGTGAATGCAGGGACGTTTCTGGCCAATCGATTGAGGTCTTTGAGTGTCACACCATGTGCTGTTTCAGGGCTTGCCTGAATTAATCCCTTTCCTTCTGCAGCTGAAGAGGTTTTCAGGAAGTTGACTTGTGAAGTGTCAAGCAGAGGGCTTTGGCTTCCCCCCTTTGTATCTGTGTACAGGTGAGAGGGGGTTTGTACTGCTGGCTGAGTGACATGCAGCAGGGTGTCTTTTACTTGAGTCCATGCACAGTTGGTAGGACTGTTTCAGTTCTTTCTGGACCATGTAAAGCTCCTCTTTAATGTTGCAGAATTGCTGAGTCAGGGTTTGGACTTCAGCTCTGGCTGCATGCAGATGACCTTCCAAGGCCTTTGCTCTAGTGTCTCTCTCATTAAGTTCCACATACGCTGTTTTTAACAGTGTCCTTTTGTGAAACAATTCTCTTTCCAAGTCCTGTCTGGTGACATTTCCCAGCTGCTCTGTGTCCAGCAGCTGTTAGAGCCTCCTGAAGACTGGCGATTTCCTTCTGTTACTCCACTCTGTCAGGTTCCTTGCATCTGTTCTGTGCCATCTCTCGCTGAGCGGGTGTCGGTTCCCTTGGGAACTCAGTGACTTGCAGTTTCAGTTAATTTACCTCCTGTCTGAGGCCCTTGAGATTGTGGGCCAAGGAGTAGATGATGCTGGTCAGCTCCTGGTTGTCCAGGCTGGGTGTCAGGTGTCCACTTGTGTCGCAGTCTCGCTGTTCCTTTCTCTGCTGTTGCAGGTCATTGGCTGCTTTGGGTTGAAGGATGTCCATCATAGGGCTCTGCCGGGTCTCCAAGTGGTTCGGGTACGTGTCAGGGCTTGATGTCTGAGACATGCTGGCTCACTTGTGAGAACATGAGAGAGAGGCAAAAAGGCAAATGCAAGTACGCACAGAGGTGGTAAGCTATCTGTATCGGGAACGGCTCTGTTGGCCGTGTAAGGTGGGAATAGCTGATGTGGGTCAGTTAGTAAGGCAGGGTGCAACAATTTAGTGTTGGTGAACAGAACTAAGGACTTTGAGTATCTTTGTTGACAGCTGTAAGCAGCGTAGACCAGTGTTAATTTCGTTGACGAATAATTTTCGTCATAATTGTCGTCAACAAAAATTTTTTCACCGACGACAACGAGACGATGACGAACGAAAACTCTTTTTGAATGACAAAAACTATGATGAAAATCTATTGACATATTCGTCAATGAATAAAAACGAGACGAAAATGTTAGGGAGGGACGATTTGGAAAGAGATTCATTCAGAACATAGTTCTGTAGTGTGTAGTTAGGAGGTTAGATGCATACATAAGAACCGGCAGGACATAAGCTATAATACACTTGCTGCACGTCTCATAAAACGTTCAAAAATATCAATATGTGGGAGAAAGAGAAGAGCAGACATATGGATAAATCTGACGACGCAAGAGAGAACTCGATTCAGTCCGGTTTTCTGAGCACAGACACTGAAGCATACACACACAGAAAGCGCGTCTCACAGCGCGCGAGTACTCTCTTGCGTCGCGTGAGTAGAGAATTACACATGAAATTATGCCGTGTTGACGAGCATTCACATAAACACAGTCGATGACGTCTTATGTGAATGTAAACAGTAGGGAGAACGTGCATCAGTACATTGCATCCATTGCAGCTGTGCGTTCTGTTTTAAAGGGATAGTAGTCTAATTAAGTTGCTATTGTCTCTGTCATTGATGTTAATCAAGCAACAGAAGAAAGACAGAAAATCACTCACTGGTCTTGACTGAAAAACTTTAGTAGCCCTAAAGGTTCATTTCAATTTATTTATAGAAATAAATATGTCTGCTTGAAAGAATGAAGAATATGGTAAACAAGTTGGTATAAAGAATGGATAATTATCCTATATAACCATTGGTATTTCATTAAAAAGAAGACCTTGTTCTTGTTCTTTATGAGAAGTGGTTTTATTTAATTTTAACATAAAGACATGTTGTGTGTCACTGCAGTTAAATCGATGTCTATCATGATAATACCTTAATATCAAACCTATATAATGAGTTTGGAAATTTTAGAGAAATGCTTAATAAATGCACTGTAACTAAACCCATTAGATTTTAGCTGACTAAATTTACTGTAGATTTAGTCGACTAAAATGTTATGATATTTAGTCGACTAAAACTAGACTAAAACTAAAAACAATTCAAATGACTAAAATATGACTAAAACTAAATGGTATTTTAGTCAAAAGACTATGTCTAAAACTAAATCAAAATTTGCTGTCAAAATTAACACTGGCGTAGACTGATGACTGGGCTTTTACATGTCGTCAAACTATTAATCAAAACACTGATGGTTCTTCTCAAATGTCACTACGAGGGTAACAAATAAAACAAAACTGAAATAAAACAATAAGATGAAATCAAAAAGGAAAAGGAAGAAGGAGGACTTTACCTATTTAGTTTTTGCTAGGAGATATGGCTAAGCAGATGTCACTTGTGGGTGATGCTGCAATAGACTCATAAACCTAGGGTTAGACTGTTAGCAAAGCTAGCAGGGACTCACCAAATACTTCGATGTCTAAAAGAAAAAGAAACAATGGGAAGTGTTTCTAGTTCTATCTGGGGCAGGGGCGGCGCCAGAGAATTTTGAACGCAGGTGCTGAGGGGGTGCTAGATCAATGACAGGGGGAGCTGGGCAATTAATAGTAAATATGACCAAAACAGGTTGTTATTATTATTGTATGAATAATAAAATCACTATATAGGCGCATTTCAAATGTTTATAGTGGCGTAGCCAGAATTTTATTTTTGGGCAGGCCTGGGCAGAAGTGAGCGGGCACTAGAGGACGGAGTCCAGTGGCGTTGCGCAAATCCGCGGCTCCCAACAGTGAACTCAAGGGTGGGGGGCTGGTTACGTCGCAATAGCCTATTGTAAATGTTTGTTTTAAACCAGGAAGGCGAGCCAATGGATATCACACAAGTAATGTGAAAACTGTGCGCAAAAGTTATGCGGTGAACCTCTTAATCTCAGTCGATTCACTAGAAATTAAAAGTAAAATCTGACTGCGCTTTCGGCATCTGACGCTGCATTAACGGCACATATTCTCTCAGAGACGACGAGAAACACATCTACTTCAGATGCGCATGCAATTATTTTTATTTATTAATTTTTTCCTGTGGAAAGAGCTTATTCTCCCGTCATTTTTGGACGTGCTTTCTGTCGTATCATGCAGTCTCCGTGAATGGAGCGCGTCACAACAATGAACCAGCTCACAGACATAAGAAATAAATCTGCAGAAAGCTTGAAAACCAATTAAAATAAAAAAACAAATCTTCTCTGATTATGTAGTCCGTATAGGTGCATTTCTCTATTAAAGGCACGTCCACTGTGGAGATGTTGATTCTGAGAAAGCACTAGTTTATTAATAAATAAGTAAAATTTATTTTTCCCCGATGCATTCATAATCATTACTTTAGTCGGTGCTTTGCGTGCAGTTATGCGTGCAGTTATGCGTGCGTTTGAGCGTGGAATAATACACCTAAATGCCTAAATAATAGGCATAAATAATAACCTAAATGGTTATTATACTATCAATTTAATATAAACGTGCGAATAGTTGACTACAAAAATCTTTATTCGGGGCAGGCCAATACTTGGCACAAGGAACCGATCCATTTTTAAAATAAAATGCTGACATTACGTGCGACTGCAAATCACGTTGTATTGCATTGCAGTATTTATGCATGTGTTTAATGAGTCAAATGTTTTTATTTTATTTCATTTTTTATGGGGGTGCTATGGGGGTGCTTTGGTTTTTCTTGGGGGTGCTGGAGCACCTGCTAGCCCCTCCCTAGCGCCGCCCATGATCTGGGGCCTACATTGTGTTGAACAGTAACTGCACTTCAATGTACTAGGCCTGGCACTGAGGAGTGAGGAGGGGCAGAGAGAAAACATTAGATTAGGCTTCTAATAACCTGTATAACTCATTAAGGAAACAACAGTTGCTAGAACTACTGTAATCCTATACAAAGCGGGAAGATGGTGATGGTAAAATAACAAAAATAAGGTAAAAGTCAAGGTAGAATGCCCTTATAGCTCTAGAAGACTAAAGGAAAGGTAAATAAACAGACTAATTTAATTCAATTTCAAATGTAATTAAATTCAGCTTAGCTGAATAGGGATATTCAGCCTGAAACAAAGGTAAATAAATGAGATAAAATAGAATAGAGGAATAAAGTAAAAATGAAGAGTAAAAGTAGAGTGTCCTTATAGCTATAGGAAACTAAAACGAAAGGTGTATACGCACATTGATATCAAATTTAATTAAATTTCACTTGGCTGAATAGGGATATTGCAGGCCGCAATCCAGAGATGAAGATGCAGAGGCTGCCGGGAGCGGGGAGAGAGAAATGTCTGATTGAGGGCATTTCCATGATGGTGAATTTCAGGGTTGAGTGAGGACAAACTCCAGTGGTATTAGTCTGATTCTTTGTGGTCAAGAGCCATCTCCCCAGGCTAGGGAGATCGCACATGGCTCTAGATGTTATATAGGAGACATGATATAGGTGGGGTTACATTAACTAGTACTTCACTCATAAATATAAATATCTGGGAATACTGATTGATTCTAAACTTACATTTAAAGCTCAAGTTAAAAAGGTTTGTAAGCAGGTTAAATTTAATCTCAATTTTAAGTTTATTAGAGATTGCATGTCATTAGAAGCAGCTAAGATGTATATGTTTTCTATGGTTATTTCTCACATGACTTTCTGTTTAACCACCTGGTCTCAGGCGAGTTCAGTGACTATAAAACCATTAGAGTCCTTATACAAACGTACACTTAAAGTCTTCGATAAGAAATCGGTTCATTATCATCATTGTCCAAAAAATATTATTTGTTAAGTTGGGAAAACATGATTAAGTATGCAAATGTATGCTTGATGTATAAAATTATTTATGGTTTATCTTCTCCCCCACTTGGTCAGTTAGTTCGTATTAGAACAACTGATTATCGCTTTACAAGAGGCGCATTAAGAGGAGACTGTACACTGTAAAACCCAACAAGTTAGGGTAACTCAACCCGTTTGAGTAAACAAATTCCCCTTGACTTAAACCATGTAAGTTTTAAAACTTGCAGTTAAGTAATTAAGTGATTAATTAAGTGCTGATTGAGCATTAGTGATGAACACCTGCTGTTAACAACCAGAATCACTGAAGAAAAGAGAAACACAAGAACTATTACAACTGACTTCAGACACAGCCTTAGATGAAATCAACTGAAATAAAATACATTAAATCTCTCAAAATCTGATTTAACAACCCCACAAACAGCATCACCAGCTCCACTTATTAATAACCAGACTGAGTTTATTTCTGTCAGACATCTACAGAATATCTTATTGAGAATTAACTAAGGTTTAGATGTTGATTTATTGTTTCATTTGAAGTAACCATGTTAGAGATCAGTGTCTGCTTTAGTTGGGCTCTTGACCCTTGACATCTGTGTTAGTTTTTTTTCTGGCTGTTGTAACCATGTGTTCCTCGAACATATTTGTTGTAACTCAAAAGCGCAGAGAAAATGATCAGTGGTTGGTTGTTATATATTTATAATGACAATCATCTATTAGTGAAACTGATCTCATTGTGTGTCTAATCTCTGGTTAAATAGATGTTGTATTGATTACAGTAAAAGTGATTCTGTGACAGTCAGTTAATATGAAGGACTTTCCAAACAGTTTGTCCACATAAAGTTTTCATCTATGGTAGCACTTAGACTCACACAGACATCAATAATCAACTTATGAACCTCAACAATGGTGACCATTAAACAAAACAAACAAACAAAAAAAATCATGATGCAATGCATGCTGGGTACTAGCATAGTACAAAACTCATCCATGGCTCCCAGCATGCATTGCTGCATGATTTTTCTTTTTTTATTGGTCACCATTGTTGAGGTTCATAAGCTTATTCTTGATGTCGGTGTGAGTCTAAGTGCTATGTAATTACAGAGTGAGGTGTTAAGGCCCAGCAGGTTTAGTTTGTGGATGAGCTGTTGTGGGATTATTGTGTTGAATGCTGAGCTGAAGTTGATGAACATCATTCTTACATAAGAGTCTTTCTGTTCCAGGTGAGTAAGGGCTAGGTGGAGAGTGGTGGATATTGCATCGTCCGTGGAACGGTTTGGACGGTATGCAAACTGGAATGGGTCCAGCGTGTTTGGGAGACTGGACTTGATGTGATGCATGACTAACCTCTCAAAGCACTTCATCGTGATTGGGGTCAGTGCTATGGGACGATAGTCATTTAGACAGGACACAGGTGATTTCTTTGGTACCGGTATGATTGGTGTGGATTTGAGACACATGGGGACGACTGTCTGGCTCAGCGAGGTGTTGAATATGTCTGTTAGGACATCCGTCAGCTCTGCAGCACAGTCTCTCAGTACACGACCAGGTATGTTGTCAGGGCCCACAGCCTTTCGTGGGTTAATTCTGGATAGGGTCTTCCTTACATGGGCTGGAGAGAGACAGAGTACCTGGTCGTTTGGAGATGTGAGTAGTTTCTGTGCAGGTGTGTCGCTCTGTATCTCAAATTGTGAGTAGAAGTGGTTGAGTGCATCTGGTAAGGCAGTGCTCGAAATTGTGACCATTTTGGTCGCATACGCTCCCGAAATGTAATCTGTGCGACTCCAAAATATATTTGGGAGCATTTGTGCGAGTGCAAACAATTGTTGTGGTGCGACCTCTACAGTTCTCTGCTAAACGTTCGCGAATTACTGCATAAAAATGTCTTCACAATCTGCATTTGAAGAAATATTGTTGTATCGTGCTACAGCGCACATTCTTTCAGTTGCAGTTCTGGTGCCGCCATCTGTATGTACTGTACAACGCCACATCCATTCAGTGTTGACTCAGCGATAGAGTTACACTCACGAAACACTGCACTTATTCACAATCACAAAAGTACATTATTTGCTTGTTTTAAAGCCTTGCCGGTTAAGCTTTTCATTCACGCGCTGGTCTGACGTGCGCTTTTTCTGAGCCCGTGCACCTGAAGCGCGCAAACTGAAAAGTCTGTCTAACAGTGCCTGATTACTGAACTAAGTTATCTTTTGAGTTTATACTGTCAAAACACACAAGGTTTACATATAGACTCAGTTAGTTATCTCTAAAATAAAAGTAAACAGCTGAGACGAACGGATATTAGATGTATATTAGCCTGTATATTAGATGCGTGCAGCTCTTAAAGGGACAGAACTAAACATGCAGCCGACTGTCATTAAAGGGATAGTTCACCCTAAAATTTAATTTGTCATTTTTTACTCACTCACATGATGTCCCAAACCTGTATTAATTTCTTTCATGTGCTGAACACAAAAGAAGATATTTTGAAGAATGTGGGTAACCAAACAGTTGCTGGTCCACTTGATTGTAGGATAAATAAAAAAAATACTATGGAAGTCACTGTGGACCAGCAACTGTTTAAATAGCATTTATGTTCAGCAGAAGAAAGAAACTCAGGTTTAAAACTAATTTTGAGTGAGTAAATGATGGTATTACTATAAAACTGACAGAATCAACAGACAGATGACAGAATTTTTATTCTTTAATGTTAAAACAACAAAACACAAAGAGAAAGAAATAACTAACTACTCTTGACTGAAAAAATAATAGTTACTTTAATAGGAATCAATCTATATAGTGATTTATTTTTATATTTGTTCACTCAATTTCTTGAATGCTTCTGCTAAATATGCCTGTTGAACCTGAAAATAAAACACTGTTTATTTTATTTGTATATTATGTGTATTTGTAATGTGTATCTTTGTTCTTATTTTTTAATAACAAAGATAAAATAATGACAAAGATTTTTATCTTCACCCACTTTGGCCTAAAAATCCACCATTCTTTCTTATATTCTGTTACCTTGAAAGGCTTTGTCTTTATAATAGGGAAATTAGTCTGGCCATACTGCTCAGACAAAATAGTAAAACTAACATGACAAAGAATCGTGATAAAATCATGAAATATTGATATATTTTTGCCATATCGCCCACCCCTACTTGGAACTGACCGGTTTTGTTACCGCACTTGCACAAACTGCATTGAAATCATTGTCCAAAATTTAATTTGTGTGGAAATATTGCCAAGTGTGTAAACAGCCATTAATGCTGAAGACGGACACAAAGAAAAGAAAATACTGTAGCAGCCTGAGCAAACTCAACGTTCACATGCGAAATATGGAAGGGAAATCCTAAATATTGAATTGGGAGTGGGGGTTTATATGAATGTATTTCTGAGGGGTTTTGAGAAAAGTTTACATTACATTTTCTTCTCATCTTGCCTCTGTATATTGCATGTATAAAAAACAAAGCACTGCAGCTTAAGGATCAGGTTCAATTGATGAAGATTTTTAATCATCAGGAAGGATGTTGCCAGCCCTTCTGCTCAAATGGCAGTTGTGTTGCTCCTTAATATTCAGTGGGTGCTCCTAAAAATTTTTTGGTGCTCATAACTTCTTGAAGTTGGGAGCACCAGTGCTACCAAGTGAAAAAGTTAATTTCGAGCCCTGTAAGGATGTGTCATCGTCACTGGCCTGTGGTGGGGGCTTGTAGTCAGTGATGGTCTGAATGGCTTGCCACAGGGTCTGAGTGTCTTTACTGTCGCTGAAGTTGTTGTTGATTTTTTTTAGCATATTGATGTTTTGCCTTCTTGATGCCATGAGACAGAATGGCTCTTGCTGTTTTGAGAGCTGCATTATCTCCTGATCTGAATGTCTCATCTTGGATTTTTAGCAGCCCGCGAACCTCTGCTGTCATCCATGGCTTCTAGTTGGCACGTGTGGTGATGGTCTTGGTGACTGTCACATCATCTATGCAATTTTTGATGTAAGCAGTCACAGTTTCAGTGTACTCCTGCAGGTCTGTGTGGTTGTTGTAGGTGGCTGCCTCTTTAAACATGTTCCAGTCTGTGTCCTGGAAGCAGTCCTGCAGTGCTGAGGTAGCATCGTCTGGCCATACCGTGATCTGCTTTTGAACTGGTTTGAGAAGTGGTCTATATGCTGGGATTAGCATAACAGAGATGTGGTCTGAGTAACCGAGGTGGGGGCGGGGTTCAGCTTTGTATGCATTTTTCTCTGTTGTTTAAACAAAGTCTAGTGTGTTGTTTCCCCTTGTTGCAAAGTTCACATGTTGGTAGAACTTTGGCAAAACTGTCTTTAGGTTTGGATTATTTATTTGTTGTTCGCTGATGGTGCTATACAGTTCACGAAGCGCATCCTTTTGCACACGGGGGAATGTAAACCGCGACAATAACAATGGCCGTGAACTCCCGCGGCAAATAGAACGGTTGACACTTCACAACCATAAACTCCACCAGTGATGAACAGTGTTTTGATACTACCGCAGCATTGTTACACCATCTTTGTTGATATACACACACAAGCCACCTCCACGGGTCTTACCAGAAAGTGATGAATCTCTGTCCGCTCGGTAGCAGTTTAACCCATGCAGCTGAATGGCGGAGTCCGGGATGTTGTCGTTTAGCCATGTTTCAGTGAAAACAAACACACAACAATCCCTTGCCTCATGCTGTGTAGACCGACTGAGTTGAATTAAGTCCAGTTTGTTTTCCAGAGAGCGAACGTTTGAGAGCACGAGTGTTGGAAGAGCCGTTCTTGTGGGGTTAGCCCTTAACCTAGCTCGTATACCTCCGCGCTTACCGCACTTCCGTCCTCTCTCACACCGTTTGCGACGCCGCCTTGTGCGGGTAGCGTCAGTAGGTGAGGCCGCAGTCTCGAGGTCCGGCTTCAGCAGTAAACAAAGGCCTCGTAGCTTATCAGTAGCCACCGGTAAGAGTTGGTGTTTGTATGCGTTGCCGATATCCAAAAGACTTTGGTGATCATAGATGTTTTGGAGTGATTTCCTTATGAATTAGCGGTAAATTGACACCATTTGGAGACGAACAGACAACATTAAAAGACATAAAAGCACCGTCTTTGGGACCCAGAGTAGCCACTGTGTCTGAACGCGCCGCCATCTTGGATGAATAGTAATAAAGTCAGTTCATTGATTCAGTGATGTCTTCGTCCAGCTCAGTTTAGTTCAAATAGTATCTGTGCAGTCAAGTCAACAATACTGCCAGAAATTAAGTGTCCCCAAATAAGCAAGCCAAAGGCAACAGTGGCAAGGAACCAAAACTCCATCAGTGACAGAAATGGAGGAAAAAACCTTGGGAAAAACCAGGCTCAGTCGGGGGGCAGTTCTTCTCTGCCCAGACAAAACTAGCATGGTGTGTTTAATTCCAGGCTGCTACACATGTCAGAATTGTGCAAAGGACTCGCCTGGTTCCCGTGGTATTTTGCCAATGGCCGTCGAGGTGACGAGGTCTTCGCAAGGGTTCTGTCTCTAGGACTCATCTAGTTGACATGGACACTGCTGACATTCAGGGATGTTGAGGTCATCTCTAGGTGCTGATCTACCATCTGGACTGGATACAGACTGGATCTGGGTGACTGCATTGGCCATCTGATCTGGATACAGACTGTATCTGGGTGGCTATGGTGACCTCTGAATAAGAATGAAACAGACTAATATTAGTGTAGATGCATTTCTTCTTACGATGTAACAAGTACATTGGGTGTTATGGGAAGTGTTCCCGGTTCAGGTTGACCTAATTAATGCAGCCTAACAATCCTTTAATGAATGGATTTGAATAATAGAAAGGTGTTAGTGTGTTATGTGTGAGCCTGGTTAAAGAGATGGGTCTTTAATCTAGATTTAAACTGACAGAGTGTGTCTGGAGTGAGTTTGGGTGCTAAACAGGAAAAGGATCGGCCGCCCACAGTTGATTTTGATATTCTAGGTATTATCAAATGGTCAGAGTTTTGAGAACGCAGTGGACGTGAAGGACTATAATGTGATAAGAGATTGCTCAAGTACTGGGAAGCTAAACCATTATGAGAATGAGCTTTATTGGCCAGGTATGTTTACACATATGAGGAATTTGTTATAGTGACAGAAGCTCCGCAGTGCAACAGAATGACAGCAACAGGACAGGACACAGATAATAAAATAATAATATACAATATATATACAAATACAAACCCGATTCCAAAACAGTTGGGACACTGTACAAATTGTGAATAAAAAAGGAATGCAATAATTTACAAATCTCATAAACTTATATTTTATTCACAATAGAATATAGATAACATATCAAATGTTGAAAGTGAGACATTTTGAAATGTCATGCCAAATATTGGATCATTTTGGATTTCATGAGAGCTACACATTGCAAAAAAGTTGGGACAGGTAGCAATAAGAGGCCGGAAAAGTTAAATGTACATATAAGGAACAGCTGGAGGACCAATTTGCAACTTATTAGGTCAATTGGCAACATGATTGGGTATAAAAAGAGCCTCTCAGAGTGGCAGTGTCTCTCAGAAGTCAAGATGGGAAGAGGATCACCAATTCCCCCAATGCTGTGGCGAAAAATAGTGGAGCAATATCAGAAAGGAGTTTCTCAGAGAAAAATTGCAAAGAGTTTGAAGTTATCATCATCTACAGTGCATAATATCATCCAAAGATTCAGAGAATCTGGAACAATCTCTGTGCGTAAGGGTCAAGGCCGGAAAACCATACTGGATGCCCGTGATCTTCGGGCCCTTAGACGGCACTGCATCACATACAGGAATGCTACTGTAATGGAAATCACAACATGGGCTCAGGAATACTTCCAGAAAACATTGTCGGTGAACACAATCCACCGTGCCATTCACTCTATAGGTCAAAAAAGAAGCCATATCTAAACATGATCCAGAAGCGCAGGCGTTTTCTCTGGGCCAAGGCTCATTTAAAATGGACTGTGGCAAAGTGGAAAACTGTTCTGTGGTCAGACGAATCAAAATTTGAAGTTCTTTTTGGAAAACTGGGACGCCATGTCATCCGGACTAAAGAGGACAAGGACAACCCAAGTTGTTATCAGCGCTCAGTTCAGAAGCCTGCATCTCTGATGGTATGGGGTTGCATGAGTGCGTGTGGCATGGGCAGCTTACACATCTGGAAAGGCACCATCAATGCTGAAAGGTATATCCAAGTTCTAGAACAACATATGCTCCCATCCAGACGTCGTCTCTTTCAGGGAAGACCTTGCATTTTCCAACATGACAATGCCAGACCGCATACTGCATCAATTACAACATCATGGCTGCGTAGAAGAAGGATCCGGGTACTGAAATGGCCAGCCTGCAGTCCAGATCTTTCACCCATAGAAAACATTTGGCGCATCATAAAGAGGAAGATGCGACAAAGAAGACCTAAGACAGTTGAGCAACTAGAAGCCTGTATTAGACAAGAATGGGACAACATTCCTATTCCTAAACTTGAGCAACTTGTCTCCTCAGTCCCCAGACGTTTGCAGACTGTTATAAAAAGAAGAGGGGATGCCACGCAGTGGTAAACATGGCCTTGTCCTAACTTTTTTGAGATGTGTTGATGCCATGAAATTTAAAATCAACTTATTTTTCCCTTAAAATTATACATTTTCTCAGTTTAAACATTTGATATGTCATCTATGTTGTATTCTGAATAAAATATTGAAATTTGAAACTTCCACATCATTGCATTCTGTTTTTATTCACAATTTGTACAGTGTCCCAACTTTTTTGGAATCGGGTTTGTATAATAATATACATATGTTTGATAATGTCAAGTCCAAATGTTTCAGTTCATCACTGAATTCAGATTTACACACAAACATAGATAAGGAATATCCATTGGATCAGTCTAACAAATTACAATTATGGTTTCAGATTATTCATCAGTGGAAATTCTAACTATATGTGTGTCAAACCATTTATTTTCCTTGCCCAATTTCCATGTATCAATGATTTTCTTAATCTTTAGTGGATTATTCTATTCTATTCTATTCTATTCTATTCTATTAGATTTGTTACTGATTTATTTATTTTTTTTTTATTTATTTTTTTTGGGGTGGGGGGTATTATTATTTTTAATAATATCTATATACAAAACATCTGAAGTAGAAAACAATGATTGGCAAATTGTTGTTATTAGTGAACCACTGTGACATTGACATTTCCGTGTCCTTGTAAAACGCAGGAATAAGTAATTTACAAAACCCAATACAGTAAATGGGTCTGGTGGACAACTTGATCATAAAATATTCATAGGCTGGCTCTTATGTCAGATTTAATTTCTTTCCTACAAAGAGAGAGAACATAACTTTAACACATGCATGCTTACAGTAGAGTTGACTGTAGCAAAAGGACAGCCAAAACCAAGGACTATTTAACCACAGGCATCTTGTAAAGGGTGGTGTGGATCAGTACTAAGTTGTGCTGTCTTGAAACATAGACAGGAGACTAGCAGAAACACAGCAGAGCTCTTCTGTTTAGCTATTACCCTAGTAATCATTTTTATACATAATTTATATTTGTCTGTTCTTATTTTTCAACTTTTAAATATTTCTGAACATGATTTGCTTGCTGCACTATATATTTTCCAAAGGACCCATTACTTGAAATGATAACTACTTTGTTTTGTCAGTAATTTTGTTTGCAAGTGCTTTTTGTTTGAGTACCAAAACAGAAGATGATGTGGTTTCCTTTGCATCCATCTACTAAATGAGCCATGCAATTCAAATTACTTCCCATAACATGGTGGGATGGAATATCTCATAAACATGGTATTTCCCTGCATTTTAACTAATGAGTTGTTTTGCTGTTGTTGTTAGCATTCCATTGAGTAAGAAAAAAACAAAACATGTAGGCAACATAGCCTAGTTTACAAAATAATCAGTAATTTAGTGTTATGATATTAGGCATCAAATAGCAAATCCTGCAAGACTACAAACAGTATTCAACTTTAAAATGAAGGGTATTGACACACAATGCGAGAGCACAAATCCAAAGTAAATGAGTAAGAAATAACTATAGTGTCACGGTGCACACACGAGGGAGGAACAGGAACACGCAGACGAGGACTTAAACTCAAATAATAGTCATTAATGAAGACATCAAGGCAGGACAAGACAAGGCAGAGAGACAGGATACACCGGGAAGTAACGAGTAGACCAGACGAAATGGAACTGTTAAGGCTCGGGACGAGCTTTCCCCCCCCCCCCCCCCAGAAAAGCTCGTCCCGAGCCTTAACAGTTCCATCATGGAGGGGGGGTGGGCGCTCTGGAGGCCCCTCAGGACAAACACGGACAGGAACACAGGACGGGGACCTCCAGAGTGGAACAGACAGACAGGGACCATGGCGGAGCTGGGAGCTCTGGAGGCCATGGCGGTGCAGGGAGCTCAGGTGGCCATGGCGGAGCTGGGAGCTCTGGAGGCCATGGCGGAGCTGGGAGCTCTGGAGGCCATGGCAGATGGTCTTCGGGGCCTTGGCCTCGGTCTCCTCGGCCCGGCCCCTACAGCCGGAACTCATACTACCCCCCCCAAAATTTCCCTGGGGAAGTGGGGGTATCAGGAGCCCTCCGGGGCTAAACACAGACAAACAGGACAGGACATCCCACAGGAACAGCTTCCACCTCCACGACAAGGGGGCAGGTGGCTAGAATGGCCTCCATGGCCACAACAAGAGGAGCTGCCTGCCCCAGACGAGTCTCCGTGGACAAGGCATGACAAGGTTCGTTAAAATGTTCCTGTGGGCACAACAAGACGATAAAAACGGCACTCCTGGCCGTAACAGTTGGACTAGATTCACGGGGCTAGGGTTAGCGGTGGCCAGCAGGCATGAGTCAGCGCCGATCCGGCGGGCATTGAGTCAGAGGCGGGCCGGCGGGCATTGAGTCAGAGGCGGGCCGGCGGGCATTGAGTCAGAGGCGGGCCGGTGGCGTGATCTCCCGCGAACGGTGCGCCTGGGGAAGCGGCAACCCGGGAACTAGGCAACCGGGCAGATATCTCCCGCGATCGGCGGGCATGAGGGCATCGCGGCCAGCGGACTCGCTGCACTCGCGGCGATCCCGCCGAACTCCCACGCCGTATTGCAGTGGGCTATGGCAGGATTATGAGCGGCGACTTCCTTGCCGCGGGACAGACAAAACAAAACTCAGGAACAAAATAAAACTGTTCAAAAAACAGAAAACAAAACGAGGTGAAGGGGCGTCGCTTACGGTTAGGTCTGGTCTTCTGTCACGATGCACACACGAGGGAGGAACAGGGACACGCAGACGAGGACTTAAACTCAAATAATAGTCTTTAATGAAGACATCAAGGCAGGACAAGACAAGGCAGAGAGACAGGATACACCGGGAAGTAACGAGTAGACCAGACGAAATCAAACTGAACAGGCATGAACTAATATACACAGGTTAATTACAGATAACGAGACAAACACAGCTGGACAAGAGTTAACTCATAATGACATCAGACGAGGACAGGAAACAAACCAAATATGGACACATGAGGCGGGAACACATGACACACACGACAGAGGACTGACATATAGTCTGAATTTTGGCTAAGTGCACTGCTAAGATCAAATCAAAATTCCTTTTGCATCATAACAGAGCAGTGTGTGAAAGCTTCTTTGTCAAAAAGAAAAACCCTTTAAACGTGACATTTTGAGTCATACTGATGCAAAACTGATGCAGCACTCTTCTGTGGAGTGAATGGCTGTTATTGTCATGCTGTGTTGTATTTGTATTGTGCCATTTTTGTGCTGTTTGTCCCCAGGGACTTCCTGGTATACCCACTCTGGCTGCATTACACAGCAATCAAATCCTGACTGTGAAGGTTTGTTGGCACAGCCAAAGGGCCAAGGCAGACTCTATGGATGGCACACTCTGAGATATGTCAAAAGCACATTTGTCCCCTATGCCTATGCAATGACAGACTTGGCCCAAACACAATTGTGTCTGATAAATCCATTCCAACCAATTAAAAAATACTTTTGTTCATTATGACTCTCTTTCCCAGTTCCAGTGGTGTTATTATTATGCAGTGTGGTGACAGGAATATATGCATTCACAACAGAGCAACTGTTTCTTTCCCCTAATAAACCAGTGAAGTGTGATTAATTTCAAACAAGAGTCATATTTTCTAACCACCAAATAGTCTGACCACTGTCTGCTTGGATTCTACGAAGGTAATAACTCATGAGAGACACATTAAATGCTAAAATGTTGAGATGTATTTGAAACTGATATCTTTGGTTTACCACAAATCCAACCCGAAACCTCAAAAATATGATTCCTTTACCGCCTGCTTAAATGTTCAGAATCACAAATATAATTAGTGGGCCATATCATGCAATATTTTAATCTATAGTGACATAATTATTTTTGTTCTTGTAATTACAGGTGCCCCCTTTAGATAGCAGGACTATGTAATTGTCTAATTTAGACATAAATATGCATGATGGATTTCAGCGTGTGCAGTTCCTGTTGTCTGCCTTGGCTTAAAAAAAAAAAAAACTCTGATGACAGTGCTTTCAGTGAGTAGAAGTTGACATGTTTTGTTTTTTTCTTTTTCAAATTGGCTCTCTCAGAGTGGGTGACCTAGCACTCATAAAGTGATAATTACAGGCTTTGCCAAAGGCAGTCAAGCCATCCATTGCTGCCACCATGGAAAATGTCAACTTTTACTAATGCATGAAGGTACTGGACTGGGTTCTCTGAATCAACGTCAACTACTTTAATCTAATTTATTTTTGTACACTTTTTTTATTCCCTTTTCTCTTCCTCTTTCCGGGACCTCATGCAACTCTCCTCTCCGACTTCTCTCACTTTTGACCTCCAACCTCTTTTGACCTCACACCTGCTCAGATGGTCTTCCCTAAGATAAATCATGGCTTTCTTTCTGCTGATCAGCAACTCATTAAACGTCGACTCATTAAGGTAGTGCTTGTCCTCATTCTGTTCTTTTTCTCACTGCTCCATTAGACTGGGCTTCTCATCTTTTGTCCAGAATTTGCTTACCATTCTTCAGCTTTAACCTCAATGCTCAGCTGGACTAGTAACTGGTAAAATTAATACAACAGTAAGAATGATGGGTAACACTTTAGAATACTGTTTCATCACTAATGAATAATTACTCAAGAACAAATGACTAATGTACTATTAACATTCTAGTAACTGCTATTAACTAACAATAAACCCTGATTAACGAATTACTACAGTAAATAATAGCGCTCAGTTGAAAGTGGTAGTTCACTATTAGCTAATCAGTAACTATTTTTTCATATCTTCCCGAGAACTACTAAGAACTAGTTATTACTAAGTTATTACTACTAAGAATTAGTTCTACTAAGAACTAATGTGTAATTAATTCAAAAGAGAAGGTCATGGTATCCAACTAGTAATGACTAGTATTACCCTAGTAATACTACACTAGTATTAGTGGTAAGTATTACCAAACCCTTCAAAATTATTTACTTATTATTTGGATCAGTATTCTAAAGTGAAAAGCATGATAACTCCCTAATATTGACTGAAGCCATTGTAAGCATTTGAGGAGGTACAGTGTATAAGGTTTTGGATAGTAATGACTCAAGTGTTACTACATCCTTCTAAATGAATTACTAATTATTTGGCTCAGTATTCTAAAGTGAAGATCATGGTGACCCATGATAATGACTCAAGTGTTACTAAATCTATCAGAAGGAATAACTATCCAGAATCTTACAAAAACCTCAAAAGTTTGCAATGACTTCAGTAATTTGTATAGAGTTATCATGTTATTCACTTTAGAATACTGATCCAAATAATCAGTAATTCCTTTAGAAGGATGTAGTAACACTTGGGTCATTACTATCCAATAGTTTACAAAACCCTCAAAAGCTTATAATGATTTCAGTCATTTGTATAGAGTTATCATGTTATTCACTTTAGAATATTGATCCAAATAATTATTGATTATAGAAATAGTCATTTCTTTTGAAGGGTTTGTTAATACTTGGGTCATTACTAATGGGTTACCATGACTCTCAATTTAGAATTAATTATATGTTTTGCATTATTCATATGAACATGTATACAGTAGTTCTTTGTAGTTCTCTAGGAGGTATGAAAAAGTAATAGTTACCTAAGCACTACTACTTGATAATTCATGAATCTGTTTCTTGTTAGTTAATAGTAGTTACTATAGTGCTAATACTGCATCAGGTGTTCTTGTGAAGTTATTTATTAATGACAGAACAGTATTCTAAAGTGTTACCATGAAGAATCTTTGTGATATATCAGCCTAATATTAGGGCTGCAAAAATAAGGAGGCTCTGAATTCTAAGCCTTCTTTGTGGAATTGTGGTTAGTGCCCTTTTGCACATAAAATTACAAAGTATGATTTGTCTGTTAAAAGAGAAAATATACAGAATAAGTAAACTGAAAACACAAATATGTATAAATCAAAATGTTATTGTTCCACTTACTCAGACAGATTGTCTTTCCTTCCCATCAAAACCAGCACAAGAGCTTTGCATGAATAAAAAAAGTCTTAATATACATGATTTATGTTTTATACTCAGTCTCAGATAGGGTTGGAAAAATTAGGAAATGATTAAAAGCAATTATGCTCCAAAATTGTGAAAGGGAATCCTCACAGTAAAACGGAACTGTACCATCATAACTGATTGGATTAATATAGAGAGTAAACGTTACATCTGTAGCCCGAAGGCCCCAGTATACTGACTGTGAATTATTATGTTTTCTTCTCCTCACTTAGTGGTAAAGAGAAGTTTGAAATATGCAAGCAGAGGTACACTGTTATCGCACATGCTCTCATGCTCTCGATGCTCTCAATGCTGCTTAGAGTGGCATTTAGTTGAATATGTAAATAAGGCCTATGTCCTGCATGCTTTCCTTTCAATAACACAATTTCCTTTTTCAAAAAGTTTGCTTTGGCAAGCTGTTTCAAACTACTTGAAACAAACTTAAAATAAACTTTGTTTTGACCTGATTTTCTTGAAAATGACATAAGATCACATAAGTGTATTCTCTGATTTCACTTTAAATATATTGGGCCTTCATTCTAATGTTGTTTAATGTGAGATAAGAGAGATTACAACTTTTCATTGACCTTTCAGTCTTTTTCCCCTTAAACTGCATACAAACATTTATGTATGTTTTATTCTTTGACTTATAATAACGTTTCACATATTTACAATTTTACTGTCACAGGGTGACCAGGGTCAAGCAGGGCCCCCAGGGCCTCCTGGACCTCCAGGTCCCCCAGGCCCCAGGGGACCCCCAGGGGACACAGGAAAAGATGGTCCTCGGGGAGTCCCAGGGCTCCCTGTAAGTATCTCTAAAAGCAGAGCATGTTGAAGGACCATGCTTACAAATGTACCAGGACTTTCAATTGTTCATTGGACCAAGGCAAGAGTGTAAAAATATTAAGGGCTCTTTATTGTATTTACTCCAGGCAAGATCGTGGTATTGTTTTCTCAACCCTTCTGTCACTCATTTCTTTGAAACTGATGTATTTTAATGTTTCACGTGTCTATTTTTGTGATAGAAAATGTTGGCAAATGCTGTTTTCTTCTCTTTAGTTAAAAAAGCATCTAGCAAGACTATAAATTATGACACCTGAGACACGTAATGACACAGTGGGCAGTGTTTTGGTGTTTGTCACAGACTGTTTATTTCCCTTAAAAGTCTAAAAGATGTAAAATAAAAATAGTAGTTTTGTTTCATCAACCCAATATCATATTCAAGATATGAAATATATGAAATAACCTTTCATAAAATTAGGACTATGGATGGACAATACAAAATTAGGACAATACAACTGTTAATAGTTCCTATATAACGATTAAATATAGTAGTCAACATTTGAAGTGGATCAAAAAAGTTAATCAAAGTTGTCCTAAGACAAGAACGCATTTTGGTTTTAGATTTTAGAACAACCTTTTGATGAAAGGTTTTGATCCACTTCAAATGTTGACTACTGTATATATTATGTCTCTCACAGGGAGACCCTGGAATACCAGGAGTGATTGGTCAAATGGTAAGTGTCTTATTGTATTTACAGCCACTAACATACAGTAGCTTCACCTATACAGTTATACACAATTCTACATTTAGCTAGATGCTATAACATCATATGTGTATAGTCATTGGCTCTGTTGTAGTAAGTTATCCGTGTCTTTAAGTACCAGAAATGGCCCATATGACAATGAGTATCAATGAGAAGTTTTGATTATTTTAATGAATGTAGTATCACTAGATCAAGGGCTACTTTATGTTCTATAAAACCAGTGACTAGCTGCTACATCCGTTTATGGAAATAATAGGAATGCTATATGCGAGAAAAGTTGAGAGTTTTATGAGTAATCATGTTAAGGTCATGTTGTCACAGTCATTCAAAGCAATTTTGTTAGTGAATGTTTTTATTCAGAAAAGCTGCCTCTAATTTATTAATTTATTTTGTTCTGAGGGACATAAAAAAAGTAATAATAAAAAAAAAAGAATAAAAAAAAAGATTTTACTTAAAATAAGCTAGAGCAACACAAATCTTTTTTTCTTTCTTTTTTTACTCAGTTTTCATTTGCACTCAATTTTATTACGTTATATGAAATTACATTTGAAAAATGTCAAGTTAATTTAAACCATTTCTGTTGGGGCTACACGAATCATTTATGTTGCATTGATCGAAACTGGGCTGTGGATTTCTAGTTCCCAGCATGCTTTGCATAGGGATAGATCAGGAGAGTAAATGTTGAAATTAAGTGCTGTTTAATGAGTTTTTAGTAAAGGGAAAGACTTGTTAAAGTTTGTTGTTCAGTTATATTTGACATGTAAAAGAGTTTCTTATGTCGATTTCTGAGGTTACCATTATGCTGAAGTGTAGACCTTGTGGTTAGGCTATTGCCAAAGACTATAGAATACCCAAGACATGTCACTCGTATAGTTTTGAATGGGGAAAAATGCAACGCTTAATATGGCCGCTCAATCGCAGGAAGCCCCGCCTTCTGAATGAAAGAGCCAATCCTAATCGGTAAAGTCAGCACGTCACTGCAGCTGCCGTTAGAAGTCCCGGTTGCTATAGAAACAGTCAGCGCTCTGAGATGCATGCTCAGGACTGCACATGCACACTGGCTGATCTAGCCTGAGAAATAAGCTTTTTATAACGCTATTCACGTTTAGATATGAAATGATACAGGGTAGAGCGTGCGCCGGTACAACTGAATAGCACGCGCTGCGAGCCCAGTACCGTTTCCGCACTTGTTTGTCTCGTGCCTGGCGCTGAAGTGAAGTTGGACCACGCATCTAAAATGTCTGCTGTTTGATGCCATCAAATTCCATTACCTCCAGAGAGGCGGAGTTCCAGTGCCTCTGCCTAGATCCAGTTCTCTTCCCAGGGGGAGGACTGCTTCAGGTTGTCACCTGCATGGTTTTAGAGTGACTGTGAGGACTTCCCTCCAAGGAACCAACCTCCCAGGGGCCAGTGGAGATACTGTACCAAACAAAAAAGTACTGGACCTTCTCGGAGTGTACCAGCTGTATCCTTCGGTGCTCCCCCCGACGACCGGATATTGCTGCATTGGAAGGTGAGCCTGAGCTCTCTGGGGGAAGAAGATTCGCTGTACTGCTGCCTTCAGGGAGAGTGGCAATGCCTGAATCAGAACAGGAGATGACGTCTATGCTTGCCTGGGCTGCCGAGGGGGTCAGGCTCGAATGGAGACCCGCTGGTTCTCAGCGCCCCAACCCGGTGCCTTTCTTCCCGGAAGTGAATGAAGAGCTCACCAGTTCGTGGACAGCACCTTTTACTGCCCAAAACCGTTCTGGTAGCTTTTCCACCCTCACCTCTCTTGATGCCAGGGCAGCCAGGAGACAAGGTGTGTTGGCCCTGGAGGAGACTGACGGCAGAAGGTCTTGGAACCTTGGCCGCCTTGAATGACTAAGGCCCGCCCAAGAGGCCATATGACTGACAGGTAAAGCAACCAATCACATTTTGTGACACATATTTCACATTCTTTTGAAAATCCAACATTTAGTTGATCCTGATAAGCACTCATTATCACAGTTGTGAACACGACGGCTTTCTTCTAACATGAGAAGGATTGGCATTGCAGCATCTTTGTTTCCAGGAGGGATGTTAAAGAACGCGACACACGCGTCTCCTGGAAATCCTGTATAATTTAACCAATTTGGTGACGACTTCAAAACTCCCAAAGTGTTTCCAGCTAAGTGTGCCGTATGCACAGCCAGCGGTCTGTGGATTTGATGTCTGAAGCTGAGACTAACCCAGCCCTAGCTTTGCTCTGTCCCATCCGCCCTTTAAGATTGTACGTGGACTGGACACAAAGCTTCAGGACCTGAGTTTGGTCTTTTAATATCACTGTATTAGTGCATTAAGCCAAGTCAAGTGTTTTTCATGTTATGAGGTATGAGGGCAAACCCAGTATTACAGCATAGCTTTGCAGAAGCCATTATATAAAGTTAAGGAATCTAAACAACCAAGCAGGGGAGGCTCTAGACCCCTTTTAGGTGGGCTTCAGCCCCCCTATTTGTCATCTCAGCCCCCCCTAAAACTATAATCAGCTATCTGATATCTATCTGATATCCTAGCTTCCGGCGCTGCTCTGTACAGTTGATGTTAAGGATGGCTCCGCTCAATTTGTGCTTTTATATACTTTTTTTACGTATTTTTACTTTCTCTTTTTACACGCATAACGTCTGCACTATTTATATACGACAAAATAACACTTTTGGACATTGGACACCGCTGCACTAACCTGCTTCAGGACACTCTATCCACGGATCCAGTGTGGCCATTGGAGATACTTCGGAACACCGAGGTTAACAAAGGCCGCCTGAATAATCCCAGGAGGCGAAAGAAACAGCACGGGCGACGCGCTGGAATTTGTGACAGACTGAGAAAAAGGGCTCACAGTCCTCCTCTACCGAGAATTCTGCTCGCTAATGTCCAATCCTTGGAGAATAAGATGGACGATCTTAGAGCCAGGATAAGTTTCCAACGGGACATTAGGGACTGTAACATCCTTTGTTTGACTGAAACATGGCTCACTCCCTCGGTCCCGGATACCGCTGTAACACCGTCTGATAACTTTTCTGTTTTACGGATGGACAGAACAGCCGAGGCCGGAAAAACCAAAGGTGGTGGAGTGTGTTTCATGATTAACAAGAAATGGTGTGACCCCAGGAATATCTCCATTCTGTCGCGTTCCTGCTCGACTCATCTGGAACATCTCTCCATTATCTGCCACCAATTCTATCTGCCCTGGGAGTTTCCATCGATCATCGCTACTGCCGTTTACATTCCACCACAGGCAGACACGAGCTTGACTTTGTCCAAACTCCACGATGAGCTCAGCGGCTACAACAAGCACCCTGATGCTGCCTCTATCATCGCAGGGGACTTTAACAAAGCCAACCTCAGGAAGGTCATGCTGACCTTCCATCAGCGTGTATCCTGTCCAACTAGAGGACCGACTACACTGGATCATTGCTACACTCAGTTTAAGAATGCCTACAAAGCTCGTTCCCTGCCGGCTCTTGGCAAATCGAACCATGCCGCCATATTCCTTACACCGGAATATAAACAAAGGATCGTTCAGGAATCCCCAGGGGAGAGGGAAGTGACGCGCTGGTCCTCCAACTCTGAAGCTATGCTACAGGCATCTCTTGATGACGTCGACTGGGAAATGTTCCGGGCGAGTAAAGCTGACGTCAGCGAGTTCACGGATGTAGCATTAAGCTTTGTTTACATGCTAACCGACCAAGCCACTGAAATGGTAACAATAAGGACATTCTCTAATCAGAAACCATGGGTGGACAGAACAATCCGTGCTGCGGTTAACCAACGCACTGCCGCATACAACGCCGGTCTTTTGTCAGGAAACATGAGCGAGTACAAAGCATCGGGCTATGCTCTCCGACGGGCAGTTAGAGCTGCTAAACTCCGATACAGGGAGAGAATTGAGTCACATTTTCAGCTCAATGACTCTTGACGCATGTGGCAGGGACTGAAGACCATCTGTTCCTCTGGAAATAACTCCTCTGCCGAGGTGAGAGCAGATCCATTACTGGCCGAAGAGTTAAACACCTTCTACGGCCGCTTTGAATGCAATGGCGGCGCGACTCTGCCGATCAGCACGTCAGGAAGCAGCAGACAGAGCAGCAATGATCATGTTATCACCGTGTCGGAGGATGAGGTTCGGAGAGAACTAAAGAGAGTGAACGTCAGGAAAGCCGCCGGACCTGATGGGATTACTGGCCGCGTTCTGAGGTCCTGCTCCGATCAGCTTGCTGGTTTGTTTACTTTGTTTCACATTGTTTCACAATGGCTGCCATCTGGCAAGCGCTTCAGGAGCATGATGGCAAAAACTGAGAGACTGAGGAGGAGCTTCTTCCCTCAGGCCATCAGGCTCCTAAACTCAGGCTCCTAAACTCAGTCTCATAACATCTACAAGATTCAATTTAATAAACTGTAAAAACATTCATTATTCTCCATCATCCGCATTGCTGCTATGTGTACATACCCGGTACAACCTGTTTGCACATTCCTCTTGCACATCCCTGTTTATATTAATATTTATTAAATCCACAGTAGACTGTATTGAACATTTTATTTCATTGCACATTTTACTCCTTATTTTATTTTTTCTTTCTTTTTTTATTTTATTCTTACCTATATTTATATATATTCTCTTGTGTTATGTTTCATTTTTTACTTTTTTTTGCACTGTCCATTGAGCGGACCTGTCCTGACCTACATTTTACTACTGATTATACCCTGTATGATTGTGTATGTGACGAATAATAAAGAACCTTGAACCTCGAACCTGAACGATCAGGCCAGTGCTGCTTCCTCAAGAAAGTTTATCACTCTCGCTCGTTTATCGATCTCAATGTGGTATTCACGCGCTGTGATAGATCGTTAATGTGCGCGCGCACATTTGAATTTGAATGAAGCGCGCACGCACTGAGAGGCACAACCATTGCATCTCATATGCACGCAATAGTCAGTTTTTGCGGATAAATAGCACACCAAATAGAAACAGAATATCGTGCCATTGAAATGGACTTTCATGAGATCGGGCCATTCACTTTCGCGTCTTCTCCAGCAAATAAGCAAATACACAAAATATTATGTCACAATGGCTGTCTTGACGAGGATCCAAGTAAACACAGTTGGTTACATATAAACATAAACAGTTAAGAAAATATTGGATGTGTCAGTATAACAGATACATGCATTTCTTATATTAGGCTAATAATTTACATTTTACATTTACATTTATGCATTTAGCAGACGCTTTTATCCAAAGCGACTTACATTGCATTCAAGTTACAGTTTTACATTTGACCAGCTCTTAATCAAACAACAAAAGAAAAACATGAGAATCACTCTCTAAGTAACTTCTGTAACTTTAATAGGTAATTGTGTCTAATTACTTTATATAGTAATACAATTTTCATAAGCACAGTAAAATACTATTTATTTAGGTAATTTGTATCGTTGTATCTAATGGTCTCTCTGAGGGCTAAGCCCCCCTAAAGATGAAATCCTAGAACCTCCCCTGCAACCAAGAGCCATACACTGTATGCCTTCCTCGGATGTAATGTTTGTCCTGTAGGCTATGTTGCATTTGGTAAAATAATGTTATAATCTCCTTTGCAGTAGAGAAATCTGCTTACACGTAGACTACATGGGGAAAAGAGTAGCCGTGCAGACACTGGAAACATAACAGCTTTTGTGTCTTACAGTTTTTCTCAATCAATTTGACACATTTCTCCAAACTTAGGTCACTGTTCTCAAAACAGTTTACACAGTTATCTGAACACTTTGGATTTATCCTAAACAGATTGTAAGTTTTCATTAATTTCATACAAATTACAAATCATGCAAATAATTTTCTTAAAATAATGTGCACAAAACTCTCAAATATTTTTTTTTTACAATAGTTAATACAACCAACCAATACTTCAAAATATCTGAAAAAAGCAATTGTAGCTCCTTTTATTAGTTTTACACAAATCACAAACATTTATGTACCATTTGTTCAAACACAACAAACACAACTCTGTCATTTGTCATACTATGAACATGGTATAGTTTCAGTTGGCACTAAACTGATAACTACTTGGTTATTTATACACACAACACAGGAAATGCAGTTTTCCTAATCGTTTACACATGTATCACAATTGCTTTAGAGTAATAATAAAGGGCAAAGTACACAAACAGCAAGAATAAATATGCAAGGAAAAAAAAGCGGGGGGGGGGGGGGGGGGGGTAAAGAAAAAGGTGCAAGTCTATAAGGTGTAATGAGAGAGAAGAAGAAGAGTGGAACAGGTATAAAGAGATGAGCAGAGAGGAGGGTTTGAGAAGGAGAGGAGAGGGAAAGGCAGAAGAGATGAGTTAGAGAGGAGTGCATTGGTGTTGTGGAAAAAGCATGAGGAGAAACTGTAAAAGACAATTGGTGTGTTCGACTAGCAATTCGAAAGCATAAGGATCCATCTGCTCTCTTATCGCTCTCGTGGTACTTTGATGTCATACACCGATCATTCTGTGAAGCGACCTTCAAGTCGAACACACCTATAGACATAGAGGAAGTGGACAACAGGGTGGAAGGAGAGGTAGAAGCTGCAGATGAATTTCAGATGAAATCAGTTACTGTAATGATTCACTACCAGATCCGGGATCCATTTGCAGCTTTATTGAAAAACACAGAGTTAGTTCACAGGTAAACTCACTGAGCAGGTAGTTCAGGGGAAATGACAGAAACAGAATCGTGAAACAGTTCCGGTGGTCGAGGCAGGCGGCTATCCAGAGCAGTAGTCAGTGTTCAGAGCGGGGTCAATAGGTAGGCGGCAATCCAACAGAAAAACTAGAAGCAGGCAAGGTCAGAACGTAAGGCAGTCCAGAAATGTAATAATAACGCTCAGAAATGTCAGCTAGGCAAAACAAGACTTCGCACTGAACCAGCACTGGGTTGCTGGTTAAATAGTCCAGGTAATGGGCTACAGGTGTTGCTGATGATCAGTGCCAGGTACGGGGCTGCTGGGAAATGTAGTTAAACTAGTATTCGGGTGACGGTTCCCGTCGATGACCCGAAGAGGGAGCCGTAGGAGCGCTCTGTGTGACAGAGCCCCCCCCCTGCGAGTGGCTCCGGAAGCGAGGAGGTGGTCGACGCCGGGGTCTACCGCGTGGTCTGGGGGCCGGTCTCTCCGGGTGGTCTCTGTGGAACTCCTCCACCAAACTGGGATCCAGGATGTCCTCTGCATCGACCCAGGACCTTTCCTCCGGGCCGTAACCCTCCCAATCGACCAGGTATTGAAGAGCGCGTCCCCGGCGTCTGGAGTCGAGAAGTTCTCGCACCTGATATATCTCCTCATCCTCCCTTGAGACGGGCAGGGGGTTCTCATCCTCGGGCAGCTCCTCGGATCCCTCCCCGGGATCATCGGCGGGTTTCAGGAGTGAGACATGAAAAGTGGGAGAAATGCGATAATGATTAGGCAAGTTCAATTCAAAAGATACAGGAGTTATTTGACGGGTAATTTGGAAGGGACCCACGTACCTGGGACTGAGTTTGCGACATGGCAGATGTAGTCGTAAGTCACGAGCAGACAACCATACCCACTGCCCCACCGTGTATTCGGGGTTGCGTCTTCGGTGTCTGTCAGCTTGAACTTGTTGCCGTCTGACTGCGTGTCGAAGGTGCTGATGAGCCTGATTCCAAGTTTCCTCACTGCGTTGTATCCAATCATTTACGGCTGGGACATTAGAGGGTTCCCCTGACCAGGGGAATAGCGGAGGTTGATAGCCTAGGATACATTGGAACGGAGTGATACCTGTGGCAGGTTTCCGGAGGGAGTTCTGAGCATATTCGGCCCACATGAGATATCGACTCCAGTCTAGTTGATTAGCACTGCAGTATGAGCGAAGGAATCGAACAAGCTCCTGATTGAGCCTCTCTACTTGAACGTTGGATTGAGGATGGTACCCAGAGGTGAGGCTGATGTTAACTTCCAAAGCTCTGAAGAATGCGGCCCAAAGCCGTGAGGTGAACTGGGGCCCTCGGTCTGAGACAATATCTTCGGGCAATCCGTAGAAACGGAAGACATAGTTACAGAGGTGCTCGGCTGTCTCCAGAGCGGTAGGTAACTTGGGCAGAGGGATGAGGCGACAGGCTTTGGAGAAACGATCTATAACTGTAAGGATGGTGGTGTGGCCGTTGGAACTGGGTAAGTCAGTGATAAAATCTATGGCAATGTGAGACCAGGGGCGGTGTGGTATCGGTAGAGGTTGAAGTAGACCTGCAGGTAACTGGCGAGAGGGTTTCTGTGTCTGACAAACTTGACATTGACGAACCTGAGTAATGGTGTCCCTCCTTAGCGTGGGCCACCAGAACCTGTTCTGCAGGAGTTGAATAGTGGCGTTTATTCCTGGGTGGCCTGAGCTGAGAGCGGCATGGACCTGATCAATGGTACATTGACGAAGCTCCTCAGGAACGAATAGTTTATCTTGGGGACATTCAGGGGGTATAGCTTGTCCAGTGTTGGCCTGATCAATCTCTGTGATGATATCCCACTGAATGGGAGAGATGATGATCGTTGGAGAGATCACATTTTCGGGTTCAGTGACTTCTGGACCCCTTTCAAACTGTCGAGATAGTGCATCGGCCTTGATGTTCTTGGTGCCTGGTCGGTATGTTACCGTGAAGTCAAAGCGAGAGAAGAATAGTGACCATCTGGCTTGCCTGGGGTTCAGTCTACGGGCTGTCTTGAGGTACTCCAAGTTACGATGATCTGTCAACACCGTGAAAGGATGACGGGCCCCCTCCAACCAATGACGCCATTCCTCGAGAGCGGCTTTGATGGCTAGGAGTTCTCGATCACCTACGTCATAATTTCGTTCTGTGGGAGTTAGTTTCCGTGAATAGTAGGCACAGGGGTACAATTTAGCGGGAACACCTTGTCGCTGAGATAGTATGGCCCCTATCCCGATGTTCGAGGCGTCCACTTCCTCCACGAAAGGTGAATTGGGGTCTGGATGATGAAGGATGGGGGCTGTGGTAAACTGATGTTTTAGCTGATCAAAGGCCTGATGAGCTACGGCTGTCCATTGAAGACGATGTGAGCCCTTCTTGGTCATGTTCGTGAGTGGAGCAGCGATGGAACTGAAACCTCTAATGAAGCGACGATAGAAGTTAGCGAATCCCAGAAAACGTTGGAGCTCCTTGAGATTGGAAGGTAAAGGCCAGTTTAACACTGCGTGAACCTTGCTCTCATCCATAGCCACCCCTTCTTGACTGATTATGTATCCTAGAAAGGCGACCGAGGTTGTATGAAACTCACACTTCTCTAGCTTGGCGTATAATTGATACTTGATTAGGCGTTGGAGTACTGATCTGACTTGCTGGATGTGTTCCTGGAGAGTTTCGGAATAGATGAGTATGTCGTCGATGTAAACAATGACATAATGATCAAGCATATCCCTGAAGACATCATTGATGAAGGATTGGAAGACGGATGGACTGTTGACTAGGCCGAACGGCATGACCCGATATTCATAGTGCCCTGTAGTAGTTGAGAATGCAGTCTTCCATTCATCACCCTCCCTGATTCTGATGAGATTATATGCACAGCGTAAATCGAGCTTGGTGAAGAACTGGGCTGATCTTAACTGTTCTAATGCAGATGGCACCAGTGGTAAAGGATATCGGAACTTCACTGTGATCTCATTTAATCCTCGGTAATCAATGCATGGCCGGAGGTCACCTCCTTTCTTCTTAACGAAGAAGAATCCTGCGGAAGCTGGTGAGGTGGAGGGTCGAATGAAACCCTTGGCTAACTCCTCCTGAATATAATGGTTCATGGCCGGTTGAGATAAGGGAAATATGCGGCCTCTGGGGGGAACGCTGTTGGGCAGTAAGTCAATGGCACAGTCTGAGGGTCTATGAGGCGGTAATTGCAAGGCCTTGGCTTTACTGAAGGCTACTATCAGATCATGATAGACGCTGGGTAATGCCTGAGCATCCACGTCTGATTCAGTCACAGAAACCGTTTGACAGGCTAGAGGTTTAACCGGGGATATACATTGGGATAAACAGTTCGTACTCCAGTTGGTAATCTGAGAATCTTGCCAGGATATGCTTGGGTTGTGTCTGCGTAGCCAGGGAAGGCCCAGAATGATTGATGCGTGTGTCGTGGGGATGATATAAAACTGTATTGCCTCATGATGAAGGGCGCCGGTGGTTAACGTGAGTCGTGATGTCAGGTGGGTTATTTTGCCTGTGCCCAGGGGGTGCCCGTCGACCGCCTCGACTGCTAGGGAGAAGCACAACGAATTAGGGAAATATCATGTTCTTGAGCAAAGTTCATTGACATGAAATTTCCCGCTGCTCCAGAGTCTATCATGGCTGGTATTTGTACAACACCTGATGGGGTCTCCAGTGCAACAGGAACTGTTAAGCAATGATCATTATTGAGGGTACACAAAGTTACACTCACCCGGATGGCTGGATCAATATTGGGTCGAGAGGGGCATGAGTTTCTTAAGTGACCGGGTTCCCCGCAATACAGACAGAGGTGTTGAGTGACGCGAAGTTGTCTTTCCTCTGACGATATGTGGTAAGTGTCCACCTGCATAGGTTCCTGACCGTCAGAGGGTGCTCTGGGTATCGTACGGATAGTGGGCCGTCGAGTTCTGAGAAGATTGTCAATCTGGATGGATATTTCAATGTATTGATCGAGGGACTTCCCTTCATCGCGGCATGCTAGCTCAGTCTGAAGATCATAATTCAGCCCCTTTCTGTAGTGCACCTTTAAGGGATCCTCTGTCCATGTTGTCTGTGCGGCAAGTGTGCGAAAGGCAAGGGCATATTCGGCTGCTGATCTTCTTCCCTGTGATAATGTCATGAGAAGTTCATCGGGGCTCCTCCCATCCTTGGGATGATCAAACACTTCTCGAAAGTGTTGCTGAAACTCCTCGAATGTGCGAAACGGGGACCTGCCGCCTCTCCAGACCGCTGTCATCCATTCCAGCGCACTTCCGGTAAGCAGAGAGCTAACGAACGAGATTTTTCCCTCCTCGGTGGCATACAGAGCGGGTTGTTGGTTCACGAACAGGGTGCATTGAAGGAGAAAGCCTCTGCAGTGAGTGGGATTACCATCATACTTATCCGGAAACGCTAATCTGGGATTCACGCTGGTGGATTGAGTCGGTAGGACCGCCATGTTGATACTGGGTTGCGGAGCCGGAGGCGATGATGCCGGTACTTGCAAGTTCTGAAGAGTCTTCACCAGCTCCTCGGTGAGAGAGGTAAGTTTTTGAAGCTGTTGGTGGTGAACGGCCAATTGCTGAGCTTGTGATGATACCTCTGATGATAGCTGGTAGATAGCTGCTGGATCATGTCTTGGCGAAGTCTTCTGTAATGATTCACTACCAGATCCGGGATCCATTTGCAGCTTTATTGAAAAACACAGAGTTAGTTCACAGGTAAACTCACTGAGCAGGTATTTCAGGGGAAATGACAGAAACAGAATCGTGAAACAGTTCAGGGGTCGAGGCAGGCGGCTATCCAGAGCAGTAGTCAGTGTTCAGAGCGGGGTCAATAGGTAGGCGGCAATCCAACAGAAAAACTAGAAGCAGGCAAGGTCACAACGTAAGGCAGTCCAGAAATGTAATAATAACGCTCAGAAATGTCAGCTAGGCAAAACAAGACTTCGCACTGAACCAGCACTGGGTTGCTGGTTAAATAGTCCAGGTAATGGGCTACAGGTGTTGCTGATGATCAGTGCCAGGTACGGGGCTGCTGGGAAATGTAGTTAAACTAGTATTCGGGTGACGGTTCCCGTCGATGACCCGAAGAGGGAGCCGTAGGAGCGCTCTGTGTGACAGTTACCCTAAATGACCATGTTAAAAAAAAAAAATATTATGGCCTCTCCTTTAGAGAGGCTGGGGGAAGTTACTTTGTCAATACACTTATAAAGTGTTGTATATGATTGTTGATAGTATAGATTTTTAGTCCTCCTGGGACAACTTCTGTTACTGTAAATGACCAAACATTTTTCAGAATTTAAATTTAAAATCATTCAGGTGGACAATCAAGATTATTTTGAATGGAACAGGAGCATTGTTGACATGGTGTTACAGAACAACAATCAGTGTTGGGAAGGTTACTTTGAAAATGTAATAGGTTACAGATTACAAGTTACCCTATTTAAAATGTAATAGTAGTGTAACTTTTTCAATTACTTTATAAAAGTAATGTAACTGATTACTTTTGATTACTTTTTGATTACTTTCCTAAATTTCTAATAAATGTTTTCAACTGTTAATCATTTTCAAACATTTACACCATGGAGGGTTAACCTTAGTATTCAGCACTAATAACTGTCAGACTTTAAAAACCCTTCATCACTTGTTTTAACATGATAAAATTTGAACACATCCACCAAAATCAGACTTTAGTACTGCCTTTTACTTTGAGATTGATCAAGTTCAATGCAGATTTCAAATAATAAGAAAAGTTTACTGATACTGTTTTTGAAACCAAATCTTTGCATAAGTACAGGAAACACTGCATCTAACGATGCTTTGGAAAAAATAACAGTTCATTAAAAAATCTAAAAAATAAAAGCATATACATCAACCCAAATACGGTTATCTAATAAGCATGTGTCCTATTCTTTGTACTAAACTCCTGAAACATTTTTAAACATTGGTGTCTGTATGTATATATGATGATAGTCTTCTCAAAAGAAATTGTAAAATGCTCATGAAGTGACTCAGCGCAGTTCTAGAGATTGTTTATGTGTTCATGTACTCATATATATTGAGGCGGCAGACTGAAAACACCACGAGCGATACACAGGATACAGCTCTCTGACTCTTTCTAGAAAAATCCTAATACTGAACATGAGTCATATTTTTCCCTTATAAAAATTAACCATGATTTTATAATAGCAAAAGTACAGTAACCATGTTTTTTCTTTTGGCAAATGGATTACCATTTGTATATTTATTTATTTTACTTCAAATTCCATGGTTAAACTATGGTTAGTGTAGCATATACCATGGTTATTTGTGGTTACCATGGTTTAACAATAGTAATATTGTCTTTGGATTTATAGTAAAATCATCATTAATTTTCGTAAGGGTTGTGTTGTTGTCTGCCCTAGCTCCCTCTATACCTATTATAAAACGATGTGGTTCTTTGTCTGCTACATTACTACTGTAACTTTACAATAGATAGGCTAATAATGATGTCCTTTAGCTATAGGCCCACAGTATCTTGAGTGACGACTGATGAGCAATGGGCTGCTGCTTAACTAAACAAAGACAAAACTATAATAGCATATTTACAGATGAATCTGACCTGCACTTGAACTCCTGAACAGTAGTTTTGCTTCTCTGCTCCACCTGTGCGCTTCCACAGTCCTCTCCGTTGTCAAATCTCTCGGTATTGATTACTCTGATCGAAACCGTTTGGCGGAGACGCGGAGCGCGCGCGAGAGAAGCATTGTCAGTCAGACTAACCGATTAGTGATTTATTAGAAAAAAAACGGTCAAGTCAGTGCAATTTGGGAAAGAAATCAATTAAATCTATATGTGGATGTGCGTAAATATTCAAATGTAACCCCCTTTGTAATCGTTAACATTTTCATAAGTAACTGTAATTTAATTACACATTTTTTCTTAGTAACTAACTAATTACAGTTACATTTATTTTGTAATTAAATTACGTAACGCCGTTACATGTAACTAGTTACTCCCCAACACTGACAACAATTCAGCCACAAAGACATCCGACAGGTTTTCCCAGATCGCATCACATATATACTGGCCTTGATAATCATAACATATAGGGTAGAGTGGGGGAAAACGCCCCCCCTACTGTTTTTCCCAAAATAACCACAAGATAATGTCAAGATACATTTTTCTATGTTGACAAGAGTGATGTAGAAGTTTTCACCATGAAGCTTACACTGGTGATGTACCAAAGAGAAAACGTTTTTCACAGTAAATTATCTAATTTTCAGCAGTAAAAAAGTGTCTTAAAGCTTGTTGTTTTGTAGAATATCACAGTTATATATGATATGAGAACAGTAGAGCAGTGTTGCCAGATCGGGTTGATGATTTCCAGCCCAAAAGCTCACCAAAACCCGCCCACTTCAACAAAAACCAGCCCAAATTTTTAACTGCCAAAATGATGATAGAATTTTATTGCCATGTCAATCAAGGTTGATAAGGACCATTTTGATCTCCTTAAAATAAAATAATGATGACAAAATAAAAAAAAGATAAATCAATTTCACAGGAACATGGAGGGCAAATGCGTTAAAAGCGGCAATCAAGAAATTAACTGATGACTTTAACCCTGAAAAACCACATAATTTTCAATGTCTACAGTAAGAATAAGCTATTTTTTGTGCAAAAAGTGCACAATAACGTGATCAGAAAGCAATGTAAATTAGCTGGCATTTATTCTCGTTCATGCACACACCCCCGACAGCCAAAAAATATTCATTGATACATACTGTATGATAATCTGACAGCAAAAATAAAATAATAATAATAACAATTAGCAACAATAATGCGTTTACCTTTGTCTTGTGCTTTATCTTCAGACAGAACTACAGCACGTATTTCACGAAGTAACGTTACACATTTTAGAACATAATGCAGAACTTTGCAGTCAAAACTGTTCAAGTCCAGCAGCTGTCAATGCCAAGTATACCAAAGTAGAGTCTGGACGGTTTAAAAGATGTTCTGATGCAGAACAGCATCGCCAGATTCAGTTTTGATATTTAATAAATCATTCAATTGTTCTCTCATTTCAGTTATATTTAGAAATCTTCTTTTCATCTCTCATCACGTATAATCCACGTTGTGAGATTTGAGTCACTAGACTCTTTCTTGTGTAATTTATATTTAGGCCACTTTGCCATCGCAATCACTTAAAATGAATGAATGAATGAATATATAGCTGCACATTTAAATCTTGCCCTTTATAGCGCCAAAACCCCGTCACTCACGAGTCATCACATCTCACCAACATAAAAGATGGTAAATTCACTGACAGGTGTAATGAATTAATCATTTACATTGTTTAATTTAGCTCTTTTGTTTAAGCTTTATTTTAGCTTCAGGGAATCTTACGATTTGATATCGATAATCAATTGATATTAATCAAAACGTCCAACTTATACCATTTAACAATCGTCCAGCGATTTCAGTATATCTGAGAAATTCTGTTTATTCTCCTGGCCACAATATAATAATCCAGAATTATTTAAATAACCTTATGACAGTTATGAGCATATAGGTAACGTATCTGAGCACGATTTGATTTGAATATTACACACAGAATACAGAACACTTCTCTATAAATCAAACAAGAGTTTATTTGCTATCTTACTACAATACATGAACTAAGCTAAATAACATAAAACAAAATACATACACACACACATACACACAGGCAATTAATTTAACTGAGAATGATTACAATCTAGCACTGTTCATTTTCCACACGATTTGACTCGTGTCGATCATCAAATGGAGAACTATCTTAATTTTACTTTAGAGATAGATACGACCAGTTCAGCAGAATAAAGGTTTTGTATGGGTTACTTGCTTTTAAGTTGAAATGGTCGCTGATCGAGGAAACCCCGCGTTTCCCGGATGTTGGAAACCCCGCGTGTCGTCACTCTTGGGGATGCCCTTCTGTGGTTGTTGGTTTGCTCGGTGTTGTTTAATGCTTCAAGGAAGTCTGTTTCGATTTCTTATGGCTTTAGATGTTGAAGTTCCTTTCGCGTAGCTTCAGTCTTTCTTCAGAGATTTGACTAAGTGTTGGTGAAATCTTCAACTCGGCCAGGTGTTAAAGGCTGCGAGCTTGGTGTAGCTCCGAGTTTCACGAAGCGCGAATTTCAAACAGCAGCAGAGAGAGAGCGAGAGAGAGCGGGGAGTCCGTTTTAGACCGGAGAATTTGGTCCCTCCCACTAGATGCTCTTCCAATGAAATAGGTCTTGAAGGGCGGAGCTCCGCCTACAGCAGGCTTCTTCCGGTGCATACATTATCTGCCTATTCACGTTGTCACATGAAGAAAATATATTTTAACACGTTCTAATCACACATTATTATACTAAGGAGTTAACTTTCGTTTACACCAACTTGTTGCCAACGAAATCAGCTTTCATTCAAACTCAAACACAATGTATTTGGCATATACATATAATAACTTTATCTACTCCGTGGTTAAGGCAAAGATTAAACTATCTTAAATTCTGAATAATACCACCACGCATATGAATTAAACAATAGTGATCGGGAAAATTAGACATCAAAAGATTCCAGCAAAACCACAGATTCCAATAACACATCAAGCTTATAAATGACATAAAATACACATTGATATATTTCGTAAAATATATTGTATATATTGCTTTTGATAACAGCAACGGGTATTAATTGTCTTTTGGAACACTTTATAAAAGTTTGAATCTTTGTTCGGTTAAAGAAATGAAAGGCACATATCCTTGCCATGTCCTGGGAGGACGGGAGGTCAGGAAAGTCACTGTCCAGGTCATGAGAATGTCACGTTTGTGGGGGTCTGGTCTTCCTTAGCTTGAACGTCTGTCGTAAAACGTCTTTTCGTGTTGATAAAAATCATTGAATTATGCGTTAACGACCAGAGGATCCATAAAGTTTGTCGTTTTGACCATTGCCAGATGTTTACCTCAAAGCTCTCCTATTTTGAGAGGTTTCTTTTAGATGATAACCCAAAGGCATGGCAGGAAATTGGCCAGCCAGTTGGGTGAGGTGCTCTTCCTCTGTCAATTTTTATGACTTGCAGATAGAGACGAAAGTTTCTTTAAGCCTGAGGAATTTTGTGGTTGCACTTAGTGTGTGTGTGTGTGTTCTTTCCTCCACACAGGTCCTACACATCCCCCTTTTGCTCGGTGAGGTTCCCATTGCGAACGTCGGCGGGCACTGGAACAAGAAGCAGAGAGAACAGGCACACACACAAGACACAAACAACATCTCCATCACTGACTGAATCCTGGTGTAGGGTAATTTGGGAAAGAACAGGTTAGGAACTTGAGAAGATGTAGGGGTGCATTCTTTAGGATTACTGGCAATTGAGTCATTCCGATTGGTTTAATTGTCAGGGGTTCGACGAGGCGGTATAGGCGTGATCTCAAGCAGGTTGGTTGAGTTCTCAGGTTCAGGTTCTTGGTCGGTTTTATCACGTCGGAAAATACGTGGGACGCCTGACGTGCATTTGTTGAAAGACTCTTGAACGGCGTTCACTCGCTTGTGTAGGAGGAAGGCCAGTGTCAATGTCACAACGTACCCTACAATAGTAGAGATGCAAAGCGCTGTATCAGCGGCAGACCAAGACCGAATAATAGGCGCGCCAGCGGGCGGAAGGCGAGCGATAGCTTCTAAAGCTGTATCAACCGGAGTCAAGTCAATAAGTTGCGTTCCTTCCTCCTTGATCCTTTCTTCCAATTCTGGATCGAGGACGAAGGAGTGCTGTTTGAAGAAGGGCGAGATTTTGATTTCAGCCTGATACTCGTCGTCAGTAAGGTGATACAATGCTAACTCGTCAATATGGAGGATCGAGCCCTTAGGGACAGTGATCCATAAAGTTTGGTTGGGCAAGGTAATGCGTGTGGCTGTGTCGTGTTGATCATATGTGAGGGTAGCTGTTCGTGCTGGGGTGTTGACCAGCCATCGGTTTCCGATGATTTCGGCTTGCGTTACCTCGACTTGAGAACGTGGTGTCGCTTCGGCGGGGCAGCTAGTGTCGGGTCTAATGGATTCTAGGCCGCAGATGCCCTCAGTATTATCGCGGACGAAGGGTTTACTCGGGCAAAGGAAGTGAATGTCCTTAGTGAGCGTACACATCCTTAGGTTTGGGGCCAAGTACAGCTGCTCGTTGTTATCGTGATACGCAACAACTTCAGGAGTGTGGATTTTGACATAGGTGTTCCCTTGCCAAAATCCCACATTCACAACGTCTTTGAGCCGGTAAATGTTATTCGAGTCGATAATGGGAAAACTGAGGAGAAAGGCTAAGTCGCCTGCTTCCGGGTCTACGTACAATGGAATAGCGCTACCCAGGGAAAAGGCGAGATGGGTTTGGATGGGACTAGCAGGGCCCGCGGTGGCCGACGTTAGGATGTTTTGGACAAGGTTAAGAGGTATCAAGTAGTGTGGAATCCTACCCATGGCTAAGTTATCAATCGAGGAACTTACTTCACGTAGCATGTCGGTCATAAGGGTAGTTAGAAGTTGTGTTTGGGCAACATCGTTTTGCACGACCGAAAATAGTTTATTAATGGATTTTATCGTTTGGTTTATAAGGGTACTATGGGTATTTAGAATTGTAATGGTGCCATTCAGAGATTTCCCGAAGGTCTGTAGGGCATGGCTCTGGACTAAGAGCTGTTGTCGTATCTCAGACATTTCGGCCTGGATTTCACCTACATGCCGCCTGACGGTGGCCAAATTAACAGCATTAGCGGTGTTCATGCCAATGTTGAACAGAGTTCCTACAGCCGCAGCAGCCCCCAGCAGGGCGCCCAAAAATCGTTTGGGACGCCGGTTGTACCCGCTTAATTCAGCCTGGGTTACAGTCATTTTCTGTAATTGGTGCAGCATGTGGTTCACATCTGCCTGGGCATGGACAAGGACTTCTCGAGTCCAGCGGGCTCCAGCCCAAGTGGTTTGGGCGGCTGAGAGGGTGTAGTGAGCTCTGAAAACATCACGGGGATCTAGTCTGACGTACACCTTTCGGGTATAGGTTCTGCAGTTTGTTATCAATAACCCCGGTTGATCGTGGAGTACTATCCCTGATGCTGGTCCGGGCGATGCAACTTCTGGCTGGGGCGTAACCCCACTTATGCAGAGGAGCAAGGCGGCGAGTCTGAGCATCTTCCTGGTGATTGAACAGAAAGAAGGCACAATTAGCGGTGAAAAATCATAGTTTGGCGGGTTGCCTCGATTGGTTGACAACGGTTCTCACAACGAGTTACAACGACTTTATTGAAGGGAGTCAATCTTAATCTTGGGACCTGGATTTAAATAATTGGTAAAGGGAGTTCCCTGATGAGGGGACTAGAGGGGAGAGGGAATTATAGTGAAAGAGGAAGAAGAAAAAACAAAAACAAAAAACAAAAAAAACAAAGAGAGACAGGTGAAAGGAAACAACAAAACGAGAAACGGCGGCACAAGGACACCGAATGAGGTTAGGCAGCAAACGAGTGTCACATGTGTGGAGTATCTCCTCTCTACTAGAGGCTGGCTCTAGCAGTGCAGCTGAGGAGAGAGTGTAAGTGTTGTGTTTCAACAAGGTCGCTATATGTTTTCCTAACAACAGAAATTATGTTAGTGTGGTGTAGAGCATATGATTGTCGGTCTGTGTCAGTGGGTTTGATCTTCCCCCTTTTCCGATCGGCTGGAGCTCTGGTGCCTCTTTATCTGGTTTCGATGGACCCATCGAAGGACTGGCTCGCTGCGCCCTTGTCCGATTTTGATTCGGTAGGCGACAGGTGAGAGCTTGTCTACAATCGCGTGGGGTCCTGTCCAGTGAGGTAGGAACTTCTTTGACAGGCGATGGGGAGCGTTCTGCCTTGGTCGGGCGAAGCTGTAGTACCACACTTTGTCTCCGACATTAAACTCATGGTTAGAGGCCTTTTGGTCGTAGTAGGCTTTACGACCTTCCGCGCTTCGTTGTAGTTGCTGTTGAGCGAAGGCGAAAGTCGTTCTCAGGTGCTGATGCAACTCTTCCAGGTATTGGTGAGTGGTATAGGCGGTGACGAGGTTCAGGTCACCAGGTTGGTACAGCAGGTGTAGCGGTAGCGTCATGTTTCTCCCTGTCATCAATGTGAATGGGGGTACGCCGGTAGACTGGTGAGGGGTGGCTCGAGCAGCCATCAGTACCAGCGGAAGTTTAATATCCCAATCCTTTTGATTGGTGGACACATACTTCTTCAACATGCTGACCACTGTTTTATTGGCCCGTTCAACTTGACCCGAGGAAATTGGGTGATGGCTTATATGGAGCTTGGCCTGTACACCGAGGAGTTTCCACACTCCCTGCATGATGTCGGCGGTGAAGTGGGTTCCGCGGTCAGAGTTGATCCTTAAAGGCAGTCCAAATCTTGAGAAGATGTGGTTCATTAACAGGCAGGCTGTTGTTTCTGCTGTATCATTGGGAGCTGGGAGGCACTCTATCCACTTCGTGAATTCGCAGACCATGGTGAGGAAGTATTTGTTACCTCGCGTTGACCGTGGCAGGGGTCCTACCCAGTCTATTTGGAGGTCCGACCAGAGGAAAGTCATTCCTTTCCTTTGCAGTGGGGCTCGGTGGTTTGGGTTTGCCGGTTGAAATTGGCAACACACCAGGCATCCTTTTACGTATTCCGCCACGTCTTGCTGCATGCCAGGCCAGTATGCTACTTGTTTGAGTGTTTCATAGGTGGCCTTGGCGCCGTGGTGTCCTGCGCATGGTGCATCGTGGGCGTGTGTCAGCATCATCCCCCTTTGGCCATGAGGGACTACGAGCTTTGGCATAGTTAGGGGCTCAGGGACATACGCGAGCACACCGTCTCTTAGATGCAGCATGTGCTTGATTGAGTGGAGCGTGCGGAGCTCGGAGGAAGCAGCTAGGTCGGAGGTGGAAATAGGATGAATTAAGGGGTCGGAAATGTGAGCTGCCATAGTTCGCAGTGTTTGATCCGCATTTTGAAGTGTGAGGAGATCGTTAGCAGCGAACTGAGGTGAAATGGCAATGTGGGAGGAGGTGGGGTTTTGTACGCCAGTGGCGTGTTGGAGGCGGGTTATGGCCGCTACTGAAGGGTTGGGAGGGAGGGCTTGAAATGTCCAGGACTCTCCGTGTAATGCACCTGCTTTGGCGAGGGCATCGGTTTGGTCATTGAAGTCTTTGTCTTGTCCTGGTTGACGTGAATGACCTCGAACCTTTTTCCAGTAAACGATAATGTCATGTTCAGTGACAATGGCATCGCCTGCTTGGAAGAGTTCCTGGTGTTTGACAGGCTTGTTGTTAGCTGTCTTGAATCCATTCTGTTTCCATCCAGCTAAATGGCATGTGAAGCTTAGACGGGCGTAGTTCGAATCGGTACAGATGAGGAGTTCTTTGATGTTGTGGGATGCCGCCATTTGAAGTGTGATGAGGATGGCTGCTATTTCAGCATATTGCGCTGAGCGAGGGCCTAAGTTGAATTGCTGCGGTGGGCAGGGGTCGTTGTTGAGCCAGACCACTCCAGCTTGTAAATTGCCCTTGTGGTTGTAAGAGGAGCCGTCGACATATGCTGTGGGCATTCCTTCACATACATTCTCCTCGAAGTACCTGTGATTCGTCAGTTGAGGTTGTGGCGGTTCTTTAGGTTCCGCTGGAGTATGCAGCGTGTCCGTTGAACAGTTTGACAGGCCGCTAGCCCGTTTCCAAGTGAGGATTTGTAGTTTTGGGCATATCTTGCCTCGACGTCTCGTCCTTGGAGTGTCATTAGCCAGGTAGCTATGCGTGCGTTAGTCACCACGCCATCTCTGATGCGTTGACTGTTTAGGAAGGTGACCGGCTGATGACAAGTCTCGATGATGACTTTCTGTGCGCCGATGTAATTAGAGAAACGCTGGATAGCCCACACAGTGCAAAGCAAAGCCTTTTCGCAGTTTGAGTACTTGCATTCTGGGGGAAGCAGCGTTTTGCTGGCATAAGCGACTACTCGTTTGTCTTTGTCATGGAGCTGGTATAGGCCTGCGCTGAGGCACTGATTGGAGAATCCAGCGTCCAGATAGAATTCTTTTCCTGGGTCTGGGTAGGCAAGGCACGGAGCAGAGCACAGGCGCTGTTTGAGCTGGCCCATTGCTGTGTCCTGTGTTTCCGTCCAAACGAAGGGTTCATCCTTTTTCAGGAGGGAAGTTAGTGGTCGTGCGATGTCAGCGTAGTTTTCGATGAACTGTCGTGAATAATTGCACACTCCCAGAAAGCTTCGCAGCTCAGAGATGTTAGTCGGCGGCTTTATGCTTTGGATTGCTTGGGTGCGGTTAGACTGTGGCTCGATGCCGTTTCTTCCGACAAGCAATCCGACATAGTTCACCTTGGTTTTGCACCACTGTCCTTTGTGAAGGGCGATCTTGGCTCCTGCCGTTGTCAGCTGGTTTAGGACGTGATTGATCTCTTTGAGGTGGTCTTCCACACTTGAGCTTTTCATCAAAACGTCATCTACATAGACAAGGTTGCCTCTGGCTCTGGCGTCAGGGCATGCTTTGTTTAGGAAGATGTTGAATTCTGCTGGTGAGTTTGCATAGCCGAAGGGACACCGTGTGAAGGTGTACTGTCGATTGCCAAAGGTAAATGCCAGCTTGTGTTGGTCATCGGGATGGACAGGGATTGTCCAGAACCCGGAGGCGACATCCAGTGTGGAAAGGATCGTCGAGCCTTTGATTTTTGGAATTTCTTGATCCAACTGGGTCATAGGCCATCGTGACAATGGTACTTGCTGATTCAACTTGCGATAGTCGATGGTGGGCCGCCATTTGCCGTTTGGTTTTAGGACTGGCCATATCGGGGCAGAGTATGTGCTGTTACAGGGCCGGATGACCCCCTTTTCCAGCATGGAGTCAACAATCTCTTGCACTGGCTCGTATGACGCTATTGGAATCTTGTACTGCCGCACAAATGTGGGTGGCGCATTTGGGTTTGTCGGGATGCGCACAGTGTGGATGTTTGTCAGTCCACAATCCAGGGAATCCTTTGCGAAGGAGTCCTTGTATTTGTGCAGAACCTCTTTGAGTCCTTGGCGATCCGCTTCATTGTGGAGGGCATCTGCCTCACTCAGGATCTGTTGAACTTGTGCGTTGAACCCGGCGTAGGGTTCTTCTGCAATGAGGTCATTTGAGGGGCTTTGGGCCCCGATGGTCACCTGTGTAGGTGATTCTGTCGCAGGCTGTGTTGAGACAGCATAGACAGCGAGATGAGTGTCATCTGTTAGTTCTGACCGGCAGACGCTTTCTCTGGACACCGGCAGAATGGATGTGATGGCAATCACTTCATGGGGTTTTGTGAACGTTACGGTGTCGTCGTAGTCGTCTGACATTAGCTGTGTGGGTATAGGGCCTATGACAGGTACCATCAGTTCAAAGTCGTGGAACGCCTGGCTGATGAGCCATCCCAGGTGATTGGCTTTGGGAACGTGGATGTCTTGGGCCGTACAGTTGTTGAACAACACATACACAGCACGAGATGACACTTCAATGAGAGGTGTGGCTTCCAGAGTCAGTCCGAGTTTTAGGCAGGTCCTGGAAGGTTGGAAGAAACCTAGCTTACTGTTGAGCATTTGGCCAGGTCGCATGTTGAGGCGGACGCTGACACTCTTGCTGTAGGCAGGTATTGTGGCTTCTTGCTCCGTGATCATAGCACATGCGTCTGGCATGGTTTGACCGGATTGGAGATTCTTGAGGTTGACCGACGTTGTCAGTTGGTGTGACAGTGGAGCCCATATGATGTCGTTTACGGTATCAATACAAGCATTGAGCCGGACCAGGATATCCGCTCCAATGTAGATGTCATGCGGCAGGTCTGAGACAACGAGGAAGTAGTGAGTTAGCTGTCTGTTGTTCCATCGTATGTCCAGAGCGCAGATGATCTTGGAGGTGGCCATGGTTGTCGACCAGGGACTGAGAGGGAAGCGGCTGTGCTTAGCGACATGTGGTAGACACTGATGTCTTTGCTTCAATGTTTTGAATAGCTTCAGGCTGATGGCTGAGTTCTCTGCCCACAGGGCTAGTGCCGTGTCGGACACTGATGTGCCTTGGACATCTATTGCAGTCATGATTCGAAGGGGGCCTGCGTTTGATTCAGGCTCCTGCAGTGAGCAGAGGAGAGGGTCCTTGTCCTTGCTGTTTGTGCTTGGTCCAGATCCTGGCTTTGCTACTGCATCATCGATCAGTGACTTAGGGACGGTGTCTGTGACTTGACACTGCGACTCGTTGGAGTCTAACGCCTGGCAAGGCAGAGGTTCACGGACTTGTGTCCACATCTTTAGGTGCTTGAAGTCTATTAGAGGTTCGAAGCGATTAAGCAGATCTTTCCCAATGAGGAGTGGATACGTTTTAAGTGGTGAAACGTATACGGGATGGACGAGGTCCATCGATCCCACTGTTAGGTGAATTGGGGCCACATGTTTTAGTTGTAGGCCCGTGTGGGAGTATGCTTGAAGGTTTAGTTCACACCTTTGGAGTTTGAGGGTTCTGTTAGTCCTCTTTGATCTTTCTTGGATTTCCTCCAGGAGTTCGGTAGACATTAGAGTAATGTCGGCTCCCGTATCGAGGAGGGCTTCGACTCTGATGTGTCGTTCGATGATGATGGAGAGGTAGAATTTTCTGGCTATACCTTTCTCAATGAGATCGCCTAGGAGTTGAGGGACTGGAGTTTGGGAGGAAACAGTTAGGATATCAGGGCTGATGGGGTGTTCTTCGGAGGAGTGGCAGATGACCAAGACAGCACTTTCAGGAACTTGAGGGGTTTCGTCAGCAGGTGTTTGTTGGACGCTGCTGTAATTTGGAGCATTAGGTGTTGAGTTAGTGTCTAACTCTGTTGCTGCGTTTTCAGGTGGGATTTCGTGTCCATCTGAAGTTAGTGTGATTACGGTTCTCTGAGAGTGAGGTGAAGGAGTGCTGTTCTCCTTGGCTGGTTGTGTCAACTGGTCGCTGCCATCTCGTCCGGCCGCTAGTCAGGCTGAATCTGGTTTCTCTTTCTTTTCCCATTTCCGATCTTCCTCCTTCCGTTGGAAGAATTCTTTCATCATCATTTTCATCAGTTCTTGTGAGTCGAAACACGGTGGTGTCTCTTGTTCCTGTGTGGGTTCAGTTTGAGCTCGGTCAACTTGGAATCTTTGCGAATTCTTTCGTCGATTCCTTGGGCTGGTTGCTCCAGGGTGAGTTTGTCGTCTTCCCTTGGAGTTTCCATTGGATTCCCATGAGTTTTTCCCTCTTGAGTTTCCAAATGAGCTTGGCTGGTTCCACGATCTCTCCCAATGACTTTCGTGTGGCCTTGACTGGTCCCATGTCTTTTCCCAGTGTCGTCCAGGTGAGCATTGATGTCCACGTGGTCCATCCCAGTGTTCGTACCTCGGTTTAGATCGGGTACCAGCGTGGGAGTCTCGTTCTTTGTTGGACGAGGGTGCATTCCACTCCCTGGGTGGCGGCTTAGCATTGTCTTGGCGTTGAGCGCCCTCTAGCGCCAGCCCTTGACTTTGAGTGTTAAAGTCAAGAACGGCTGGGGTTCTGGCATTCTTTTCTGAGGCCATCTTTTGTTTGCCGTAGGCTTTCTGCGCCAAGTCTCGTAACTGCTGAGCATTCATTGTCCGTGGACATGCGAGAACGCCAAGATGGTGGCTTACGCCAGGATGAAGATTTCGTAGGAAGAGAATTTTAAAGCTCAGTTCATCCTCCATGTCAGGTTCGTTGCGAGTTCCAAAGTATGCCCGTCTGAGTCGGCCGTAGAAGGCTTGAGGAGGTTCGTGACGTCCTTGTCTCGTCTCCAGGGCAGCCACGGGGCCTTGTTCGGACTCAGGGTCGGAGAACTCTTTAATGAGGGCTTCTCGGAGCAGTTGGTAATCAGTCTTTGTGTGAGCAGGCTGCCTGTCCAGGAAGCTGCGAACTTCAGAACTGGATGTCGTTCGAAGTAAATATAGTCTATCTTTGTCTGTAACGTTAGGTCGCATTTCCAGATGGAAATCGATATCTTGGAGATACGCTTGGACATTTTGGCTATTTGGCACGCTCGGGGTGAATTTGCCAATGTTCCTGGCGAGCTTGTCGAGGTCTTTTAGGTCCAAGCCGTGCGATGATCTGTGACTGGCTGCAGCAGATTCTTTTGGCTGAGGTAACGTGATGTAATGTTCTCCAGAGTGAGTTGGTGAATGTTTCAACACCACCCCCTCCATCTTTTTCTCACGTGTCAGTCCAGGAACAGGTGACCGGTCCTGCTCGGCAGGGGTGAGGTCGATGCGCGTCGTGTCCTCGATGGCTCACGGCGCAGTTCGTAAGCATGCTTGAGTTCCTCTTGGAAACTGTCAGATTCCTCTTTGACATAGTCAAGCTGTCGTGTTAGACGGCTGATCTCGTTTCTTGACTCATCCAGGTGAGCTTCAAGGGCTTTGATTCTGCCGTTTTTATCTCTAAAGTCGGCCTTTGCTTTCTCCAGAAGCTGTTCAGCATACTGTAGCTTTTTGGACCGATCATCGTAGTCTGCCTTGACCTTTTCCAATTCTTGGCTAGTAGCTGTTAGGGTTTCTTTTAGCCGGTTGATCTCCTCCTCAGCATCTTGTTCCGCCTCATCCGATCCTTCCCGTCGTTCCTGAGCTTCAAGTTCCAGCTGCTCTATGCGTCGTTGTGCGCGTGTCAGCTCCTGCTGGCGTTGTGCAGCGTGCTTGTCGCTCAACTTGAGGGTGGCGATGAGTGTGTGGCTTAAGGAGCCAGTGATCTTGGCTAATTCTTTGTGATTGTAGCTGTGACTTGGGTCTTGTGCCATGAGGCTTGTTATGTTGTCATCCAGCTGGTCTTGTGTCTGATGTTTTAGTGTTTCAGCAGCCTTAGGGAGGAGACTGTTTGTTGCAATGCTTAGCCATGTTTCCAAATCCTCCCAGTGACTGACATGTCCTGTTGTGTGAGACATGTTTGGGCGTGGTGAGTGGGATCTCGAACCGCGACTGACACAGACCTTGAAAAGAAAAACAATACAGAACAAAACAAACAAACCAAAACAGAACAAATCAACAAACAAGGGGTGTAGATGTGCAATATAGAATGTGTACTAGTGTTGACTGTGTAAAACAGGTGGGTGTGGTTCTCTGTGACTGTGATCCTCTGGGGGCGTGCTTCTAATTTGTAGCCTCTGTGGGGGGAAAATTGAGCACACACACACAGGTAGCACAGCTAGAGAACAGGTAAAGAGAAGAAGAAGAAGAAGAAGAAGAAGGTTTCTTCTAATCAGAGGATTTGTAAATGACAAATTTTTGTAAGTCTGTGATTGCGATTAGTTTTCTCCGGCGTGGAGGAAAACAATAACAATGACAGCACTGGTCCCGTTAATGACCAAAATTGACACCACAAGCTAATTAGAGTGTTCGCGTGCTTGAAGTTTTCCGGCGCCTTTCTTCTGTGGACCTGCTTTAACCTGGTAGGATTTCACAAAAGAGGAAGGTAAATGGAAAACAATTTTGACATGTTCTCAAGTTCCACAAATACCTGTTTCGATTGCTAAAGTTCTCCACTTGTGATCTTCACACAGGTAAAAATCTCAGCAACAGCAGCAGTATTCAAATTAGAGGATAGCAGCAGGAAGAAAAGAGAGAAAGATGAGAGTAGGATTTAGGATTAGTAACACAGGTGGCAGCGCGGAGGCGCTGTTGAGTCGATGCACCTCGTGGTTTTGCTTTGCTAATTTTAGTAGGATAAACACACTGGCCTAAGTGTTAAGGAAACCTTAATTTTTTCTTTCTTTTGGAGGTTTGCTTACTTAGAAGGGTTTTCCTAATTAGAAAATGATTATACTCTAGGCTTTGTGATGAATGTAAATTGCTCCAGTGGTGTTCAGCAGCAAGGCCCACCGCCCGAGCGCACAAGGTGAGCTCCTGTAAGGGTTTTGCCGAACACTCCACCCCCACCGTATTGCTGTGAGCCTCTCAGACAGCTGTGGCTTTTGGCACAACCGGGCTGGGACTCGGGTGAGTTATGTCAAACGACTGCTGGCCTGAAGAGGGGCGGGGCTAAGTCCCGGTGTCTATCCGTCAGTGCGAACCCGAAGTTCGACGTACTTCGTCAATAGATTGGCCGGAATGGTATATCCGCACCTTCGCCCAGTCAGCCGTTGACTCCTCCTCCGATACCCGATTGCTAGCCTGCTGCGGGCCGTCACTTTGCAACACTAGGACGGAAATATTCAGGTTTCCCCTCCAGCCTGCACCAGGTACAGTCAGAACGGGTGACTCCGCTTGCTGTAACTCACACTGGAGGCAATTTCACTTCACTAACCAAGCACTAGGGGGAGCCCTATCTCCTATCAGGCCTAAGAAAAGTGAAACCTATAAAAGTTAATTTAATAACAGATGGAGAGAGACTAAACAGGATGGAACCAAAACTCAATTGCAACTGAAATTAGAATTTCAAATTAGAAATGGTAGTTCCTAATTCCAATTTTATGATGTTATTATCATTTAAATTTGATAGGCTTGATTAGGATTAAATTAATCAATAGGGTATCCTTGAGGTAGGATCCTTATTAGCCAATGCTGGAATTAAAATTTCAGAGCAATGATTTATAGTTAAAACTCTAATTTAACGATGTTTGTCATTAATATTAGAAGACACCTGTGATTATAATAATCCTTAAATATTGAAGCAGGGTAATACAAGCTCTAATGAGTTGCAGATGAAATTAAAATTTCAGAGCCTTATTGGCAGTCATGGATTAAAATCTTAATGATATTTTTCATTAACATTACAGGCGATTACATTTCATTGATCAGCCAATAGTGTTGACATAGGGGAACAGGAACTGTAATTAATTATTAAATTAAATTAGAACTTTCAATTTCGTAATTAATTATGAAATTAAATTACAAATTCCACATCCCTAATTTTGTATCCCTAAGCCTGACCAATTACTAATTCCTTGTGTTATTCAAATCATTAGAACAAATTAATCCGTATCGTCTCAACTATAAAGGAAATTAAAAAAAAAATTCCCGGGCCAGACGATCAAACACTTTGATAGTTAATAATTAAGATCTTAATGTTATTGTTAAATTATCAGAGCACACATAATTATCTCAATCAGTCTATGTGGAATCAGAAACTGAAATTACTTTAATGAAATGAATTTAATTTCACATCTGGGATTAATTATGGAATTAAATTATCAATTTCAAATATTTCATAGCAATTCATCCAATGAGATTCTTAAAATCATGAGAGCGCAATCATAATTAAATTAATTATCTTCCTATCAAAGCAATGAGGCTAAGACCCAGCGTTAATTTATAATAAACCCCAATAGTTATGAAACTAATATCTGCTAAATATGAAACGAAACAAAACAACCTAAACGCAACTACTTTAAAACCACCTGTGACATCGCTGGTCTCATTTCCTCAAAATCAGCTGCCTTGCACATTAAAGGTTTATTTAAATTTGTATTGTTAAAGTCCTTTCACATTAGAAGTTATAAGAGAGAATGAGTGAATTCAGAAGAGAGAAGGAACTGATGTGAACAGTTAAATGTGAGTTAGAGTTTAGCTGTGAAGGGTTAACGTATCAGCACTTCAAAAACACACTGCAAACACATGCATCTGAACCCACATCTACAAAATGCTATGTGCTTGCTATGCTTCTAGCTTTGCCCAAGCTCCAATGCTACAGTTAGCCAAGCTAGGCTGTTAGGCTGTTGTTTACAACAGCTCAAAATGGCGCGGGAACGGAGCCTGCGCACTTCCTGAGTTGCGCGTCACTATGGTGACGTCAGGGAACCTGTCATTTCCGATGCACAGATCCGGGTACTCAGTGAAACGATGTCTTTCACACTATCAAAAAGCAGCTATTTAGATTCTTTCTTTATAGCACTAACAATCTCAACTCGTTCAGAGAGATATACATTAATCCATAGATTAATTATCAACACTTTTTTTGGACACGGCGAGCCTTAGTACATTAATTCTGTCTAACTTCACAGACAAAACACAGTGGATTTTTCATCACACAATTCATTTTTGATCAAGATCAATAACTATTCTCCCCAGAACGCGTTTGGGCCACTCTTCCCGAGCGCCGCGTCCGATTTCACTCTTTTTAGTGACTCAAAGATTGGCAGAGAAAAACACAGGTAGCTAATCTGATATTCTCGCCGGGAGATTAAATAGCATATCCGGAAGTGGAACACGCACAAACCAGATCGCTTATTAAGGCCTTATGGAAGAGAGGAATGAGGAAATTCGCTCATTTGTCTCTTTTGCGGTTCTAGAGCGACTTTTTGTCTTATAAGACAATTCATATACTGCAGTTAATTTCCCAAACAATTAAAGTTGCACTTTAATTCATTCAAAACGCATTGCCATGCATACAGTACCACAAACACAAACAAACTCTGTCTCTTTGTATCTACACTATTTCTTCCGGTTAAAAATAGGAAAAATACAAAAATATGTTTTTCTGATTATGAATATTCAAATCATATTTGCCCGCTGCATCCTCCACCAATCTGTAATGAATTAATCATTTACATTGTTTAATTTAGCTCTTTTGTTTAAGCTTTATTTTAGCTTCAGGGAATCTTACGATTTGATATCGATAATCAATTGATATTAATCAAAATGTCCAACTTATACCATTTAACAATCGTCCAGCGATTTCAGTATATCTGAGAAATTCTGTTTATTCTCCTGGCCACAATATAATAATCCAGAATTATTTAAATAACCTTATGACAGTTATGAGCATATAGGTAACGTATCTGAGCACGATTTGATTTGAATATTACACACAGAATACAGAACACTTCTCTATAAATCAAACAAGAGTTTATTTGCTATCTTACTACAATACATGAACTAAGCTAAATAACATAAAACAAAATACATACACACACACATACACACAGGCAATTAATTTAGCTGAGAATGATTACAATCTAGCACTGTTCATTTTCCACACGATTTGACTCGTGTCGATCATCAAATGGAGAACTATCTTAATTTTACTTTAGAGATAGATACGACCAGTTCAGCAGAATAAAGGTTTTGTTTGGGTTACTTGCTTTTAAGTTGAAATGGTCGCTGATCGAGGAAACCCCGCGTTTCCCGGATGTTGGAAACCCCACGTGTCGTCACTCTTGGGGATGCCCTTCTGTGGTTGTTGGTTTGCTCGGTGTTGTTTAATGCTTCAAGGAAGTCTGTTTCGATTTCTTATGGCTTTAGATGTTGAAGTTCCTTTCGCGTAGCTTCAGTCTTTCTTCAGAGATTTGACTAAGTGTTGGTGAAATCTTCAACTCGGCGAGGTGTTAAAGGCTGCGAGCTTGGTGTAGCTCCAAGTTTCACGAAGCGCGAATTTCAAACAGCAGCAGAGAGAGAGCGAGAGAGAGCGGGGAGTCCGTTTTAGACCGGAGAATTTGGTCCCTCCCACTAGATGCTCTTCCAATGAAATAGGTCTTGAAGGGCGGAGCTCCGCCTACACCAGGCTTCTTCCGGTGCATACATTATCTGCCTATTCACGTTGTCACATGAAGAAAATATATTTTAACACGTTCTAATCACACATTATTATGCTAAGGAGTTAACTTTCGTTTACACCAACTTGTTGCCAATGAAATCAGCTTTCATTCAAACTCAAACACAATGTATTTGGCATATACATATAATAACTTTATCTACTCCGTGGTTAAGGCAAAGATTAAACTATCTTAAATTCTGAATAATACCACCACGCATATGAATTAAACAATAGTGATCGGGAAAATTAGACATCAAAAGATTCCAGCAAAACCACAGATTCCAATAACACATCAAGCTTATAAATGACATAAAATACACATTGATATATTTCGTAAAATATATTGTATATATTGCTTTTGATAACAGCAACGGGTATTAATTGTCTTTTGGAACACTTTATAAAAGTTTGAGTCTTTGTTCGGTTAAAGAAATGAAAGGCACATATCCTTGCCATGTCCTGGGAGGACGGGAGGTCAGGAAAGTCACTGTCCAGGTCATGAGAATGTCACGTTTGTGGGGGTCTGGTCTTCCTTAGCTTGAACGTCTGTCGTAAAACGTCTTTTCGTGTTGATAAAAATCATTGAATTATGCGTTAACGACCAGAGGATCCATAAAGTTTGTCGTTTTGACCATTGCCAGATGTTTACCTCAAAGCTCTCCTATTTTGAGAGGTTTCTTTTAGATGATAACCCAAAGGCATGGCAGGAAATTGGCCAGCCAGTTGGGTGAGGTGCTCTTCCTCTGTCAATTTTTATGACTTGCAGATAGAGACGAAAGTTTCTTTAAGCCTGAGGAATTTTGTGGTTGCACTTAATGTGTGTGTGTGTGTTCTTTCCTCCACACAGGTCCTACACATGTCTCGGTTAAACTGAACCAATAAGGGTTGCGTTAAGGAAAAATGAGTTGATGACTGCACTACACATTATTTTACTGTGATACTTTGAGCTCGAACATATTAAAATAACATGACTAAAGATAAATGCGAAGAAAAAAGCAGCTGATTGTGCGGCTTTTAATTTTTTAAAAGCAGCCCAAATTTTGTCTACCCGCCCAATGAGTTATTCTCCAGTCCAAACCGATCAAAAGAAGCCCAATTGGGCTGCAACCCGCCCAATCTGGCAACACTGCAGTAGAGCCTGTAGATAGGGAGTATGTGTTATTTAATAAAAATATAATTATATTTTCAGAGTGACATCATTTTTTTCTCAAACATAGCCAGGTGGGGTTAAAACGCCCCCCAGGGGGCAATGGGCAATTACTGTAGTTATTCTGTTCTGAACATCAAATCCTTTGTTTTTTCCGTCAAATGTTTTCTAAATAGTTGGTTGACTAAAAATAATACTTTATATTTAAAAATTACCTCAAGTTAGCATCAGGTAGCTAATTAGCTAGCCAGTTAGCATCAGCTAACTTTTTTCATTTTGTTTTTCAAATAGGCTATTATAAAATTGTAATTCATAATTATTGATCATATTATTTTTTCATTTTAAGCTAAAGATGCCTGTACTCTGATTTTGCTGTAAAGCTTTAAAGCAAATTGCCTTGTCAGACTGGGGGGCATTTTACCCCACCCATGGAGGTGCTTTGCCCCATAGGTGGGGTAAAACGCCCCCTTGGCACAAATTTAATTTTTGTTAAAAATCTAATAACATGAAAACTCTGGACATTTTTCATACTTGGTTTATAATTTATGTCATTGTCACTAAAACAATGATAACTTTTCTGAACACATTTAACTTTTTTTCACAGAAAAATATTTGCACAATCCTTAAGGGGGGCATTTTCCCCACTCTACCCTACTTACTATTCGCAGCATTTCTGGAAATCAGTTTTGTTTTTTGTTTTTGTTTTAATAAATGACTTACTCTACCTGTTGCTTTGGTCTTCGTCAACACCTGCTTGCACCACCTGTTGGTGAGTGACTAACAGTAGATGGAGATTATGCATAGGTACTCTAGTGCTATTCCTGCAGTTCCCGAATGTGCAATGTTGTATATTCTGCTGAATTTTAACCAATGATTTTGTGGAAGCTAATTTGTAAAGCAAAATAAAATGGATCGAAGTGAAGTGAAGTCTGAAAGATGAATATGGATTATTGAAATTTTAATATTAAAAATGTGTGTGAAATGTTTTGGAATTGAAATGTTCAATTCTTAAATATACAACCATGTTGAATTTCAGCCCCTAAAAATGCAAGCACTGTTAATGCAATGCACTTTTTTCAAATAGTGCAATTCAACACACATTTTGTTTTAAATACATTTGTCATTATTTTACATTCATAGTTACGAGCATTCCAAAAAAAAAATCAATTTGCCAATTTATATGTTTAGTTTGTCAAAAATATGCACTATTTTTTAACAGCCATTTGTCAGAGCTGTCAGAGCATGTCGTCTGGTCTACTCGTTACTCCCGGTGTTCCTGTGTGTCTACCTTACCTTGATGTCGTCATTAAAGACTATTATTTTGAAGTATATCCTCGTCTCCGTGTTCCTTGTTCCTCCTTGCTGTGTACACCGTGACAGAAGACCAGACCGAACAGTAAGCAGCGTCCCTTCACCTCGTTTTGTTTTGTTCGTTTTTTCAAGATCACGCCGCCGTCCATGGGGAAAGCCAACCCACCGTCCGCGGCTCCCTCTAGTTCGCTGTTCGTGGGGAAAGCCAACCCGCTGTCCGCGGTTCACTCGGCCCGCAGCTGGCTGAGGCTCCCTCCAGCCGCCGTCCCCTGCCGTTGAGTGGTCAAGCCAGCTGGCTGCTGCCGTTATTGTCAAGCCAGCCAGTTATGGTCTCACCAGCCGGCCGCTGCCATATTGACAAGCCAGCCGGCCATGGCCGTATTTGACCAGACTGTGACCAAGGTCTTTTTAAGTCATGTTTCGAGTGTGTTTAGCCCCGGAGGGCTCCTGATACCCCCTAGCTGTCCCATGGATTTTTTTAGGGGGGGGTACAAAGGTCCCGGCTGTGGTGGCCGGGCCGACGGACGAGGCCACGGCCACGGCCACGGCCACGAAGGACCACCTGCCTTGGCCTCCTGAGCTCCCTGCTCTTCCTTGGCCTCCGTCTGTCTGTTCCACTCTGGAGGCCCCGTCCTGTGTATGTATCTGTGTCTGTCCTGAGGGGCCTCCAGAGTGCCCACCCCCCCTCCCCGGTTCCCCTCCCCGGTGGAACTGTTATGGCTCGAGTCAAGCCTTCCGGGAGGGGTGAGTTATGTCAGAGCTCTGTCGTGTGTGTCTTGTGTTCCCGCCTCCTGTTTCCATATTTGGTTTGTTTCCTGTCCTCGTTTCATGTCATTATGAGTTAATTTGGTTCCAGGTGTGTGTGTGATTATGTGTTTATTATCCGGTGTATTTAAGTTAGGGGTCGACCGATATGTGTTTTTCAGGGCCGATGCCGATACCGATTATTACAGACCAACTAGACCGATAACCGATATTTTGAACCGATATATGTCTGGTGTAAAAATTACAATTAATGTAAAAATTTAGAATAACAAGGGCTCTGACAAAAACTGCCTTCCCTGGTGTTGGTTGCACTAATTACTCTTGTCTTCCTCCATGCATCCATCTACAATAAGGGTAATATAAAGAGAGAGTTAAAAGTGAGGCCACTGTAGGGCTGCACGATATATTGCATGCGATTGTCATGTGCATCTCTTCAGTAAAGCCGGTTCTGTGATTAGTATTAAATCTCCGTCACATGCTTTCCAACCCAGTAGATGGAGCGGAAGTTAATACACAGAGCCGTAGTTCACTGACAAGCTACGCAATTCGTGCTCATAATCACAGATGAATCACCTTCGATAATGAACGTGATGTTGCGTAGCTTATCAGTGAACTATGGCTCTGTGTATTAAATGCCGCTCCATCTGAAAGCAGCTGATGGAGATTTACTGCTAATCACAGAACCGGCTTTACTGACGAGATGCACATGACTATCGCATGGAATATATCGTGCAGCCCTAGGCCACTGTATGCTTCATGATTAAGCCTATGAGTACTGTACTACAGCTAAACAGCTTGGGGAAATGTAAGTATTTGGCTTCACTAATTTACATGTTGGAAATGTATGTGTAATAAGCATAACCTCTCATAATTCTTCATTAATTATTTTCTGATGATTAAATCATAACCTACAAGAGGTGACTTCAATTCATCATCTTGCACATCAATTGATTAACTTAAAAAGCACAATGTATATAATAAGTGTAAATAATTTAATTGTCTTCATAGCTCCATTGTAGAAGTTAAGAAGACCACAACTATTTTAATGAAACCATAACACTAATAGCCTGTTATAGGCACACTTGGTTCAATAGCCTATTGAAATGTCACAATTTCTGTCATCTTAATCTTGGCCTATGTGACAGTATCTTAATCTTGGCCTATGTGACAGTATCTTAATCTTGGCCTATGTGACAGTATCTTAATCTTGGCCTATGTGACAGTATCTTAATCTTGGCCTATGTGACAGTATCTTAATCTTGGCCTATGTGACAGTATCTTAGTCTTGGCATATGTGACAGTATCTTAATCTTGGCCTATGTGACAGTATCTTAGTCTTGGCCTATGTGACAGTATCTTAATCTTGGCCTATGTGACAGTATCTTAATCTTGGCCTATGTGACAGTATCTTAATCGTGGCCTATGTGACAGTATCTTAATCTTGGCCTGTGTGACAGTATCTTAATCTTGGCCTATGTGACAGTAATTTCCTTTAGTTTTAATTTACAGTGCAGTGCAAATGAAGGCATAACACATTAATTTCATTTATCTTTTAATCAAATGAAAGTTAAACTCTATTTTTGGCAAACAAATGGGTTTACTATTAAAATTAAAACATGGAAGAAATAGCGTATTGTGTGATTATTATTTTAAACAAAGTAGTAGTAATTGTTGTAGTAGTATTAAGTAGATAAACCAAACTTTTATTTTGACAGGTTGATATGAGGACCTCTTAAGTTTCTGTAGCCTGTGTATGATATGACGATCGTTTTACTCAAATGAAACGGTCAAATGCTCATGAAGTAACTCTCAGAGCAGGTCTGGGGATGTTGTTCACGTATTTATGTCCTCATTTAGTGAGACGGCAGATGCTGAAAACACTGCGAGCGTCGTGTGTGTGTGTGTGTAGTAAAAACCGCGCGTCTGTGCCATTCACATATACAGAGACACGCAGAACATGCAGGATTCATATTTAAATAGTCTTTTTGCAGCTTAATGCTTACAGATACTAGTCCATAGCGCGAGTCGATTTAAATGTACTGACCTACTTTTGAATAATTCATCCAAACTTTGACAAATTCCGTGACTCCGCGTTATACAGTAAATTCCATTTATATGACTGGATTCCGCGATTCCGTCCGGGTTTTCCCCATCGCAGAAACCATAAATAGATAATATTGAGGTGTTTTGCAACTTCAGTGTAGTGGATTGTGATTTATTGCAACTTGAGCAACGTCTGCTGCTGCCTTTGAGAGACAACTGATGCGTGATCATCACTGAAACAAGCAGCTCCAGTTAGCGCTTTCGGTGTGAGAGTGCCTTTAGTCTTCCACGTTGATTGGTCAGACTCGTGACTCCCAACAAATCAGATGCGCGGTGGGCGGAGACTGCTCTAGCCCACAGTGGTGAGCTCGGACAGGCTGCATCAGAGCCAAATAGCGCGTTTCAAAATTAAATTATTTTATCGGCACATCGATTTTGAAAGTGGCCGATAACGATTATCATAAAAATGCTTAATATCGACGGCGATAATCGGCCAGGCCGATAATCGGTCGACCCTTAATTTAAGTCCTGTCTGTTGAGTTCCATGTCGTCTGGTCTACTCGTTACTCCCGGTGTTCCTGTGTGTCTACCTTACCTTGATGTCGTCATTAAAGACTATTATTTTGAAGAATATCCTCGTCTCTGTGTTCCTTGTTCCTCCCTGCTGTGTACACCGTGACACCATTATCGGATAAACATATTTTTTGCCTACAGAATTTTGTGGTTCTGACATCTATCAAAAGGTATAACAAGTACACCAATAAAACCCTGACACCATTTTGCAGGCACAGTGCTGCTAGAAAGGGGGATAATCAGAGGAGCTTTTGAATCTGGTGCAGTGCACTGTAAAAAAAAAAGTTTTCTCAACTTGTTTTTGTAGGAGATTTTTGAGTTCTCCCAACTTTTTGTTGTATAAACTTAAAACAACAAGTTGAGAAAACTCAAAAATCTGCTGAAGCTGGTTGCCTTAAATTTTTCAGTTTACTTAACTTTTTTTTGTGTGTGTGAGCACTGCTGTGGTGAGCCAAATGCCCTTCCAGCCAAGCCAGATGAGCATGTGTTTTGGCGTTATGTTTGTTCTAGGATAGCGACAAGGCATGGTGCCCTTTCATAGCTCAGGGCCAAGCCCGGTATGTGCTTTTGTGCCTCTGTTCAACCTCTGTCACATGGCCAAATATCTGAGGGCAAATCTAGGCTTCATATTATTTTTGTTTTTATGACCTGATGTGATGCTTATTTTGCATAACAATTTAATATCTGTTATGGCAATGCTTTGTTGTCACGGACGATATAAAGGATCCACGTGCAACGGCAGTCAGTTAGAAACAGTCTTTAATGAAGACGCAAAACAAGGCAGTCTGTCGTACAATGACACAGCACTGGATGAAACAAAACAACAGAAGATGGTCCAGTTCAGAGGACTCCCGTCTTGCAGAGAGCTCGTGGAGATGGGCTTACTGGAAGCAGCAACAGGACACCGTAAATACTTAGACGAGCACAGCAACACTAGGCAAGACAAGACGTGGTTAGACTTCTGATGGTACCTTGACATGAAGAGCGAAACGATAGCATACGCATGACACACAATAATCCGACAGAGAACAGCAAGCACAACCATTAGAAATAGAGTAACTGATTAGATCAGAGTGGGAACAGGTGTCACCGCAAAGCAGCACGAGTGCTGATTGCGATGACAAACAGGTGAAGATGAGAGCTAGAATGAGCATGGGCGTGCCTGAGTGTGTGTGTGTGTGTGTGTGTGTGAAATCCTGTGTGTGTGAGAGAGAGACAGAGAAGCAATCCCAGCTCATGACAGTACCCCTCCCTCAACGGGCGCCCCCAGGCGCTCCCGAGGAAGAAGCCTGGCGAGAACGGTAGAAGTCCTCGATCAGCGAGCGATCCAGGACGTCCCGGGCCGGAATCCAACGCCTCTCCTCAGGACCGTACCCCTCCCAGTCCACCAAAAACTGGTGACCTCGCCCTCGAGGACAGACGTCCAGAAGCTTACGGACTCTGTAAACAGAAGCCACCTCGTCAATAGGAGGAGGAGGAAGGGACGGACGGAGGGGAGCACGGATAACAGGTTTGACGCAGGACACGTGAAAGACAGGGTGAACACGGCGCAACTGACGGGACAATCTGAGCTTGATCGCGACCGGACTGAGAACCTTCACAATACTAAAGGGCCCAATAAAGCGGGGCATCAGCTTGCGAGAGCTCTCTTGAATAGGCAAATTACGGGTGGAAAGCCACACCTTCTGACCACAAACATACCTGGGAGCCCTAACCCGGTGACGATTGGCGGCTATACGTTTACGTGTCTTGGTACGACATAATGCAGATCTCACCCTCTTCCAGGTACGTCTACATCTCTGAATAAATGCCTCCACGGAGGGAAGAGAGGCCTTGGACTCTTGGGATGTAAATAGTGGGGGTTGGTAACCCAGACAACACTCGAACGGGGATAACCCAGTGGCGGACGAGGGCAGAGAATTATGGGCATACTCGGCCCAGGACAGTTGGTCGGACCACGACGCGGGGGTCCGCGAGGTTAAGCTACGCAACATGCGACCAAGGATCTGATTGGTCCTTTCGGCTTGCCCATTGGTCTGTGGATGGAATCCTGACGACAGACTGGGGGATGCCCCTATCTGACGACAGAATTCCCTCCAGAACTGAGAGGTGAACTGAGGCCCTCTATCAGACGCAATGTCCGAAGGAAGACCATGGATCTTGAACACGTGATCTACCATAACTTGAGCGGTCTCACGGGCGGATGGTAATCTTGGGAGAGGGATAAAATGAGCGGCCTTCGGTCCACAACGGTCCACAACGGTGAGGATGACCGTATTCCCGGCCGAAAGGGGAAGACCGGTCACAAAATCCAACGCAATGTGAGACCACGGACGTGATGGAATGGGAAGAGGTCTAAGAAGGCCTGCCAGTGGAGTGTTACTAGACTTAGTCTGGGCACAGACATGACAAGAAGCAACAACTGGGCCGAACTGACGTGAGCGAGCGTCTGGCTTGAGATTCTTAGAACCGGGTCTAAACGAGATCGAAAACTCAAAGCGGCCGAAGAAAAGCGCCCACCGAGCCTGACGGGCGTTAAGTCTCTTGGCGGAGCGGATGTATTCCAGATTTTGATGATCCGTCCAGACAATAAATGGCACACTGGCTCCCTCAAGCCAGTGTCGCCATTCACCTAGCGCCAGACGGATCGCCAAAAGCTCTCTGTTACCGACGTCGTAGTTGCGCTCAGCGGGCGAAAGGCGATGTGAATAGAAAGCGCACGGATGAATCTTGTCATCAAGGGAAGAGCGTTGTGACAAGATAGCTCCAACCCCGACGTCGGAGGCATCAACCTCAACAATAAATTGTTTCTTGGGATCTGGGGTAATAAGAATGGGAGCGGAGGTAAATAACCCCTTGAGCCGATCGAACGCACCCTGCGCAGCCTCGGACCAAGCAAATCGAGTCTTGGACGAGGTGAGGAAAGTAAGAGGAGCGGCGACTTGACTAAAGTTTTGGATAAAACGGCGGTAAAAATTGGCAAACCCCAGAAACCTCTGAAGAGCGACTCGAGAATCTGGAACGGGCCAATCAATGACAGCACGAACCTTGTCAGGGTCCATGCTAATCCCTTCCGCCGAAACCACCGAACCGAGAAACGTGACAGACTGGGCATGAAACATGCACTTCTCTGCCTTGGCAAATAGGCGGTTCTCAAGCAAACGCTGCAAAACTCGGCGGACATGCTGTACGTGTACCTGGAGAGATGGTGAGAAGATAAGAATGTCGTCCAAATACACAAACACAAACACATTTAGCATATCTCTCAAGACGTCATTAACTAAGGCCTGAAAAACTGCGGGAGCGTTGACAAGCCCGAACGGTAGAACCCGGTACTCAAAGTGACAAATAGGGGTGTTAAACGCCATCTTCCACTCGTCTCCCTCCTTAATACGTACCAAGTGGTAGGCATTGCGTAAGTCTAGCTTTGTGAAGACCTTTGCGCCCTGTAAGATCTCGAAGGCCGACGACATAAGAGGCAAGGGATAGCGATTCTTGATTGTTATGCCGTTCAGCCCCCGATAATCGATACAGGGACGCAAGGACCCATCCTTCTTCTTCACAAAGAAGAACCCCGCACCGGCAGGAGAGGAGGATGGAACAATAATCTCCGCGGCGAGGGACTCTGTGAGGTATTTCTCCAGAGCCTCCCGCTCGGGCGCCGAGAGCGAGTATAATCGACCGCGGGGTGGCATGGTGCCCGGAAGGAGCTCAATGCTGCAATCGTAAGGACGATGAGGAGGCAAGGAGGTAGCCCGGGAATGGCTGAAGACCGCCCGCAGATCGTGGTACTCCTCCGGAACTCCCGACAAATCACCAGGCTCCTCCTGAAACACAGACACAGAGGAAACAGCAGGGACAGCAGACACCAAACAGTTAACATGACACGATAAATTCCATGAGAGAATAGAACCCTTAACCCAGTCAATCTGAGGGTTGTGCTGAGTAAGCCAGGGATGCCCTAGAACAATGGGGGTATAAGGGGACTCGAAAACAAAAAAGGAAATAGTCTCTCTGTGATTTCCTGAGACAGTAAGGCTCACCGGACTAGTGATACGGTGAACTGACGACAGTACCCTGCCGTCTAGGGCAAAGACGGTGGTGGTCTCATCCAAGTCCAGCAGGGGGATCCTCCGTTCGCTAGCCCATTTCTCATCAATAAAATTGCCCTCTGCCCCCGAATCGATGAGCGCTGGACCAGTAATTGTAAAACCAGCCCATCGGAGAACAGCAGAGACAGTCGTACGAGACCTGGGTGATGAGGGGATGACAGTTGCGCTCGCCAGTATTCCTCCGTCTACTGGCGAGCTCTGGCTTTTAACAGGCACGAAGAGGCAAAATGTCCAGCCGTGCCGCAGTAAAGGCAGAGGCGGTTCAGAATCCGCCGCTGTCGTTCCTCCGCCGAGATGCGAACCCCCCCCAGCTGCATAGGTTCAGGATCAGATCTGAGAGGAGAAGATACCACAGCTGGTGTAAGAGTCTCTAGTGGTCTTGACTCAGAAGCTCGAACCCGCCTCCGCTGCTCGAAGCACTTGTCCAAACGAATGCCCAGTTCAATAAGCTGATCCAGCTGAGTCGGCGGTCCACGCGCATAAATCTCCTCTTTAAGATCCAAATTCAGTCCCTCCAGAAAGCGAGCGACCAGAGCAGGTTCATTCCACTCGCACGTAGTCGCCAGAGTCCGGAACTCAATGGCGAAATCAGCGACAGATCTTCTGCCCTGATGAAGCACAGCAAGAAGGCGCGAAGCCTCGCGGCCGATTACGGATCGATCGAATATCTTGATCATCTCCTCCTTGAAGAGCTCGAAACTACCACAGCAAGGAGTCTGTGCCTCCCAAGCGGAAGTTCCCCACTCGCGAGCACGCCCCGTGAGAAGCGAAAGTACAAAGGCGATCCGGGCTGGATCTCCCGCATAAGTCTGGGGCTGGAGAGAAAAGACAACGTCACATTGAGTCAGAAAAGCTCTGCATTCAGTGGGCTCACCGGCATAGCAGGGGGGGTTGTTAACACGCGGCTCAGGAGGTGGATGTCGACTGTAATAAGTCGATGGTTCTTGGTAAAGCTGTAGTAGACGAGAAGATAAATCCGTCACCTGTGCGGTCAAACTCTCAACTGCATGACGGGCAGCAGACAACTCCTCCTCATGTCTGCCGAGCATGATACCCTGAATCTCCACCGCTGATCGAAAAGGTTCCTCCTCTGCCAGATCCATGTTGTGGTCAGATTATTCTGTCACGGACGATATAAAGGATCCACGTGCAACGGCAGTCAGTTAGAAACAGTCTTTAATGAAGACGCAAAACAAGGCAGTCTGTCGTACAATGACACAGCACTGGATGAAACAAAACACAACAGAAGATGGTCCAGTTCAGAGGACTCCCGTCTTGCAGAGAGCTCGTGGAGATGGGCTTACTGGAAGCAGCAACAGGACACCGTAAATACTTAGACGAGCACAGCAACACTAGGCAAGACAAGACGTGGTTAGACTTCTGATGGTACCTTGACATGAAGAGCGAAACGATAGCATACGCATAACACACAATAATCCGACAGAGAACAGCAAGCACAACCATTCGAAATAGAGTAACTGATTAGATCAGAGTGGGAACAGGTGTCACCGCAAAGCAGCACGAGTGCTGATTGCGATGACAAACAGGTGAAGATGAGAGCTAGAATGAGCATGGGCGTGCCTGAGTGTGTGTGTGTGTGTGTGTGTGAAATCCTGTGTGTGTGAGAGAGAGACAGAGAAGCAAACCCAGCTCATGACATTTGTTGTGCTAATAAGGTGGTTAATTTGAGTGGTAATTTGCATAAGACTGGTTTCTCTGCCTGCCAGTGAACAGAAACCAACTAATTTTTGGGTCTATGCTTAAACCAATCAGACAAAGAAATGGCTTTTCTTTTTGGACTTAGATTTAAGGACACACTCCAAAGGCTTGCTACTTTCTTGTGCTCAGTGTAATATATTGAAAAATGACATTGTGGCAAGGTTATTAAGAAAACAGATTTTAAATATCAGTATAATTCAGGTCTCATTAAACAGTCACACTAGTTATTTAGCAGAAAAAGTTCATCCTCAAGCACATCACAGTGTAGAGGATTGTTCCTTTATATCCAGAATTGCTCTGGTTTAGTTGGTTCATTTTGGTACGTTTTAATTCCTTTTTATCATTTTCTCCTTTCAGGGACCTGAGGGCCCTCCAGGACAGAAGGTACTGTACAGTTGAAGTAATCAACATTTCACAAATCATGGAAACCTGTTTCTGCTTAAGAAGATAGAACAATATTTTTTTTATTTATCTATTTGAAAGAAATTAATACTTTTGTTTTCAGCAAGGATGCATTAAATTGATCGGAAATGACAGTAAAGACTTGTGGATTGTTACAAAACATTCTACTTCAAATATATTCATCAAAGAATCTAGGAAAAAAGTTTCACAATCAAAAAACAAAAGTTATTTTTTGCACATAAAAATGTTGCAAATGTTAAATATATTTGGCAGCACTAAAAATTCAGCTTTGCCATCAAATGAATAAATAACTCTCACAACTTGTAGCATAAATCATATGCACAAAGACAAATATATAAGGATCAAGGGTATTTAATAGAATAATTCTCAGGCAGACAGGAATACGGGGAAAACTCACACAAAGCTAGGTATCTAGATGTGTCTGGACAACACAAACTGAAAAGGCATGAATTTAAATAGAGGCATACACAGTTAAACATAAACATTAACTAAAGCAGGAAACGGTGCACAAAATAAAGTCTTCATGCAGAGTCTATGTGACAATAACATTTTAAAATATATTTTAAAGTTAATTTTAAATTGTAATAATATTTCACCTTATTACTGTGCTTGATTCAGTGCTATACACAGAACATACAGTAGACTGGGGGAAATGTGGTTTTGTGCAGGTACAAGAAATTATATGAGGCATTAGATATGGTCTGGTTCATCCTTTTCTACTCAATCTGACTTTTTCTTTAAACATCTGGCATGAAAATATTATTACTGGACTTTTATGCATAGAGGGTTTACACATGATTCATCTATATATCAGTGGCAAAGGAAATCGAATGTCCAGCGAACAACAAACCTAAAACTAACTAGAAAAAAGTGATTATAAAGAAAATGCAACACATTGCATTCTTCTGGCCTCATTTGCTTGCCTCTGAGGTCTTTTTTATATCACTGTATTAGTTTTTCATGTTAAGCGACATTGGGGAATCCTGGAGTGTGACGTATGAGGGCTAACCCAGTATTACAATTCAGCATCACACAAGCAAGCCATGATACAAAATTAAGGAAATTAACTAGTTACATGTAACAGAGTTACATAATTTAATTACAAAATAAAAGTAATTGTAATCAGTTACAGTTACTAAGAAAAAATGTCTAATTAAATTAGTTACTTATGAAAATGTTAAGGATTACAAAGGGGGTTACATCTGATTTTTTTCACACACACTCCCACATAGACTTAATTGATTTCTTTCATAAATTGCAGTGACTGCCCTAAAATATGAAACACCGATGTTTCAGAAGTTTATAACATGCTTATCCGATAACTCTTATATTTCCTATATGGGTTTATGTATATGCTTTATTTTTTTAAGATTAACTCTTTTTTTCTAAGGCATTATTAGATCCAGTGTTTCCTGTCATAGCTATGCAAAGATTTGATTTCCAAAACAGTATCATAGCTATAAATTATTTCTTGTTATGATTTTAAATCTGTATTTAACCTCAGCATGATTTTAAAGTAAGTCTGATTTTGTGGTGGCTGTGCTTCAAAGGGGACATCGGATGCCCATTTTCCACAAGGTGGTATGATTCATTAGGGTCTTCTTGAAATGGTCTCAGTGGTCGTGTAAAACAACACCCTTTTTACCTTGTCAAAAACAGCTCTGTTCACAGTGACTCGTTTCTCCAAGTATGGTGACCTATACTCAGAATGTGTGCTCTGCATCTAACCCATCCAAGTGCACACACACAGTAGTGAACACACACACACCGTGAACACACACCCAGAGCAGTGGGCAGCCATATTGCTGCGGCGCCCGGGGAGTAGTTGTGGGTTTGGTGCCTTGCTCAAGGGTCTCACCTCAGTCGTGGTATTGAAGGTTGTAAGACCTTGGGGGAAGGTAGAACACACACACATCTGAACATAATGGCGAGCACATTCCTGAGTTCCGATTTCCTGCCATAAAACCTCCTTATCTCAAGAGACTTTGTTAAAACAAGGAGAAATTGGAGAACATCTTGAATGTGGTTTAAAACAGGACTTCACTTGGTTTTTATCACTTAACCATAACTCGACCTAAACAGGATGAAACATCTGCTTATGGTCCAGCAACAAACGTCATGGATCCCCTGATCGTTAAGCAGTAACTCAATGATGGTATCAAGAACAAAGACTGTTTTACGGGAAAAGTCTGAGTGTTGAAGCTCAGCAGATGAATGCCCATATTGACGTCTTTACCTCACGTTTCTCCCACATTCCACAGCTCGTTTCTGGTCTTGGACCTTGCTAAAAGGACTCAAAACTTTTATAAAGTGTTCCAAAAGACAATTAATAATAGCTACTGGGCTATTAAAGCAGATACTCAAAAGCAATATATACAATATATTTTACAATATATATATTCAGGTTATATTCTATGTCATAAGCTTGCTGTGTATTGAAACAAATGATATTTCCTGTATCCGTGACATATAACCTTTCCCCTGTGTTCAGTATCATAGGCTTGGTGGTATTATTCAGAATTTAAGATAGTTTAATCTTTGCCTTAAACATGGAGTAGATAAAGTTATTATATGTATATGCCAAATACGTGGTGTTTAAGTTTGAATGAAAGCTGATTTCGTTGGCAAGAATTTGGTATGGATGAAAGTTAACTTTTATTATAATAATGTATGATTACAACGCATACAGAATGTGTTAAGATATTTTCCTCATGAGATTAAAGCAACTAGGCGAGAGGACTTACTGCATGGAAAATGAGCCGTGTAGGCGGCGCTCCGTCTACAAGGACAATCTAATTGGTGGAAGCCTCTGGGGGTTGGACGGAAGGCCTCTGGTTAAAACCCTCTGACACAGACTTCTCTCTGCTCTGCTCTGCTTGAAAATCGCGTGCTTCTTGAAACTTGGAGCTGCTCCAAAAGAGCTCCTAGCCTTAACATCTGACCGAGTTTGAACATTGAACCAACACTTAGTCAAATCTCTGAAGAAACCCTTGAAAGTCTGAAGCTGCGCGAAAGGAACTCAAGAGCGTCAAACAGCACCCAGAGCCAACCAACCAACAACCGAAGACAAGAAAGACAGCGGGCAGAATTTGACTTAAATTCATAATCAGAAATACATATTGTTGTATTTTGCCTATTTTCATCTAACCGGACGGAGAAATAGTGTAGAGACAGAGTTTGTTTGTGTTTGTGGTACCGTATGCTTGTGGCAATGTGTTTGGAATGAATTAAATAGCAACTTTAGTTGTTTGAGAAATAGACTGCAGCAAATATTGTCTTGTAAGACAAAAAGTCGCTCTAAAAGCGCAAAAGAGACAAATGAGCGGATTCCTCATATCTCTCTTTTATAAGGCCTTCATAGCGTCATCTGGTTTGTTCCACTTCCGGAAATGCTATTAAATCTCCCAGCGAGAATATCAGATTAGCTACCTGTTTATTTCTCTGCCAATCTTTGAGTCACTAAAAAAGTGAAATCGGATGTGGCGCTCGAGAAGAGTGGCCAAAACGCGTTCTGGGGAAAATAGTTATTGATTTTGATAAAAGAGAATTGTGTGATGATAAATCCACTGCGTTTTGTATGTGAAGTTAGACAGAAGTAACGTACTAAGGCCCGCTGCGGCCCAAAAGTGTTGATAATTAATCTATGGATTAATTTATATCTCTCTGAACGAGTTGAGATTGTTAGTGCTATAAAGATAAGAATCTAAAATAGTTGCTTTTTGATGGTTAAAGTGTGAGATGCACTCATACCCCTGTGATGTACTGAAACTGTGTTTAACTGCAGCCTGTGTGTGACACGTGACCAGTTTATGGTCACCATAACAACAGTTAACAATAGTCCTCAGTGACTTCTTCCGGGATAACTCCAAAGGGCACAAGCGCAGCCTGCGAGCGCCATTTTGAGCTGTTGTAAACAACAGCCTGACAGCCTTAGCTAAGCTAACTGAAGCCAATGAGTAGCATATTGGAGCTTAGGCAAAGCTAGTTGTGTTGGAAGCATAGCGATTAGCACATAGCATTTTGTAGCCTGTGGGTTCAGATGCGTGTGTGTTTGCAGTGTGTTTTTGAAGTGTTGATACGGTTTAACCCTTCACAGCTGAACTTTAACTCACACTAAACTGTTTACATCAGTTCATTCTCTCTTCTGAATTTACTCATTCTCTCTTTGGCATTCACTGATACTACCTATAACTTCTCATGTGAAAGGACTTTAACAATACAAATTTAAATAAACCTTTAATGTGCAAGGCCGCTGATTTTCATAGGAAATGAGACCAGCGATTTCACGGGTGGTTGTGTTTAGGTTGTTTTGTTTTGTTTCATATTTAGCAGGTATTAGTTTCATAACTATTGGGGTTTATTATAAATTAACACTGGGTCTTAGCCTCATTGCTTTGATAGGAAGATAATTAATTTAATTATGATTGCGCTCATGATTTTAAGAATCTCATTGGATGAATTGCTATGAAATATTTGAAATTGATCATTTAATTCCATAACTAATCCCAGATGTGAAATTAAATTAATTTCATTAAAGTAATTTCAGTTTCTGATTCCACATAGACTGATTGAGATAATTATGTGTGCTCTGATAATTTAACAGTAACATTAAGATCTTAATTATTAACTATCAAAGCGTTTGATTGTCTGGCCCAGGAAAAATTTTAAATTTCCTTTATAATTGAGATGGTACGGATTAATTTGTTCTAATTATTTGAATAACACAAGGAATTAGTAATTGGTCAGGCTTAGGGATACGAAATTAGGGATGTGGAATTTGTAATTTAATTTCATAATTAACCCTCTGGGGTCTGAGGTGATTTTGGGGCCCTTGAGAGGTTTTGACATGTCCTGATATTTGTGCATATTTCAGCTACTTATAACATACTAATAACCAACATGTATTTGTTTTTGTATTCAGCACAAACTTTGCTACAATATTATGTGACCAAGATGGATGTACATGTTTGTATTTTTTTAGAAAAAAAATATTATGCGTGGTTAGTAAGTTTTGGGAAAAAAAATGTAGCTGAAATAAGGCCATAAAACCCACACTAAATAGTCCTGAATAAGACTTTAGAGTAATCAGTCTTGTCGGCTAGAATATTTACTTCACAATTAAGTGAGAATCATTCTGCTTACTCATTTACAGAAAACAATACATTGATTAAAATTTTTTAAGACATGTTTTGTGATTGAAAGCGAGGGAGTGACAGTGTCCTTGAATATTAAGTGATTCTCACCTGAGACACAAAGGGCCCTCCCCTAAAGGCTGCTAATGGCCCATCAGTGTGACTGACTTTGAGGCAGGTAAGAGAGAATGTGAGGAGATTGAACAAATGTTTTTTTTTATTATTTGTATTTTATTTACAACACCGTATAATGAAAACATACATAATGAAGGTCAAAGACACATTATTGTGCACACTGATCTAACCACAGAGATGTGAACAGACTTTGAGTCATTCCTGCAACAGATTCTGTTCAACAAGTGACACAAGTAAATCATGCCTGATATTTACGTGTTATTTGAGTGTTTCTGCTACTTTCCATGGATTCAAGAAGAAAAAAAAACATAATCAGTGGTCAAGGAGCTTGTTTTACCATATAATATCAGTGTAGTTGGACATCTGATTCTGAGTTTGAAGAAAGTCATCAGGATTCATCATCTGTGGTGCAGGTATCTGATTCAATAAAATACAAATAATAAAAAAAAAACATTTGCGAGCATGTTAATATCAGGAGCATCTTTTTATATATATGTTTTATAGACTCACGCATACTTTGTACTATCGTAAACAAAAAAATACCTTTTATATCTGAGAAACTAATTATTATTGTTTAGAAAAAACGAACTATGATTTTGTAGTCATATAGCCTAGTATGTATGGCTTTGTACTACAAAAGATGTACTTTGTACTATAAAAAAAGGATATTTTATATCTGAGAAACTAATTATTATCGTTTAGCACGCTATTAAATCCATTTGTGAACATTAAACATTTTTCTAAACATTGTAGCATTCATCATGTTGTCGTTTGGGAAAAAAATAAACTTGCATTAAAGTTTGAGTCACAATAACATGTTAACTAATGCAAAAAAAAAGAAACATTACTTACTCATCAGATCGCTCTTCTCTTCTGGATGAACTCTTGCTCTTATTTGGAGGCAAATCCAGCTTTTATTCAGCGTGTCTTCTTCCAGAAACGAACAGTAATGTTAGCGCGAGGAACGATCTGGCTTTGTTTATGGGCGTCTCCATGAGCATGCGGCTCACGTGGCTATTTACATATGAACGCGAGGGGGCGGGATCGCTCTTATAAGGTATAAGTTGGACGTTTTGATTAATACCAATTGATCATATCGATATCAGACTTTAAGATTCCCTAAAGCTAAAATAAAGCTTAAACCAAAAAGCTAAATTAAACAATGTAAAAGGGGTAAAATCCTTTACAAAGGGTCCTACCTCGAGGATACCTTATTGATGAATTTATTTCTAATCAAGCCTATCAAATTTAAATGATAACATCATAAAATTTGAATTAGAAATTACCATTTCTAATTTGAAATTCTAATTTCAGTTGCAATTAAGTTTGGTTCCAACCTGTTTGGTCTCTCTCTGTCTGTTATTAAATTAACTTTTATAGGTTTCCCTTTACTTAGGCCTGATAGGAGATAGGGCTCCCCCTAGTGCTTGGTTAGTGAAGTGAAATTGCCTCCAGTGTGAGTTACAGCAAGCGTAGTTACCCGTTCCGACTGTACCTGGTGCAGGCTGGAGGGGAAACCTGAATACTTCGGTCCTAGTGTTGCAAAGTGACAGCCCGCAGCAGGCTAGCAATCGGGTATCGGAGGAGGAGTCAATGGCTGTCTGGGCGAAGGTGCGGATATACACCCCGGCGCTGACGGGTAGATACCGGGATCTAGCCCCACCCCTCTTCAGGCCAGCAGTCATTTGACATACCTCACCTGAGTCCCATCCTGGTTGTGCCAAAAGCCACAGCTGTCTGAGAGGCTCACGGCAGTATGGTGGGGGCAGAGTGTTCGGCAAAACCCTTACAGGAGCTCACCTGGTGCGCTCGGGCGGTGGGCCTTGCTGATGAACGCCACTGGAGCAATTTACATGCCTCACGAAGCCTAGAGTATAATACATTTATGAGGAAAACCCTTCTAAGTAGCAAACCTCCAAAAGAAAAAAAATAAGGTTTTCTTAACACTTAGGCCAGTGTGTTTATCCTACTAAAATTAGTAAAGCCAAACCCCTAGGTGCATCGACTCAACAACGCCTCCGCGCTGCCACCTTTGTTACTAATCCTGACATTGGGAGTAAAATATTCACTCTTCTTCTTCTCTTCTCTTCCTGCTGCTATCTTCTAATTTGACTACTGCTACTGTTGCTGAGATTTTTGCCTGTGGGAAGATCACGAGTGGAGAACTTTAGCAATCGAAACTTCTAGCAATCGATTTGTGGAACTTGAGAACATGTCAAAATTGTTTTCCATTTACCTTCCTCTTTTGTGAAATCCTACCCCGCCAGGTTAAAGCAGGTCATCAGAAGAAAGGCACCGGAAAACGTCAAGCACGCGAACACTCTAATTAGCTTGTGATGTCAATTTTGTCATTAACGGAACCAGTGCTGTCATTGTTATTGTTTTCCTCCACCCCAGAGAAAACTAATCGCAATCACAGACTTACAAAAAAATTGTCATTTACAAATCCTCTGATTAGAAGCAACCTTCTTCTTCTTCTCTTTACCTGTTTTCTAGCTGTGCTACCTGTGTGTGTGCGCTCATTTCCCCCCCCCCCACAGAGGCTACAAATTAGAAGCACGCCCCCAGAGGATCACAGTCACAGAGAACCACACCCACCTGTTTTACACAGTCAACACTAGTACACATTCTATATTGCACATCTACACCCCTTGTTTGTTGATTTGTTCTGTTTTGGTTTGTTTGTTTTGTTTTGTTTTTCTTTTCAAGGTCTGTGTCAGTCACGGTTCGAGATCTCGCTCACCACGCCCAAACATGTCTCACACAACAGGACATGTCGGTCACTGGGAGGATTTGGAAACATGGCTAAGCATTGCAACAGACAGTCTCCTCCCTAAGACTGCTGAAACACTAAAACATCAGACACAAGACCAGCTGGATGACAACATAACAAGCCTCATGACACAAGACCCAAGTCACAGCTACAATCACAAAGAATTAGCCAAGATCACCGGATCCTTAAGCCACACACTCATCGCCTCCCTCAAGTTGAGCGACAAGCACACTGCACAACGCCAGCAGGAGCTGACACGCGCACAACGACGCATAGAGCAGCTGGAACTTGAAGCTCAGGAACGACGGGAAGGGTCGGATGAGGCGGAACAAGGCACTGAGGAGGATATCAACTGGCTAAAAGAAACCTTAGCAGCTACTAGCTAAGAATGGGAACAAGTCAAGGCAGACTACGATGATTGGTCCAAAAAGCTACAGTATGCGAAACAGCTTCTGGAGAAAGCAAAGGCTGACTAAAGAGATAAAAACGGCAAAATCAAAGCCCTTGAAGCTCACCTGGATGAGTCACGAAACAAGGTTAGTTATCTAACACGACAGCTTGACTACATCAAAGAGGAATCTGACAGTTTCCAAGAGGAACTCAAGCACGCTTACGAACTGCGCCGTGAGCCACCAAGGACACCACGCGCATCGACCTCAACCCTGCCAAGCAGGTCCGGGTCACCTGTTCCTGGACTGACACGTGAGAAGAAGATGGAGGGGGTGGTATTGAAACATTCACCAACTCACTCTGGAGAACTTTACCTCACTTTGCCTCAGCCAAAAGAATCGGCTGCAACCAGTCACAGATCATCACACGGCTTGGACCTAAAAGACCTCGTCAAGCTCGCCGGGAACAATGGCAAATTCACCCCGAGCATGCCAAATAGCCCAAATGTCCAAGCGTATCTCCAAGATATCGATTTCCATCTGGAAATGCGACCTAACGTTACGGACAAAGATAGACTATATTTACTTCGAACGACATCCAGTTCTGAAATTCACAGCTTCCTGGACAGGCAGCCTGCTCACACAAAGACTGATTACCAACTGCTCCGAGAAGCCCTCATTAAAGAGTTATCCGACCCTGAGTCTGAACAAGGCCTCGTGGCTGCCCTGGAGACGAGACAAGGATGTCACGAACCTCCTCAAGCCTACTACAGCCGACTCAGAGGGGCATACTTTGGAACTCGCAACGAACCTGACATGGAGGATAAACTGAACTTTAAAACTCTCTTCCTACGAAACATTCATCCCGGCGTAAGCCACCATCTTGACATTCTCTCATGTCCACGGACAATGAATGCTCAGCAGTTGCAAGACTTGGCGCAGAAAGCCTACGGCAAACAAAAGATGGCCTCAGAAAAAAGTGCCAAAACCCCAGCCGTTCTTTTTTTTTTTTTTTTTTTGCCTGTCAGTAACACAGATAACACATGACAGTACATACGTGTGGCTATGCTATCATCATTCACAGACTTTTTTTTTTATATATTTATTTATTTTATTTTTAATTAATTAATTTAATTTTATATACCCTTTTATTTAACCACACTATGACAGACAAGACCAGGGGACAGAGAAAACAAGAGAGAGAAGAAATAAAATAAATAAAAAAATAAATAAAACAAACAAAAAAAACAAAACCAGACAATTTGCTTCGATACCTGCTGACAAAAAGAGAAAACAACAGAAGAAAACAACAGAAGACACAACATCCGAGAGACTGCAGCAACAACCAACATCTGTATGAATCACAATAAATTCTAAATGTTAAATGTTATTGAGCAGCACACATAACTAATATTACAACCCCAGCCGTTCTTGACTTCAACACTTAAAGTCAAGGGCTGGCGCTAGAGGGTGCCCAACGCCAAGACAATGCCAAGCTGCCACCCAGGGAGTGGAATGTACCCTCGTCCAACAAAGAACGAGACTCCCACGCTGGTACCCGATCTAAACAGAGGTATGAACGCTGGGATGGACCACGTGGACGTCAACGCTCACCTGGACGGCACTGGGAAAATACATGGGACCAGTCAAGGCCTCACGAAAGTCATTGGGAGAGATCGCGGAACCGGCCAAGCTCATTTGGAAACTCAAGAGGAAAAAACTCATGGGAACCCAAATGAAACTCCAAGGGAAAACGACAAACTCACCCTGGAGCAACCAGCCCAAGGAATTGACGAAAGAATTCGCAAAGATTCCAAGCTGACCGAGCTCAAACTGAACCCACACAGGAACAAAAGACACCACCGTGTTTCAACTCACAAGAACTGATGAAAATGATGATGAAAGAATTCTTCCAACGGAAGGAGGAAGATCAGAAATGGGAAAAGAAAGAAAAACCAGATTCAGCCTAACTAGCGGCCGGACGAGATGGCAGCGACCAGCTGACACAACCAGCCACGGAGAACAGCACTCCTTCACCTCATTCTCAGAGAACCGTAATCACACTATCTTCAGATGGACACGAAACCCCACCTGAAAACCCAGCAACAGAGTTAGACACTAACTTAACACCTAATGCTCCGAATTACAGCAGCGTCCAACAAACACCTGCTGACGAAACCCCTCAAGTTCCTGAAAGTGCTGTCTTGGTCATCTGCCACTCCTCCGAAGAACGCCACATCAGCCCTGATATCCTAACTGCTTCCTCCCAAACTCCAGTCCCTCAACTCCTAGGCGATCTCATTGAGAAAGATATAGCCAGAAAATTCTACCTCTCCATCATCATCGAACGACACATCAGAGTCGAAGCCCTCCTCGATACGGGAGCCGACATTACTCTAATGTCTACCGAACTCCTGGAGGAAGTCCAAGAAAGATCAAAGAGGACTAACAGAACCCTCAGACTCCAAAGGTGTGAACTAAACCTTCAAGCATACTCCCACACGTGCCTACAGCTAAAACATGTGGCCCCAATTCACTTAACGGTGGGATCGATGGACATCGTCCATCCTGTGTATGTTTCACCACTTAAAACGTATCCACTCCTCATTGGGAAAGATCTGCTTAATCGCTTCGAACCTCTAATAGACTTCAAGCACCTAAAGATGTGGACACAAGTCCGTGAACCTCTGCCTTGCCAGGCGTTAGACTCCAATGAGTCGCAGTGTCAAGTCACCGACACCGTCCCTAAGTCACTGATCGATGATGCAGTAGCAAAGCCAGGGTCTGGACCAAGCACAAACAGCAAGGACAAGGATCCTCTCCTCTGCTCACTGCAGGAGCCTGAATCAAACGCAGGCCCCCTTCGAATCATGACTGTAATATATGTCCAAGGCGCATCAGTGTCTGACATGGCACTAGCCCTGTGGGCAGAGAACTCAGCCATCAGCCTGAAGCTATTCAAAACATTGAAGCAAAGACATCAGTGTCTACCACATGTCGCTAAGCACAGCCGCTTCCCTCTCAGTCCCTGGTCGACAACCATGGCCACCTCCAAGATCATCTGCGCTCTGGACATACGATGGAAAAACAGACAGCTGACTCACTACTTCCTCGTTGTCCCAGACCTGCCGCATGACATCTACATTGGAGCGGATATCCTAGTCCGGCTCAATGCTTGCATTGATACCGTAAACGACATCATATGGGCTCTCCTGTCACACCAACTGACAACCTCAGTCAACCTCAAGAACCTGCAATCTGGTCACATAATGCCAGATGCATGCGCTATGATCACTGAGCAAGAAGCCACAATACCTGCCTACAGCAAGTGTCAGCGTCCGCCTCAACATGCGACCTGGCCAAATGCTGAACAGTAAGCTAGGCTTCTTCCAACCTTCCAGGACCTGCCTAAAACTCGGACTGACTCTGGAAGCCACACCTCTCATGGGAGTGTCATCTCGTGCTGTGTAAGTGTTGTTCAACATCTGTACGGCCCAAGACATCCACGTTCCCAAAGCCAATCACCTGGGATGGCTCATCAGCCAGGCGTTCCACGACTTTGAACTGATGGTACTTGTCATAGGCCCTATACCCACACAGCTAATGTCAGACGAATACGACGACACCGTAACGTTCACAAAACCTCATGAAATCATTGCCATCACATCCATTCTGCCGGTGTCCCGAGAAAGCGTCTGCCAGTCAGAACTCACAGATGACACTCACCTCGCTGTCTACGCTGTCTCAACACAGCCTGTGACAGAATCACCTACACAGGTGACCATCGGGGCCCAAAGCCCCTCAAATGACCACACTGCAGAAGAACCCTACGCCGGGTTCAACGCACAAGTTCAACAGATCCTGAGTGAGGCAGATGCCCTCCACAATGAAGTGGATCGCCAAGGACTCAAAGAGGTTCTGCACAAATACAAGGACTCTTTCGCAAAGGATTCCCTGGATTGTGGATTGACAAACATCCACACTGTGCGCATCCCGACAAACCCAAATGCGCCACCCACATTTGTGCGACAGTACAAGATTCCAATAGCGTCATACGAGCCAGTGCAAGAGATTGTTGACTCCATGCTGGAGAAGGGGGTCATCCGACCCTGTAACAGCACATACTCTGCCCCGATATGGCCAGTCCTAAAACCCAATGGCAAATGGCGGCCCACCATCGACTATCGCAAGTTGAATCAGCAAGTACCATTGTCACAATGGCCTATGACCCAGTTGGATCAAGAAATTCCAAAAAATCAAATGCTTGACGATCCTTTCCACACTGGACGTCGCCTCCGGGTTCTGGACAATCCCTGTCCATCCCGATGACCAACACAAGTTGGTATTTACCTTTGGCAATCGACAGTACACCTTCACACGGTGTCCCTTCGGCTATGCCAACTCACCAGCAGAATTCAACATCTTCCTGAACAAAGCATGCCCTGACGCCAGAGCCAGAGGCAACCTTGTCTATGTAGATGACGTTTTGATGAAAAGCTCAAGTGTGGAAGACCACCTCAAAGAGATCAATCACATCCTAAACCAGCTGACAACGGCAGGAGCCAAGATCGCCCTTCACAAAGGACAGTGGTGCAAAACCAAGGTGAACTATGTTGGATTGCTTGTCGGAAGAAACGGCATCGAGCCACAGTCTAACCGCACCCAAGCAATCCAAAGCATAAAGACGCCGACTAACATCTCTGAGCTGCAAAGCTTTCTGGGAGTGTGCAATTATTCACGACAGTTCATCGAAAACTACGCTGACCTCGCACGACCACTAATTTCCCTCCTGAAAAAAGATGAACCCTTCGTTTGGACGGAAACACAGGACACAGCAATGGGCTAGCTCAAACAGCATATGTGCTCTGCTCCGTGCCTTGCCTACCCAGACCCAGGAAATAATTCTATCTGGACGCTGGATTCTCCAATCATTGCCTCAGCACAGGCCTATACCAGCTCCATGACAAAGACAAACGAGTGGTCGCTTATGCCAGCAAAACGCTGCTTCCCCTAGAATGGGGACTCAACTTACTCAAACTGCGAAAAATCGTTGCTTTGCACTGTGTGGGCTATCCAGCGTTTCTCTAATTACATCGGTGCACAGGAAGTCATCATCGAGACTTGTCATCAGCCGGTCACCTTCCTAAACAGTCAACGCATCAGAGATGGCGTGGTGACCAACGCACGCATAGCTACCTGGCTAATGACACTCCAAGGACGGGACGTCGAGGCAAGATATGACCAAAACTACAAATCTTCACTTGGAAACGGGCTAGCGGCCTGCCAAAACTGTTCAATGGACACGCTGCATACTCCAGCGGAACCTAAAGAACCGCCACAACCTCAACTGACGAATCACAGGTACTTCGAGGAGAATGTATGTGAAGGAATGCCTATGTCGACAGCATATGTCGACGGCTGCTCCTACAACCACAAGGGCAATTTACAAGCTGGAGCGAGAGTGGTCTGGCTCAACAACGACCCCTGCCAACCGCAGCAATTCAACTTAGGCCCTCGCTCATCGCAATATGCTGAAATAGCAGCCATCACACTTCAAATGGCGGCATCCCACAACATCAAAGAACTCCTCATCTGTACCGATTCGAACTACGCCCGTTTAAGCTTCACATGCCATTTAGCTGGATGGAAACAGAATGGATTCAAGACAGCTAACAACAATCCTGTCAAACACCAGGAACTCTTCCAAGCAGGCGATGCCATTGTCACTGAACATGACATTATCGTTTATTGGAAAAAGGTTCGAGGTCATTCACGTCAACCAGGACAAGACAAAGACCTCAATGACCAAACCGATGCCCTCGCCAAAGCAGGTGCATTACACGGAGAGTCCTGGACATTTCAAGCCCTCCCTCCCAACCCTTCAGTAGCGGCCATAACCCGCCGCCAACACGCCACTGGCGTACAAAACCCCACCTCCTCCCACATTGCCAGTTTCAGCCGGCAAACCCAAACCACCGAGCCCCACTGCAAAGGAAAGGAATGACTTTCCCCTGGTCGGACCTCCAAATAGACTGGGTAGGACCACTACCATGATCAACGCGAGGTAACAAATAATTCCTCACCGTGGTCTGTAAATTCACGAAGTGGATAGAGTGCCTCCCAGCTCCCAATGATACAACAGAAACAACAGCCTGCCTGTTAATGAACCACATCTTCTCAAGATTTGGACTGCCTTTAAGGGTCAACTCTGACCGCAGAACCCACTTCACCGCCGACATCATGCAGGAAGTGTGGAAACTCCTCTGTGTACAGGCCAAGCTCCATATAAGCCATCACCCAATTTCCTTGGGTCAAGTTGAAAGGGCCAATAAAACAGTGGTCAGCATGTTGAAGAAGTATGTGTCTGCCAATCAAAAGGATTGGGATATTAAACTTCCGCTGGTACTGATGGCTGCTCGAGCCACCCCTCACCAGTCTACCGGCGTTCCCCCATTCACATTGATGACAGGGAGAAACATGACGCTACCGCTACACCTGCTGTACCAACCTGGTGACCTGAACCTCGTCACCGCCTATACCACTCACCAATACCTGGAAGAGTTGCATCAGCACCGGAGAACGACTTTCGCCTTCGCTCAACAGCAACTACAATGAAGCGCGGAAGGTCGTAAAGCCTACTACGACCAAAAGGCCTCTCACCATCAGTTCAATGTCGGAGACAAAGTGTGGTACAACAGCTTCGTCCGACCAAGGCAGAACGCTCCCCATCGCCTGTCAAAGAAGTTCCTACCTCACTGGACAGGACCCCGTGCGATTGTAGACAAGCTCTCACCTGTCGCCTACCGAATCAAAATCAGACAAGGGTGCAGCGAGCCAGTGCTTCGATGGGTCCATCGAAACCAGATAAAGAGGCACCAGAGCTCCAGCCGACCGGGAAAGGGGGAAGATCAAACCCACTGACACAGACCGACAATCATATGCTCTACACCACACTAACATAATTTCTGTTTTTAGGAAAACATATAGCGACCTTGTTGAAACACAACACTTACACTCTCTCCTCAGCTGCACTTCTAGAGTCAACCTCTAGTAGAGAGGAGTTACTTCACACATGTGACACTCGTTTGCTGCCAAACCTCATTCGGTGTCCTTGTGCCGCCGTTTCTCGTTTTGTTGTTTCCTTTCACCTGTGTCACTCTTTGTGTTTTTCTTTCTTCCTCTCTCACTACTTTCCTCTCCCCTCTAGTCCCCTCATCAGGGAACTCCCTTTACCAATTATTTAAATCCAGGTCCCGAAATTAAGATTGACTCCCTTTAATAAGTCGTTGTGAGAACCATTGTCAACCAATCGAGGCGACCCACCAAATCATGACCGATATGCTACATGAAGTAAGTTCCTCGATTGATAAATTAGCCATGGGTAGGATTCCACACTACTTGATACCTCTTAAACCTTGTCCAAAACATCCTAACTTCGGCAACCATGGGCCCTGCTAATCCCATCCAAACCCATCTCGCCTTTTCCCTGGGTAGCGCTATTCCCTTGTGCGTAGACCCGGAAGCAGGCGACTTGGCCTTTCTCCTCAGTTTGCCCATTATCGACTCTAATAGCATTTACCGGCTCAAAGACATTGTGAATGTGGGATTTTGGCAAGGGAACACCTATGTCAAAATCCACACTCCTGAAGTCATTGCGTATCACGATAACAACGAGCAGTTGTACTTGGCCCCAAACCTAAGGATGTGTACGCGCACAAAGGACATTCACTTCCTTTGCCCGAGTAAACCTTTCGTACGCGATAATACTGAGGGCATCTGCGGCCTAGAATCCATTAGACCCGACACTAGCTGCCCCGCCGAAGCGACACCACGTTCAGCCACATGCATTATCCTGCCCAACCAAACTTTATGGACCACTGTCCATAAGGGCTCGATCCTCCATATTGACGAGTTAGCATTGTATCACCTTACTGACGACGAGTATCAGGCTGAAATCGAAATCTCACCCTTCTTCAAACAGCACTCCTTCGTTCTCGATCCAGAATTGGAAGAAAGGATCAAGGAGGAAGGAACACAACTTATTGACTTGACTCCTGTTGATACAGCTTTAGAAGCTATCGCTCGCCTTCCGCCCGCTGGCGCGCCTATTATTCGGTCTTGGTCTGCCACTGACACAGCGCTTTGCATCTCTACTATTGTAGGGTACGTTGTGACATTGACACTGGCCTTCCTCCTACACAAGCGAGTGAACGCCGTTCAAGAGTCTTTCAACAAATGCACATCAGGTGTCCCGCGCATTTTCCGACGTGATAAAACCGATCAAGAACCCAAACCTGAGAACTCAACCAACCTGCTTGAGATCACGCCTATACCGCCTCGTCGAACCCCTGACAATTAAACCAATCGCAATGACTCAATTGCCAGTAATCCTAAAGAATGCACCCCTACATCTTCTCAAGTTCCTAACCTGTTCTTTCCCAAATTACCCTGCATCAGGATTCAGTCAGTGATGGAGATGTTGTTTGTGTCTTGTGTGTGCCTGTTCTCCCTGCTTCTTGTTCCAGTGCCCGCCGACGTTCGCAATGGGAACCTCACCGAGCAAAAGGGGGATGTGTAAGACCTTGGGGGAAGGTAGAATGCACACACATCTGAACATAATGGCGAGCACATTCCTGAGTTCCGACTTCCTGCCATAAAACCTCGTTATCTCAAGAGACTTTGTTAAAACAAGGAGAAATTGGAGGAGAACATCTTGAATGTGGTTTAAAACAGGACTTCAATTGGTTCCTATCACTTAACCATAACTCGACCGAAACAGGACGAAACATCTGCTTATGGTCCAGCAACAAACGTCATGGATCCCCTGATCGTTAAGCAGTAACTCAATGATGGTATCAAGAACAAAGACTGTTTTACGGGAAGAGTCCGAGTGTTGAAGCTCAGCAGATGAGCGCCCATATTGACTTCTTGACCTCCCGTTTCTCCCACATTCCACAGCTCGTTTCTGGACTTGGACCTTGCTAAAAGGACTCAAAACTTTTATAAAGTGTTCCAAAAGACAATTAATAATAGCTACTGGGCTATTAAAGCAGATACTCAAAAGCAATATATACAATATATTTTACAATATATATATTCAGGTTATATTCTATGTCATAAGCTTGCTGTGTATTGAAACAAATGATATTTCCTGTATCTGTGACATATAACCTTTCCCCTGTGTTCAGTATCATAGGCTTGGTGGTATTATTCAGAATTTAAGATAGTTTAATCTTTGCCTTAACCACGGAGTAGATAAAGTTATTATATGTATATGCCAAATACGTGGTGTTTGAGTTTGAATGAAAGCTGATTTCATTGGCAAGAATTTGGTATGGATGAAAGTTAACTTTTATTATAATAATGTATGATTACAATGCATACAGAATGTATTAAGATATTTTCCTCATGAAATTAAAGCAACTAGGCGAGAGGACTTACTGCATGGAAAATGATTTGTGTAGGCGGAGCTCCGTCTACAAGGACAATCTAATTGGTGGAAGCCTCTGGGGGTTGGACGGAAGGCCTCTGGTTAAAACCCTCTGACACAGACTTCTCTCTGCTCTGCTCTGCTTGAAAATCGCATGCTTCTTGAAACTTGGAGCTGCTCCAAAAGAGCTCCTAGCCTTAACATCTGGCCGAGTTTGAACATTGAACCAACACTTAGTCAAATCTCTGAAGAAACCCTTGAAAGTCTGAAGCTATGTGAAAGGAACTCAAGAGCGTCAAACAGCACCCAGAGCCAACCAACCAACAACCGAAGGGCATCCCCAGAGTGACGTCACGCAACGACGCGCTGGATTCCCTCGAGCCACACAGATCATTTCAACAAAAGCAAGTATCAAACAACCTCTATTCCGCTGGAACTGGTCGTATCTATCTCTAAAGTAAAAATACTAGAGTTCTCCTCTTGATGATCGACACGGGTAAAATCGTGTGGAAATAGCAAAAAAGTGCTATATTTTAATCATTCTCAATTGCAACAATTCATTGCCTGTGTGTATGTATTTTGTTTTATGTTATTTAGCTTAGTTCATGTATTTTAGTAAGATAGCAAATAAACTCTTGTTTGATTTATAGAGAAGTGTTCTGTGTTCTGTTGTGTAATATTCAAATCAAAACTTTGCCCAGATTACGTTACCTATGCTCATAACTGTCATAAGGTTATTTAAATAATTCTGTATTATTATATTGTGGCCACGAGAATAAACAGAATTTCTCAGATATACTGAAATCTAACAACTCGCTGGACGATTGTTAGATAAGGTATAAGTTGGACGATTTGATTAATATCAATTGATCATATAAATATCAGATCGTAAGATTCCCTAAAGCTAAAATAAAGCTTAAACCAAAGAGCTAAATTAAACAATGTAAAAGGGTAAATCCTTTACAAGATGGAAGAGAGCGCTGGTTATTCACTCCAAAATCAAAATGGCTTTATAATTGAAACTGTTTAGGTTTTGGGGATTAAAAAAGGTGAATTTCTATCATTGTAGGGTGGTTGTGTCCACAAACTGCTAAAACACATTTAAATGCAAATTAAGATATTTTTCATCCAGTGTCTCCTTTAAAATTTAAATAGTATAATCAATCTTAATTCAAGTGATGAAGGATTTCGAAAGTCTGGCAGTAATTAGTGTTGAGCACTACTGTAAGTTTGACCCTACCTGGTTAACATGCTTGAAAATGATTAACAGTTGAAAACATTAGAAATTTAGAAAAGTAATCAAAAAGTAATCAAATGTAATCTGTTACATTACTTTAATAAAGTAATTGAAAAGTTACACTACTTATTACATTTTAAGTGAGGTAACTTGTAATCTGTAACCTATTACATTTCCATAGTAACCTTCCCAACACTGCTCACATGTAGGCTACATGGGGAAACAAACAAGTAATGTTAAGAGTGATGATGTTGAATTAAAGGTGCCATAGAATGCATTGATACAATATTTTAAATTGTTCTCTGATATCTACATAGACGGTATGTGGCTTAGGTAAGTGCAACAATTCTCCAGAAACAGTTTTACATGTCCATTTGCAACCCTATGATATCTCCACCAGAACGAAACGGTCTGTTATTGGCTTATTTGGAAGGGTCATGAATAATAATGTTGAGCTCTGCTCTGATTGGCTGTTTCACAGTGCAGCTCATTTCAGTAGCTCACAGGAAGGAAACAGAGGGAAAATATATGTTTCAATACTTTATCGCGCAGTTATATCTTTGGGTAATTATACTGTAAATAAATTGTGGGCATCAGGGAGCTGCTATTAATATGCTGGGCATTGAAACCGCTTTCAAATGCACGATCGCGTTTTACTTTCACTTTCGCGATCGCACAAACTCTGTTTATACTATGGAGCGGCAGTACTTACCACACATTTTACAAGATCAGATGCTTGTCAGTGGTGCTCAGGATCTGTAAATCATTCGCCATCATCCTCATCTCTCCTTACTCTGTTTATGTGGTAAGTGAAATCTTATGTACTGTAACAGGCTACAGCTAGCAAGAAGCTAACCATGTCCCTTTAGTTGCTCGCATTATTTTATTAGAATGCGTTATTTGCTTTCCGTGCCTTTCTGAATACAGACACCATCCCATCCCTGCACTTCACATCCCCTGCACAGCCTGGAACATAACATTTATTTCCATGATCTGTCATTTTCGCTGTTGTCCTCGCTTGTCTCTTCACAATACCTGCAGAACTCGGCTGGCTTAGAACATGGGCGGGTATATGCAAATGTTGGGGGCGTAACTATTAGTGATCCCAACTGTAACGTCACAGTCGGTGTTATGTTCTAATTCGCCTATTTTTCAGTTGTCTCTTTTTATTCACGAGATTTACATAAGAAGGAGGAAACAATAGTGTTTGAGGCTCATGGTATGTCATTTCCATGTACATAACTCTTATTATTCAACTATGCCAAGGTAAAGACAGTTTTCCATTCTATGGCACCTTTAAATGTAAACAGTAATCAGCTTTTCCACATATACATATTGGCCCTGGGGCCCATTTCAATAAGGAGGTTCAACCAACTCTGAGTTGAAACTGTGCGCCTCAGGCGGAGATAGGCCCGCCACGGTTTGCAGCAGTCCCAAGTCCAGTGGCACCAGAGCACCCTCACTCAGTGGTTCCAAGTCAAGTGGTTACAGTGGCCCCAGGGGTACCAAGTCTGGTGCTCCCTGAGGTCCATCCACTTCCCTTACTCATTCCGAAGCATTGGTGTACAGCCAGTGATTGATCCATTCGCACACACACACAGGATTGTTATGGAAGTGATGACACATCCAGATTATAAAACCTGGCAACGGTATTCAGAGAGGACCACTGCCACTAAGCAAATGTACTGAATGGATACCCCCTTCGCCCATAACCATGAGGAAGCCATACTCCTAGTGGAGTTGGCACGTATTTGTATGCCCTCAAGCTGTAAGTCAAAGATCTCCCTTGCTGGCTTTACAGAAGCTAGCATGATTAAAAACATTGTCTTAAGAGAGAATTCTTGTAAATTAGCTGACTGCATTAATACCCAAGGAGGTAATGTAGCGTGAGGGGGTTCATCCTTCTTGTGCCTCTCAGAAATTATAGGCAGGTCATTTTTGCAGACCAGGATCAGTTGGAGAATGATATGCTGTTATAGCAGCCACATATACTTAGAGGGCATGTGATTGCCATCTAGACATATAAATAAATTATCACATTGCTTAAAGAGACTGCAGCTGCCCTGCTCCCCAGCTCTATTCAAGACCAGCAAGTTTTTAGGGCCAGTGTTGAACTTATATTTTCAACCCAGAACCCCCCTTTCAATAGTGTGAACACATTCCGTTTGAGAAAGGACACAGGCTGAGAAAAGGGGTACAAAAGGACTGACTCTCTCTCCTTCCTCATTTTGCCCACTACTAGATGCATGATCTTCACCATGGGGATTGCCAGAGAAAAACATCAGGCAATGAGCATTCTTACATGCATTACCTAAATTGATACAAGATATTGGCTGCCCCATGGACGCTTCTTTAAGGGCCGTGATTTGACTCCCTCTCGTGATCTATGTACTCTACCACCACCGTGTTTTCTGTTTGGAGGAGAGGAGTTTCTTATAACCCCAGTGGTCGGCGTTGTCCACGAAGGTGAGCAAGAATGATCCTGAGGCATGGGCACAGACCAAGTAGGGGGTGCGCCAAGATCTCGTTCTGACACATCATTGTCATCCTCCATTGTTATCTTTAATCAGACAGAGCAGAGTGGCTGATGAAGAAAGTTTCAGCACAGCTGAACCACAGGTGCTGAACCAGCCTCCATGTCATGCCTCTGAGCATCACTGACCAGTGTACTAAACTCATGTCATTCAATAGGACTTCAGTATTCTCAGAGGAAGGTTTTAGGGCTTTTGTACTGTCACACACATTTGTAACAATAGGTAAAAAGTGTGTTCTGTGGTAGTTTTTGCTGTAATGTGCATGTGTTTTACTTCAAATTACAATAAAAAAGAACAGAAGACCTTTAAATGACCTTATTATTGAGTCTGTTAATATGCTTTTGGCTGTATGTGGGCTTGTGAAGGACACTAATAAGTGAAAGTGCCCTTTCACTTTTGCCCAGGCTCATTCTTCCCATGTCATTTGTATTGCGTATAAGAATACTAAACTAACAATTCTGCACACTTCCAAAATGGGGATGGGCTGAGTCTGGGGTGTGGCAAGACTTCATTATCTCATCATGAACCTCTTCTTCTGTGGAGCGACCTTTCACCAATATCATGTAAAGACAAGAACTAAAAAAATATATATAATAATAATAATGCATGGCCTCTTAGGGCTTCTGTGCTGTCTCACACACACATTTGTAACTCCATACTCTGTATGGAAAAAGCATGTGTGGTAGGTTTTTTTTTTTTTTTCTGTAGTGCACATGTTTTTCTGGAAGTCCCGACTTAGCTGATGTACTTTGACTTGACATTAGGTAGCTGCCAGTGTTTTTCAAAGTAACCTCATTAATGCTGTTTGTTTGAGCTGTCAGCAATTGACAGACTCCCCAGGACATTGGGGCGATGAAAATGTGTTAATGACTGTGCTCACCTGAGGGCCTCATTTGGGTGTGCCTCGTGGCTGACTCATGTCCTGAGGACCCAATGTAAACAGCTACTTTTTTGTGTATGCGACCTTATTACAGCAGTCTGTCAGAATCACTTAAAGAGGTTTTCTTTGGCAAATCTCCTGACAGGAAATTGATGATTTTACAAAAGAAAATAATAAAAAATAATGTAAGAACTTGCTGCTAACAATTATGCTCAACACCCATCTAATCCGTAAAGAAGGTTTTCATTTATAAGGTTCTAAAAATGTTACAGACTGGTGTTTTAGTGCATTTCCTGCAAATATATATAAAATAAATAAATAAAGGGTCTCATATTAAATATGGGGGGGGGGGGGGGGTTCTAACCTTGGCATAGATAGCTGTCGCTTCGGGGCCACTCTTTTTTTGTTATCAACATTTTTATTTCTTTTTGTACATAACATAACATCCAAAATATAACAAAACAACAGACACATACTCAATATCTCAAAGTCCAGTCAAAAGGGGGGGAGAGAGGGAAGGACAAGAAAAACACAAAAGTCACTCCTTTATACAATCACGTATATCAAAGAGAAAACACTGCCAAGCATCAATGGTCAAAGGCTTGGCCCCATTGATTCGTGCTGTTGTACATTCATAAGTCACTATTTGCAGGAGGCTATGGATCCAATATGTTTTTCCACACATGTGCGGTGTAAACCAGTTCTGTATTATTGTCTTCTTCGCAGCTGTAAAACAACATTCTCTTTTGCATTGAACTTATCAGACCAGAATCATCATTAATAAGACACAAACTTGGGTTAACAAACCAATCAATTTGTAGTAAGGATGATAAAACCAGGTTTACATGTGTCCATAGACTAATGACGATAGGACATTCCCAAAACATATGAAGAAAAGTACCTGATGATGCAGTATTACATATATGGCAGTTAAAATTTGGTTGTAGTTTCATTTTGAATCTTTTGTAAGGAGTTATGTATGCTCTATGAATGACTTTGAAGTTAATAAGACGATGAGCCAAATTTTTAGATGTTAAGCTGAGATTAGACCACACTCTCTCCCAGTCGACAGATAAATTAAGGTCAGATAATTCCCTATTCCAAATAGTTTTAATAGAAAGAGGTTTTGTAATGCAATCAATAATTTTATTATATATTAAGGAAACAGATGGCCGACCAGCAGATGGTGCAATCCAATCCCGCATAGGATGAGAGGAAATGGGAGAGGACCAAGGAACGCCATACGCTTTGAGAGCAGAACGCAATTGAAGAAAGACAAAATATGCAGATGCTGGTAGACAAAATTTGTTTCTTAATGTCTGAAATGAACAGAGGCCCTGGTTATCATATATATCACCACACATGTTTACACCTAAAGAAGACCAAGAGGGTTGGACAAATGGACGATTTCCGCATACAAAATTAAAATTGTGCCATAAAGGTGTACTGTTACAAAATTTGAAGGGTCCTCCTATCCGACGTTCAACCGTTTTCCAAATTTATAATTATCCCCTTTTTTTTCCTGTGCCAGTAAATAAAATATCTTGAAGTCAATTTGGTTTAACCTTGTCAGCTTCAATCACCCTCCATGAATCTGTAGATTAAGGATCAACCCAATTATGAAGAGCCTTAAGCTGGAACAACCAATAATACAATTCAAAATTTGGTACAGCCAGTCCTCCTGCGCGATTAGTATGTTGTAATGTGGTAAGTTTAATTCTGGGGCATTTATCATTCCAGATAAACTTAGAAATTATGGAGTTGATCTCCTTAAAGTAACCTGGAGGGGGAGGAAGTGGTAGCATTAGAGAAAAATTAAATCGAGGTAACAAATTCATCTTAACAGTTGAATTAGGCAGTTCCAATTTATCTAAATACTGCTTACAAATTGGTTCATCAAAATCTGTTTCGGCTTTATACAGATTTGTGTAAAAACCTTTAAATATTTCATTAATTGCCACAGGGTTTGTGGTGACCTGATCATCTGATGATTTTATTGCGCTAATATATGCCTTAGACTCACATTCTTTTAACCTAAGGGCCAATAAATGACTAGGTCTCTCTGATTCGAAATATTATTTTTGCCTAGACCTATGTAAAATAAATTCCGCCTTTGAGTGTGAAAGTAAATCATATTCTTCTTTTAAAAAGGACAGCTGTGTAGCCTGTTGCTCAGTAAAACGTTGTTTTTGTAGGTTTTGTAATGATTGGATTTTATTTTCTAATTGTGTAAACTGGTGAGTTTTCGCTTTGGCAAGAGTAGAAGAGAAAGATATACAGAAACCTCGTATAGCACACTTAGTCGTTTCCCACAGTATTTGAGGATCCACATCAGAGGGCATATTAATTTCAAGAAATTCCTTAATATATTCTTTTAGAGAAGTAATAAATGTCTGATTACTTAATAATGATATGTTAAAGCACCATCTAGGGGACTTGGCTTTAACATCGGAAAGAGGAACACTGCACAACACAGCAGAATGATCAGATAATAAAATTTGTAATATAGAGATGGAGGAATTAGACGAAATTAAAGATGGGCTGAGAAATATGTAGTCTATCCTAGAGAAAGTCTTGTGTCTATTAGAAAAAAAGTGAAGTCCTTAGATTTAGTATTCTGAATTCTCCAAAGATCGATTAAGTTGAGCTCAGTGATAAATTTATTCAGTAATTTAGAGGATGGACTGGCTGTTGTATCAGATTGAGATTTATCTAAAGCAGGATTTACGACAGCATAAAAATCACCACCCACCACTAGAGGGCAATCAATCTGCTAAAGTAGAGTTTTGGAAATCTGTGTAAGGAATGCACTGTCTGTCTCATTCGGACCATAAATAGTGACCAATGCTAACCTATTATTATATATTTTGCATCGGATAAAAACAAATCTACCCTTCTTATCACTACCAAGGTGTTCAATTGTTAAATTTAACTTCCAGTTAACAAGGATAAGCACCCCGTTAGTTTTATTGAGTGCGCAGGAAAAGGCTGCTAATTTATAATACTTATTCTGGAAACGTGCCACGTCAGATTGTTTTAAATCTGTCTCTTGTATTAGGGCACAGGAAATAGATTTACGGTGTAAATATTCTAACACACGGGTTCGTTTAACAGCAGAATTTAAGCCGTTCACATTCAGTGATAAAATATTTAGAGTAAGCATTGAATATTCATAATCCCAAGATTGTATTCAATAAATGAAAAAAGCAGAAGCACTTCCATTCTGTAAGTAACATGTAAACGCTGATGTGCATTTTAGATACCAAACCTCCTAGGTGAAAAATCCTTTTAGAAATAGGGTAAAATAAATAAAAGTATAAATGTCTGTTGTAAAAAATAAAGACAACATAGAAACATGAACAACCGACAACCATAAACAAGAAACAACTCAGACCGCACATTACCGAGAACGTATGTCTGATTGAGCAACAAAAAATAGTGATGGTACGTGACTGATCCACTTCAACATTTACATTACATTTACATTTAATCATTTAGCAGACGCTTTTATCCAAAGCGACGTACAAATGAGGAGAACAAGGCATCAACGCAAGGCATGTCCCCCAAAAGGCTCACACAGCCAACAATTTTTTTTTGTAAATAAACCTACTCTCCATTAGTCCCCTCCAAAAAAGAAAAAAGGGTGTTGGTCTTACCAGCAAAGAGATCGTTGTATCGGATAGATAGGGACAATATCCCAGTAGGAGAGAGGAGAGAAGAAAAAGCAAAAAACAGGTCCATGTCCATCCTGCCATCATCCTCTCCTGGGCAGCTAGGACCGCCTCCATCCCAGCCATCAAGCTCCTCCTGCCGGGCCGGAGAGATAGTGGCTGCTGTTTTCCCATTGCCTTCCCGTAGAGGCATGGCATATATCTTCTGCTGAGACAGGGAGCTGATAAAATCCTTCGCTTTCTGAGGAGAGTCGAAACTTCTCTGCTCCCCTTTGTGCCGTAGTTTAATTACCGCCGGATAGATGAGGAAGGGCCAAGTGAAGTCATCTTCTTCAAAACCAGATTAAAGGCCTTTCTCCTGATGGTTGTGGCTGGACTAAAGTCGGGAAAAAATAGTAGTGTGACATTGTCCTGTGCGCATTTCACCGGAAAAGCCTGCCGAGCACCTTTCAGGATCTCCGATCTGTCATGCCATCTTAGTACACGGAAGATGAGAGTACACGGCCGATCGGAGCCTCTCCCTCCGTCATACACGCGATGTGCCCGGTCAATCTCAATGTCACGGCCTTTCAGCGAAGAAATCCATTTGGAAAGATTAACTCTGAGGAAACCAGCCGCGTTGGAGCCCTCCGCCCCCTCTGGCAACCCCACCAGCCGTCATCTTCTCGGTGAGTCGCTCCAGCTGATTTCTTAAGTCCGTGACTGTCCTCCTATCCTCACGTGCAGCTGCTTGAATGGAATCAACCCAGTCACGTGTCTGCTTCGCCGCGGTAGCTATCGCCTCAAGCTCCGCTCTTACTCTTTAACAAAAATGTCCTCACGCAGTTAGTGCAATGCTGGAATCAGCACAGAGTCCACCGCATCTCTTACTGCTGGAGTCACAACTGAATTCAAAGTGCTTTGCTGCTCTTTAAGTGCTAGCTTAATGCTGTTAGCAATAGCATCGTCGAGTTCCTCTCTGGAGATGGTGGGATCTTTGAATTTTTTCTTAATTGGCGATTGCTCAATCTCTCTTTTCCGATCGCCTTTGTCTGCCGAAGCACTCATGATGGGTCCAATGCAGAGTGGTTTAAAATTTACTGACAGGATTATACAATATATGGCAAAGTGAGCAGAGTGAAAGACTAAGCGTGCATCGCTGTCGAAGAGTCACGTGATCCCCCGCTTCGGGGCCACTCTTGTTCTAGCAGTGAGAAATGACACTTGAACACCTCCCTCAGGGTTTTCTGTTCATAGATAAGCAACAGAATCATAAGCCTGTTCTGAGGCATCGCAAAACATGTGGATTTGCCGAGCACAGTTAGGATCATCCATCTGTGGACTTAGATACTGTAGCAGCAGCTGGGTGCATGTAGGTATATATAAATGCAATTGCAGCTATTAGTGAAGGTTGCACTAAAATGTGCAACCTTATGCAATGTGCAATGACAAAGTTATAGTGAATATTGCAATATTGCAAATTCAAAGTTCACAATACAAATTAAGTCAAACTTTAATATTCTTTTCCAGTGTTTTTGAGACACTTAATATGCTTAGAATTTCACGAATCTCGACACACACATCAGAGTTTCATCATTAGGCATTGGCAAAAGCTCAGAAATGGCCATGGAGGAGGCACTCCATAGAGCCACCTTTCACAAAAGTGGGGGATTAGTTTTTTCGGCCAGTCACCAAACTCTGTACATGTACCGTTCTAATCAAGCCGGACAATTTTCTAATTTACAGTCATTAGGCTTTAACCAACAGGAATTCTGCTATTTTGGTGTAAATGTGGATTTTTTTAAATTCCGGCTGTGCATTATTACATGCAGGCCCCGACTGAGCCTGGTTTCTCCCAAGGTTTTTTTTTCTCCACTTTGTCACAGAGGGAGTTTTGGTTCCTTGCCGCTGTCGCCTCTGGCTTGCTCAGTTGGGGACACTTAATTTCTAGCGATTATCGTCAATTGGATTTCACAGATACTATTTAAACTATACTGAGCTAGACAATGACATCTCTGAATTCAATAATGAAATGCCTTTAACTGAAAATTGAGTGTTTAATCTTATTATTATACATTACTGACACTCTATCCTCCAACTTGATACTGTTAAGTGCTTTGACACAATCTATATTGTTAAAAGCGCTATATAAATAAAGATGACTTGACTTGACTTGACATGCTCCTCCCTAGAGGATTCATGCAATTGACCATTCGCAAAGACAAACTCCTTAGTTACTGTTGCTATCCCCGACAAGCAATGCCGCTCTCACACTACACATCATGTTCTCACACAGTGAAAAATACATCGCAGCGCAAAGAGGAAACTGACAACGTGCAGACAGACAATACAGAGCAGGTTACTTCTGGTAACAAGTAAAACAAGGACTCAGGACTCTCAGCTTTTAAATTTTGTAATTTTTAAAGAAATTCAAACAAAAAATACCGTTTTGTGGCTCTTCAATGTGTCGTGACAGATCACTGTATTGCCTCAGTTCAAACACGTGAATCGATCATCTTTTCATATTTACGTAAACACGAAATGAACATAAATAAACATCAGAAAGTATTTTATGTCAACTGCAGAACACACCATTTTTCAAGTTTAAAGGTACAATATGTAAGATTTTCGTAATAAAATATCCAAAAACTACTTGCACAGTGTTATATATTTTATGCAGTTGTGTATTTATGTTATTCCAAAAGTTCCCAAGGATTTGTAAATCCAGAGAAATTCCAGTTTTAAATAATGACTAGTCCCTGGTCATTGTTGCCGATCAATGACATAATATCCGCATATCCTCAGTTCCCTTGTAAAAACTATGGCAACACACAGACACAAATGCTGCTGTACAGTTAAACTAAATCCATTATGGCTGTCGCTAATAAAATGAAAATTAAATTAAAAGTGTTGACCGCAGCATTAAATTTACATCTGCTCAATGTTGCGCCATGATTTTTTTACACGTTTTTACAGTGTTGCACATAGAGGTTTAACCAATCGCACACGAGTCCGTTGAGCTTATGAATGCAATGGCCAATCAGAGGCGTTCAGATGAGTTTTTTGTTCACTGCACGCACGTGCTCTCCGACTGAATTCAGATCTCACGTGAATTCTCTCATAAACAACAAAGTGCAGATGTACGTATGATGTAAGAGATTCATTCATATAACCGTGTATAGACTGCTTTATTGATTATAATTTGAGTTTTTTTGAGAGTGCTTAAACTCGCGCTAGACCAAAGTCAGTCATAATGTTCTTTGAATGTGTAAATGTTCTTTGCTTGCATTCTGTATAATTTATTCACAGTTTGAATAACTATGGAAGGTACAGGTATTAAAAAAAAAAAATCATTACCTCATCCGTGAACATCCTCCTTCATAGCGTCATTAAACTTCGCCTTTGTTATTGTTTTGAAAATGTGAACTCTAGTGGCGAAAACTTACATATTGTACCTTTAAGTCCACCAAAGTTAATCTACTCTCCTGTCTGATTTGTGGTTAAGGCTAGAAGGGATAAGTTACAGCTGCAGCTAACGTTACTGGGCATGCGCATTTACATATTTTACGAGCCGACAAGTGACAATATAATGTGAAACCTATGAAAATTGTATAAAAAAGCACATAGCGCCATAGTTTCATCACTTTAGTGTCGCAGTGACCGTCTTTTTGTAGTAAAGGACCTGTCAGAGTTTAATGAGTGGGAAGATGACATGAAGCGAAGTGAGGTTAGCTGCACTGAAAACAGATGAGCGCACATGTACTTATAAAGCTCCCATTCGGGGCGAAGTTCACGGGATTTTGTCCACAGAATGATAGGAGCATTCGTTTTAACATATTTTTTTTAATTCACACTCAGTATTTTAACTTAAGCGCTGCAAGCCATGCATACAGCGCCGGACATGACAGGTTTTCTGGTATGCAAAACAAGTACTTTAAAAGAATTCCTTAGCTTATTGCCATTACTATGGCAGCCAACAACAGCACAGCTTAACCCTCTGCACATTTTTATATTTAGTTATATTTAAAAAGTTTCAATTCAATCAATCTTTTTTCCCCCTTTTTAACATGGATTTCTATGGAGACCTGTCGGGGCAAGATAGGGGATAGCAGCGGCGGCACATAATATCCGCATTCTGGTCAGATCGCCTGTCAATCAAGCTCTTTGCGAACAGTCAATTCACACTAAACTTTGTCTACGTGATGCCAAGGCATTGAGGAACCTAAATTGCTAATGGCTTTTGGATATCTTGAACAGCATTGCCATGGTGATTTATTAACTTAACGGCAAAGAAAGGAAACCGGAAATGTCCTATATCTGAGTGCATTGTCCAAACACTTCAAAATGTTTGTACATATGAAGAACAAGTCATTCTGAGGAAACATGCTTAGTTTCATGAATTTATGATTATCTGGGTCCAAACAGCAAATTATAAACTGTCAGACATTTCAACTGACAGATGAAGGCTGTAATTCTAAGGTTGTCCACTAGATCGTAGGGTAAGAAATCTTTTAAGCCGAATTCATGTTGTACTCAGTTTTCATCACTTTGAAAGACAAATAAATATATAGAGTCAGTTGATATGTACTGTACTGGCAACATAGTTTTATGTAATTATTTTACAACTGCTTATAGTTCATTAAAATCATTTAAAAAAATCTTATAGATCATTAAAACTTTTATGTATTCCTCCTATTCTGTGATTGTTTCAGACTTTTTTTTTTTTACTTTTTTATGATACTAATAAGTGCTTTTTTTCAGAAACATGTCTTTATCTAAATGCCAATATCTAATTTATATTAAATATATCTAATGACAATATGTAATTTTCACTTGTAGGGTTCCATTGGGCCACCTGGTATTCCAGGTATCGATGGAATGAAGGTAAGATAACAGATATCTTCACTTCCTTTAAAATCTTATGGTTTTGAATACACAGTAAATTTCCTATTTTTGCCTTTAGCCACTTTTAAATTACAAGACACTGATTCTTGAGACATGGGACAAAACCTGTCCAGCAATTGTAACTGCTATTAGGTTTAAAAATGAAAATATTTTCAATTGTAAATGTTATTTGGGATCAATAATAAAAGGTATTTAACACAATTATCCTCTTCATTTCAATTTTATTATTATTATATCAAATCTATGACACTTATTGTCTTCTCACTACATCTAAAACAGTGTTTCCACAGAGAAGGGTTCAATTATTCATATGCTATAAAATGGAGAAAAATGTTTTTAAATGATGAAAAAGAGCTTGTTTTATCAAAAGCAACACTTAATAATATTATCTCATATCAAAACAAGGTTATTTTTCAGTGACATATGCATGTTTCATAAGGTTTCAAAGCTGTGTCCCCACTTTTTGTCAACACCGTCAGACATTCATTAAAATGTAAATAAATAAATAAATCAGGGTACATCAGGGGCAGCTGTCACTCTAAATGAGTGCTATTTTAAGAATAAATAACAATAAAACATTAGGTGAGAGAAAATAAAACATAACTTTATAATTGTCATTTTCTTCAATCATATAATTATTATAACACCTAAAATATGTTGCGTCTAAAAAGTGTTTGTTTCAGCCAGTTGCAGGGTGGGTAGATTGTGTGCACATGATGGTACCACCTCCACGCATTTTGAGAAAGGAAAAGAAGAACTATACATTATTTGGATAATTAGTCAAAAACAACAACAACAACAGTTATGTCTGATTCTGTTGCATAGAACTGAATAAAAATAATACATTGATATTTCATATTAATATAGTTTCTGTCCAATTTTCTTTCAATAAAAGTGTGGTTGGGGGATCACGTAAACGCTTTGAGCCAAGTCGCACATCAGCTGAGCTCCGTGTCCGTGTATATTACTGTCTTTTACTGTTGTTCGTCTTTTTTTTACATTTGGGGTAGTTTTTTCGTTTATTGTTGGTCTGGAGATGTCACACAGTCGGCAACTCGCTTATCTTTCACCATCATCCTCGCCAATTAAGAAGAAAACAAAACCAACAGCCGCGGCGGGCCGAGCCGACATTGAAGACAATATGGCGGTCACTATAAAGCGATTTGAGGATATTTTGAAGGCTGAATTAGCAGCAATGCGCACCAAATTCCTGCTATTCACAATTTGAATAAAAGTTTTAATAAATGAGTTTTGTAAGGACGGCAGGCTTTCTCCTTGCATAGAATATCAGGGATTGAATAATGTAACGGTCAAGTATCGATATCCATTGCCTTTCGTCCCCTCAGCCTTGGAACAGTTGCGTGAAGCCCGAGTTTACAACAAACTTGACCTTAGAAGTGCCTATAATTTGATCTGTATCCAGGAAGGAGATGAGTGGAAAACTACTTTCCTGACCACCAGTGGGCACTACAACTATCTTGTTATGCCCTATGGGCTTGCTTGCTCACCAGCTGTCTTTCAGTCCATTATCAATGAGATCATCTGTGATCTATTGAATAGGTGCATTATTGCCTACATCGAAGATCGAAGATTTTGATCTACTCCCCGAACTTCGAGCAACACATCAGAGACATCGAAACAGTCCTGTTACAGCTACAACATCAACTTTATGCCAAGTTATAGAAATGTGAGTTCCATATTTCTAAAACATCATTCCTGGGGTATATCGTCAGCCATTTTACATTTACATTTATGCATTTAGCAGACGCTTTTATCCAAAGCGACTTACAGTGCATTCAGTCTATACATTTTTTTATTTTTTTATCAGTATGTCAGCCATCACAGAATGGCCTCTCCCCAAACAGTCAAAGAACTCCAACGATTCCTGGGATTTGCCAACTTTTGCTGCCGATTCATTCGCAACTACAGTTTGATTGCAGACCCCGATGACTTCCCTCCTAAAGGGTAAACCAGCCAAGCTAACATGGAACCAAGAGGCAGTGAAATCGTTTGAGAATCTCAAAACCAGTTTCACTACAGTGCCCATTTTGAAACATCCAGACCCCGAACTTCCTTTCGTCGTGGAAGTGGATGCCTCTGACTGTGGGATCAGTGCAGTACTTTCACAACGCCATGGCAACCCTGGTAAACTTCATCCCTGTGCATTTTTCTCATGTAAACTGACTGCTGCAGAGAGGAATTATGACATGGGCAACAAAGAACTTCTCTCGATGAAGGCTGCACAGAGGAGTGGCGTCACTGGCTGGAAGGAGCAGTTCACCCCTTTCAAATTATCACGGACCATAAGAACCTTGAGTATATCAAGGGCGCCAGGCGGAAAAATCCCAGGCAGGCTCGCTGGTCATTATTTTTCACTTGCTTCAATTTTACGGTGACTTACCATCCTGGCAGCTGACGCAATCTCACGCAGATGTGATCCGGAGCAACTTGACTAGCCCGTCATATCTATTTTACCGCCATCTGTAGTCTTCGCTCTGATCAGTTGGGATTATCATGGAAGAGATCCAGCGAGGCCAACAGGATGACCCATAACCAACAGAATGTCCACCCAATCGACAATACATTCCTCAAGCCCTCCGCCATCGGACTTTACAGTGGGTCCACACCTCGCTAAGTTCTGGACACCCTGGGATTCACCGAACAATGACATTGGCACGCAATACATTCTGGTGGCCGCACATGAACTGGGATATCATTAACTACCTCAAAGCCTGCTCTGTTTGCGCTCAGTCTAAAACTCCTCGTGAACTACCTGCCGGTCTGCTCCAACCCTTACCAATCCCTCACCGCCTCTGGTCACACTTGTCTATTGACTTTGTCACCAACCTACCTAACTCTAATGGCTATACTACTGTGGATCGCTTTTCTAAATCTTGCAGACTGATACCACTTAAGGGTTTGCCCAATGCTATGGAGACTCTCAAACTATTTCAACACATTCAGAGTCTATGGGATACCAGAGGACATAGTTCCTGCGTTCCATTCGGAAGGGCTCATCCCTATGCCCTAATCCCTTCAAAGGGTTTACCCTCCAGAGTGAGAGCTTTGATTGGTTGAAGGGTGTAGGGGACCAAACAACCGTTTCTTGAAGTGCCCTTCTGCGTCATCATCCCGTGCCCACACAGAAGCGCCGTCATCATGGAAAGAATCAGTGCAAAGGATCATGGGGGCCCGAAGTGTCCATTAGTTGTACCCTTCGAAATCCTTCATTCCGAAGTTGAGCACTTCGGTTTGGAATGACCCTTCAATATGGCGGCCATGATTGTTTTCACTCCAAAGTGCCCTTCGGAGAGCGATATATCCCGTTTTGAACGCACAGAATGTCTGACCGGGGCCTTCAGTTCACCTCAAGGGTATGGTAGGCATTTTGCAAGCAGTTGGACATCAATGTCAGCCTCAGCTCGGGATATCATCCTGAGTCTAATGGTCAGGTGGAGAGACTCCATCAAGAAATTGGATGTTACATCAGGACCTGTTGTAGTAGAGAACAGGACAAGTGGAGCAACTTTCTCCCATGGGCCAAATATGCTCAAAACTGGCCTAACCCCTTTTCAGTGTGTTCTAGTCTACCAGCCCCAATGTTTCCCTGGTTTGGTGAACCCTCCATGGTGCCGGAGGTGGGCGACTGGATCAAGCGCAGTGAACGGATGTGGAACAGTGCTCATGTGAGACTTCAGAGAGCCATAAGGGCCCAACGAATCCAAGCGGACCATAGGAGGCGTCCTCACCCCGACTATCAACAGGCCAGAGAGTCTGGCTATCCACCTGAGATCTCAGACTACGACTGCCGAGCAAGAAGCTCACCCCGAGGTATGTGGCTCCTTTCAAGATTTTGAAACAAATCAACCCTGTGACATACCGCCTAGAGCTGAATGTTATTAAACTTCTTGCATTTGGATCTTACACTGCCTCCATGTCGTCGCCTACGGCAGCCTCACATCACAAGTGCATTCTTTTTTTTTTCTCAGAATGTACCAAACTGTTGATTTGACCACTCCTAATGTTCCTGCTATCTCTCAAATGGATTTTTTGTTTTTGTTTCTGAAGCCTAACAATAGTCTGTTTCACTTGTATGAGAGCTCCTTTGACTGCATGATGTGGGTTCACAGCAACAGCTTCCAAATGCAAATTAGAATCACACTTAGAATCAACTCCAGACCTTATACATGCTTAATTGATGTAGAAATAACAAAAGAATAGCCCACACCTGTCCATGAAACAGCTTTTGAGTCAATTGTCCAATTACTTATGGTCCCTTGAAAAAGAGGGGAGGTTCAAGTTGAGTTGAGCTTTATTGTCATTCCGCTACATGTGGGGACATACAGTGGAACGAAATGTCGTGCCTCACAGGACCACGGTGCTACATAAATACAGACATACAACAATGAAGTAAAACACTATAAACCTATACACAACTAATCTACTGACAGATTTTGACTAAGTATACTATACATAAATGTTTAACCTATACAACTAAAGATTAAAAAATAAATAAAAAATACAAACAATACAAACTATATTAATGCTTCACATAAATACTGTACATGTGCAGAGAGAAACATTGTGAGTCAAGCAGCTGGCTGGGGAACAGTACAAGATTATTTGTAGTGCATGAGCATATAAACATACATATATTGCTGAGTCTTTTGTGGGATTGTGTACACAGCAGTGTGTGAAAAGTGTCTAATGCGCATAGAGGAGAGTGTGTTACTACAGGTGGTTTGTACAGGCCCACTCACCTGTGTGGTGGGGGATGGGGGGTGGTTGGAGAGGGGGGGGGGGGGGGTCCATGTTTCAGGAGGTAGGGGTTTGCATGGGGTTTCAGAGGGGGGCGGGGTGATTTGAGTTCAGGGCTCTCACAGCCTGGGGGAAAAATCTGTTGAGCAGTCTGGCGGAGCAGGCTCTGATGCTCCGGTACCATCTTCCTGATGGTAGGAGCTGGAAGAGACTGTGGGAGGGATGGGTGGGGTCCTTCACGATGCTGTTGGTTTTGCTGGAGCATCGTGCAAGGAAAATGTCCAGGATGGATGGGAGAGGGGCACCGATGATCTTTGCAGCCATGTTCACTGTCCGCTGGAGGGTCTTGCGATCTGCTGCACTATAGTTCCCGTACCAGACAGTGATGCAGCTGGTCAGCACACTCTCAATGGTGCCCCTGTAGAATGTGGTGAGGATGGGTGGAGGGAGACTTGCTCTTTTCAGCCGGCAGAGAAAGTGTAGGCGCTGTTGTGCCTTCTTGAAGAGTGACATGGTGTTGGTGGTCCAGGTAAGATCCTCCGTGATGTGCATCCCCAGGAATTTAGTGCTGCTGACTCTCTCCACAGTCAAGCTGTCGATGGTCAGTGGGGAGTGGTCAATGGAGTTCCTCCTCCTGAAGTCCAACACAACCTCCTTTGTCTTCTCCACATTGACAGATTGTTAGCGCCTCACCATTCAGCCAGCTGTGCCACTTTCTCTCTGTAGTGCATTTCATCATTGTTGCTGATGAGACCTACCACTGTTGTGTCATCAGCGAACTTGATGATGTGGTTGGAGCTGAACTTGGCAGTGCAGTCGTGGGTCAGCAGCGTGAAGAGCAGCAGGCTGAGCACACAGCCTTGTGGAGCATCTGTGCTCAGTGTGGTAGTGCTCGAGGTGTTGTGGCCGACACGGACTGACTGAGGTCTTCCGGTTAGAAAGTCCAGGATCCAATTACAGAGGGAATTGTTAAGGCCCAGCAGGTTTAGTTTATTTATGAGCTGTTGTGGGATTATTGTGTTGAATGCCGAGGTGAAGTCAATGAACAGCATTCTAACATGGGAGTCTTTATTTTCTAGGTGGGTAAGAGCCAGGTGGAGGGAATTGCATCGTCCGTAGAGCGGTTTGGACGGTATGCAAACTGGAGCGGATCGAGTGTGTTGGGAGGCTGGTTTTGATTTTGTGCATGACTAACCTCTCAAAGCACTTCATCATGATTGGAGTCAGTGCTATGGGACGGTAGTCGTTTAGACAGGACACAGGTGATTTCTTTGGTACCGGTGTGATTGTTGTGGATTTGAGACATGTGGGGACGACTGCCTGGCTCAGCG